>JANAVB010037415.1:2366683-2706683 GCA_029216955.1 Iris pallida | reverse complement strand
CTGTCTTGCAAGGGATAGTAAACATTCCTGGGTCTTTGCATTTCGTAGGGAGTTTTCTTTGAATTAATGCAGAAACACTCTCTCCTACTTTCACTTTTTTATATCCTTTAAGTTTTTGTTTCCTTTTTATTGTACACAATTCTTTTAAAAATTTAGCATAACGAGGTACTTGTTTGATAGCATCTAAAAGTTGAATATTTACCTCATATTTATGAAAAGTCTCATATAACTCATTATTTTGTTCAATTTTTCTAGATTCTGCTAAAGCTTGGGGAAAAGGAGGTACTGGTTTATAATCAGAAAGTGGTGGAAACTTATAATTGGGTACCTCATCATCGTTGGGGAAGTTCATGTCTGTAACGGTTGTTTTCTCTTCATTTTATTTTGACGATGTAGGTGCTTCTTTTACTTGAATGTCAACCTCTTTACCACTTCTCAAAAACGATTGCACTTGCATTTTCTTTCGAATTTACTATCGTTTGAGATGGTAGCTTCCCTGAACTTTGTGCCTCCAATTTATTAATTGTTGTAGCCATTTGGCTCATTTGATTGTCCAAGCTTTGAATACTGGCCCTTGTCTCCTGCTGAAATTGTAAAGTATTAGTAGCAAGAGACTTAACAATTTCTTCTAAAGACATACCAGAGTTAGAAGTTTGGCTTAGTTGTTGTTTAGGAGGATATGGCTGCTTGTACTGTTGGTAACTTGGCCGATTTTGATTGATGGGCTGATTTGATTGTGCATTCCCATAGTTAAAATTGAAGTGATCTCTCCATCCCGGATTGTATGTGTTTGAGTAGGGATCATACTTCCTTTGTGGTTGTCCAGGAAAACCACCTACCACGTTCACTTGTTCATTGGGCTCCTCTTGAAGAGTTGGGCACATATCAGTTGGATGCCCTGCTATTGAGCAAATCCCACAAGCCTTCGCAGTTTGTATGTTACCTACAGCCATTTGACGAACAAGAGAAGTTAAACTAGTAATTTGTTGTTCTAGGGAAGAAATATTTACCTCGTTGGCATGCGTAGATGGAAGATCTAGCCTAGTGCCAAATTGTTGACAATTTGCCGCCATATTTGCAATTAAATTTCTTGCAGCCTCAGGAGTTTTATCTACCAAAGCTCCTCCACTAGCAGCATCTATCATGCTTCTATCATTTGATAGAAGGCCTTCGTAGAAGTATTGAATAAGTAGTTGCTCACTAATTTGATGATGGGGACAGCTTGCACATAATTTTTTGAAATATTTCCAGTACTCGTGGTGAGATTCTGTGTTGTGTTGCCTTACCCCACAAATTTCTTTTCGGATATTGGCCGCCCTTGAAGCTGGAAAGTACTTTTCTAGGAATAATCTTTTCATCTCGTTCCATGTGACAATACTTCCGGAGGGTAGGTAGTAGAGCCAATCCTTAGCCGAATCCTTTAAGGAAAATAGAAATGCTCTTAATTTGATTTGCTCTTCAGTCACCCCCGTTGGCTTCATACTTGTGCATACGACATGAAGCTCCTTTAGATGCTTGTGAGGGTCTTCACCTGCAAGACCATGAAAAGTTGGCAATAAATATATAAGTCCAGATTTTAATCCAAAAGTAGTAGTAGCATCTAAAGTAGGAAACGTTATGCATAAAGGGTGTTAATTCAAATCTGGGGCAGCGAATTCTTTCAAAGTTCTATTTGCAGCCATGACTCCTTCTTCAGGATTAGAATTGCAAGAGAATACAAAATCTGGAGTGAGGTTGTTCTCGTTAGATTCTCTTTGAGTTTTCTTCCTTAACCTGTGCAAAGTTCTTTCTATTTCTGGATCGGTCTGAAAATCACCTTGATTAGAAGATCGAGTCATAAACATAAACAATAAAGAACAGTATGAAAAGCAATTCAAAAAAAATAAGAATGATAACTAATGATTTTTTTTAAATGAATGAAAATATAATTAATTATAAAAAAATAAAGATCACAAAAATCACAAAAATTAACTAAGATTACTCCCCGGCAACGGCGCCAAAATTTGGTGTGCTGTCGCAGGCACCCAAAAATAAAACCTTACTCTTAAAATTATATGTAGTAGAGAGAGTAAGGATCGATCCCACGGAGAGTAATTAGTATAAATTTTATGCTATGTGAACAAGGATTGGGGGAGAGAGTTTTGAAAAGAAAATTTAAGAAGAGCTAAAGCAATTAAAGTATTAAATTCAATCAAGGGACAAATATTGGTCTCAGTGAACATTCACCATTGGAAATCATAAAATTTGATCATTGATGCAAGCATACATTAAATCATACTTTGAACATTTACCGTTGGAAGTATCTTCCTATCTCTCTTAGGCTTAGTTAATCAGATACAAGCGACCTAATTAACTTTACTTACTAAATAATCTAAGACAAGCGCTATAGATTTAATCTAGCAGTTTCTTAAAGAACAAAGAAATCGATAAAGCAAAATAACACAAGCACAAGCGGTTGTATTTAATTTTGTCAAACGTTTTTCTCCTAAGATCTAATAAAACAAAGCAGTTTATTAAAGCTTGGTTGCTTCACAAACTAGAAACATGAAACTATTACGGATTTGATATCTAAATAAGCGGTAGATCGAAATGAATAATAAACTAGTAGGCCTCCTAGTAATTAAACAAAACAATCATGAAAGTTGGCATAGAAAAACATTCAATATTCAAAGTATAACTCAAATATATAAAGCAATTTAGATCTCACAAGTTTACTGATTCCAAGGCTTCCGTACACTTCGACCAACAAGACTTCTAGCCGCACATGTTCATCAAAACTTCAAAAGAAAAGTTGGAGAAGAAGAAGAAGAGTTGTGTTGTGTCTTTCTTCTCATGATTTCTACCCCCTTTTATACACCATAAATTAGTTGTGTCAAGCCCACAATATCTTCCCATATATCCTCTAAATGTTACAACTTCTCAAACCAAATAGAATAAGTCATAGAACAAGTAGGAACATGGTTGTTTTGGTTCCTATTTTTGTTCTCAGCATCTTTGACCCAACTTCAAGTCTGATTTCGTCCATGATGCAGCTTGATTTGCGAAAAACACAAAATATAAAAGTTTTAGCCTTGTGTCTTAGCTTTTCAAAACTTTTTGAATCACCTCCATTGCTTTTCGGATGAGAAAGTTATGCCCATTTTGGTGAAAGATGTCAAAACTGTCCAGAATTGCATTTTAGCTCCATTTTGCACATAGTGTCTCCAAATTCATCCTACATCAAAATATAAATAAAATGAGTACCTATGGTCATAAAATGAGCATAAAATGATGAACATTAAGGGATAAAAATATAACATTTTACGTTCTCATCAATACTGGACCATGACTTGGGTTAGAAATAAGGAAAATTACGACTGATGTAGTCTCTCTTAACTGGATAGATGGGATAGGTGTTGGAACGTGGCCGCTGGTAGGGCTACGTCTAGTGGGAATATGTGTGATAGAACGGAAAGACCCTTATACAACTGAGTGGAACTGTCCTCCCTTCCTACTCTTTCATGCTTATTAAAATGGAGTAATGAGTTGCTAGAATTTGTCCCTAATGTCCTATACTTTGGATGCTGAATAATTGAGATGCTAATGTTAAAACTGCTGAACGAATAACACTTGAACTACTAATATGAATTGATGCTTGAGAATGAATTGATAATATTGTCCCTCATGTTTAAATGTTGCTGAACTGAATAAAACACAAGAATCATGTACACTATGTATAACTATTACAAAGAAATAAGATGTTGCCTATTTTCTTATGAGCAATAAAATGAAAGATAATTGTCCCATTAAAATGAATGAAATACTATTTATCCCTCGTGGAAGGATGCGTTGCAAAATGTTATAGTGAATCCATGAAACGAGAAATGATAAGGCTTGGGATCGCGGAGATCACCAACTAGAAATGATGGTAAACGATGGAAATGATAAGTCGTTGAACACGACATGATGGGGTGAGATAATATAATGTTACCTTTACTTATCGTAACATTTCGCCATGTGACTTCGAACAAGATCGAGTTAGACATGCATTCGCATGGTCATGGACAACTTGTATACAAGGTATTGTTTCCTCGGACGGTTTCCAGGGCCCTGGGGACTGATTCGGCCTAGGAGAAAATGTTATCGTGCTTTTGTGGCATGAGGTATCGAAACATTGATTCGGGCTCGCAACCCGGTGAATGGCACGTCGCATACCCTTCAAAGTCCTGTATGTCAAGTCTAAAATGGTGCACTAATACCAATGGTCATGTTTTCAGGATGCACGCTAATAAATGTCTTGTGCAGGCAGAGTAAGTGTAACATCTAACCTGTATTTGATGCAAGTACGAGAGAATTGGTTATCGATAAGAAATCACTTAAATGTGATATATTCAATATATGTTGGTTCAACTTTCCTGCTTAACATTTTAAACGAAATAATGTTGCTAATGTTGCCTTCCATAATAATTACTAGAAAATGCGCAGTATGTTTAATGCAATACTGCTAATGTTGCCTTTCCATAAGTGTTGCTAAAAATTGCTGGACCTGATAAAACAATATGCTACAATAATGCCTTGCTTGAAATACTTTTTAACTAGGACATATATACTAAACTGTTGCTGTAAAATAAAGCATGAGAATCCATGATGTCTATAAATTTTTGTTGCTCCTCATATGATAAACGTCATAAACTGTTTACATGCTTTAATATGATATTACCTATGAACTATAAACTGATGTTAGGCCCCAACTAGAAAGATTAATCTAATAAATGCTTGCTAAAATTGACCACTTAGTGTCGGCTCTGGTTCTGCTCGCCAGTACATAGATGATGTACTGACCCACTTTGTGGGCATTTTTTTAGGTGCTCGTGCTTAGGAAGTTTTATACACGAAGATTAGCTTGATCGATCCCGCAACATCGAAGATTTATTGGACATGCAGAAGCTCTCCTTGCAAAAGATGATGTCTTCTGTTTATAAAGGGCAAAATGTACGGAACTTTGTAATCAGTTGTACCAATAAGTTGTAAGCCAAGTCGATATATCGAGTTGTAATCCAATGTATCAAAATATCAAATGTAAGCTCTATAGCATTTATTCAGTTGACTGTCAATATAAAATAAGATGTGTTATAAACTTTGTATTCCATTGCAAGCAATGTTCTCTACTTCAATTATAAATAAAGAGAATACATTTTTATATATCTTTGTGCGACTTTAAGTTATCTGCTTATCTCCGCTACTAAAAATCAGTTATGTGTTTCTATTCGATAAGAAAGAATATCCTCATTAACTTTAATTTATCTGCTTCTATCGCTGCGATGTGTTCATATTTGAAGATTATCAATTATATAACATTTTTGCCTTATACAAGTGCAATACCAGACTTGTACGGCATCATGCTCAAGCGAGGATGAACGATTCGGCGTGAATCAAAGCGAGAACGAACGATTCACTGAATCGAGGCATGACAGTTAATGTCAGTGACCTTCACATCACCCACTTGCTATGAATTGTTATCAAACTGACAAACAAAATGATGGTAAGCTTTATATTGCACGGCACTCTCTATCCTGGGTAAGTTCTAGCATAATTTATCTTGTTTATATTTCGTTAAACTGCTTGCATGAAACTAATTAGGATGGCTAGAAAGATCACTAAATATACTGCATAATTCACCTAAATACTTGAACCAAATGAGAGCACATGATTTAATTTGCCATCCACCAGTACATGTGATCGTACTGGCCATCGCTGTCCATAGGTGCTTTGACCCCAGATACCCAGATAGCGTGCCAAAGAACTGAAGGTGACTTTGTAACCTTTTGAAGCCTCGCTAGTGTTTGAAGGTAAAACTCTCATTTTCTGAAGACATCCGCAACCGTCCAAGCCAAGATTGCTCAACTCTTCCCTATTCAAGGTGTCTGCATATTTTGGTTGTATAAAAGGGTGTGATGTATGGAACGACTATCTCATCGATATTCATTTTGTAATGTAGTTAGTTTGTAAGCCCACTTAACACCTTTGTATAGAGTCTGTAATATGATGTTTATTATCAATAAAGCTCAAGTTCTTTCATTTAATGTGTTTAATTTACTCTGCGCACTCTCTTGCTGTTGTGTTTTGAATAACCTTATGAAAATGCCTTGTGTGAGCGCAACCTAGGCTCATATGGCATCACGCCCGAAGGACGACTATCAATTCTTCAAAATTGGGATGTGACACAATAGTATCAGAGTACGGCTTTACATCCTTTGGCCTTTCATTTGAGTCTCAAACCTATTACCTCGTGTCAATGAGATAAGTTGTTGCATACAGTGAGCCTATAACATTTTTTGAGACTGATACGAGTTGCCTTCTATTTTTAGAAGCCGAAGAAGCTGCGGACAGGAATGAAGAAAGTGCTTTGAGCAGTTCGAGTAGCTCAAGGCTCGAGCCCTCAAACGCCCCTATGAAATGGATGATGCGTATGCTGAAAGCACAATAATGACAGATCGAGGCCAATCAGCGCCCGAACGAACAGCATCGACAACATGTTGAGGACCAGCAGAGACAATCTGAGACACGACATGCCCAGTTTGAGGCCCATTTTGATACACAATTCAAGTTACAGCATAAGCATCTTGATAATCTTAAATAAATCATCCATAAAATTATGGCCAACAACAACTCTGCAACGACTCATTCCGTAACCGAGCCTGTGGCCCAACCAATCAAAATCAAGCCGGAGGTACTTGAATGACTACCTGTAATACCAAGAAGCTCCAACTTTGAGGTGTAAAAATTTACAAAAAATTGTCGCACTACCTTCTGTGGTACTGGAGACCCTTATCTGGTGGTCGATTGGTTGGAAGAGATGAAAGACCGTTTCGAGCTTCTATGTGTAGATGAGTCCAAGAAATTCGTATACGCTCAACTTCTACTCCGATTGAACACACACGACTGGTGGGTCATGCAAAAGCAAACAATATGACATGATGACGAGACAGTGGCAATCTCTTAGGCAACCTTTCGACAGGCGTTCAAAATCAAGTGCCTTCCTACAACCGTTCGATAAGAAAAAGAAAATAAATTTATATAAATAAAGCAAGGGAATATGATGGTACGACAGTACGCAACAGAATTCAACGGACTGGTCAAATTTGTTGAATCGTTCTTGCCTACAATATTGAGTCTTGCTCGGCGGTTCGAAGTGGGTCTGCGGTCCTCTATCTCTGCTCATGTATCAGTTCTAGAATACAAGATAATGAGCGTTTCCCTGAACCATGCCCTCCGCCTTAAATGCTAATATCCTCCAACTGCTGTCGGCCTTGTGTATATATACAATCACAAATACCCTAGCCATATTATAAGAGAAAATAATACGACTAAGCATCTGAACAATAGACAACAAGGCGAATTTCAATGGCATAACCCATGGCTTTGCTGTACCCGATGTCACCGGCTCAGTCATTGTATCAACGACTGCTAGGTGCTGGAAGGCGCATCAGGAGCTGTGGTAAAAAGGGCCACATTCGTTCTGATTGTCCGACAAGAAGGATAAATCCAACGGTGCCTCAACAGCAGCAACATCGTCCAGGGAACCAGGGTCAAGCACCTCGACCCCAATAACCTACACTACGAAATGACTAAGACCGTCGCCCTAATGCCCAGGGTCGCGTCTATGCCATGACTTGAGATGAGGCATTCGTCTCTGTTATAGTCGTGACAGAACTACTTTTCAATAATAAACTTGCTCGTGTATTATTCGATTCAGGTGCTATGCATAGTTTCGTATCAGCGGACTCCGCCGTCGAGCACAAAATTCTCATGACACCGTTATGCCTTAATCTTAGCATTAACATACCATCGGGAACGTCACTACTTGCAAACTTAGACTGTAGAAACGAAATCATTTATATAGGAGGTAAAAAGGTCTATTTTGATGCGATAGTTCTAGACATTAAGGATTAAGACATCATTCTGGGAATGGATTTGCTCGCCCTTGCAACGCCACTATTGACTGTACAGGAAATAAGGTCACCTTCCGTATACTTGGAACGACCGAATTCTACTATTCATGCGGTGAAGCATCGTCGACCTAAATGTTGATCTCTGTAATATATGATCGAAGGAAGGATATTGCATTTCGGATGTGAAGGCTATTTGGCGTCCGTTCGAGACATACAACATGATGGTGCAAATGTGGATCATACCGACGTGGTGGCCGAATTCCTAGACGTATTTTTGGACAAGCTGCCCGACATGCCACCTGACCGAGAGATAGAGTTCTCCATCGACACATTCTCCGATACCCATTCTACTTCCAAGGCGTCATACAGAATCGCCCCTGCGGAGCTGAAGGAGCTCAAGGTCCAATTGCAAGAATTGCTTGACAAGGGATTCATATGGCCTAGCATCTTGCCGTGGGAAGCACTTGTATTATTTGTCAAGTTGAAGGATGGCTCAATGAATCTTTGTATTGACTACATCGAGCTGAACATGGCTACCGTTCGGAACAAATATCTATTGCCCTGCATAGACGTCCTGTTCGTTCAGTTACAAGACCCCTCGGTGTTTTCTAAAATTGATCTTCACTCGGGTTACCATCAACTCAAGATCAAGCCGGATGATGTGTCAATGTCCGCCTTCCTCACTCGATACGACCATCATGAGTTCCTAGTAATGCCGTTCGGCCTAACAAATGCCCCAACCGCCTTCATGAATTCAATGAATTGGGTGTTTCCACCCTTCCTCAACAAGTTCGTAGTAATCTTCATCGACGATATACTCATCTACTCGAAGGACAAGTAGCGACACGCTGAGCACCTGCGGACCGTGCTTGAAACTCTTCATAAAAATCAGTCGTACGCAAAGCAGAGCAAGTGTGAATTCTGGCTGAGCAGCATGTTGTTTCTTGGGCACATTATTTCTGCTGAAGGCATTGCCGTCAATCTAAAGAAAGTTGAAGCCGTTGTTGATTGGAAACGACCAGCATCATTCGGTATAATTCAAAGCTTCCTTGGCCTAATAGGACACTACAGATGCTGCGTAAAATATTTTGCGAAGATTGCATAACCTTTGACTCGCCTCACTCAGAAAGTAGTCTCGTTTGAATGGTTAAACGACTGTGAAGCTTTCTTCCAAGAGTTAAAGCAATGGCTCATTTTGGCCCTGATACTCGCACTTCCAGAACGGTTTGAGGAAATCCAGATTTTTAGCAATGCTTTCGGTCAGGGTCTAGGGTGTGTACGGATGTAACAGAACAAAGTGATATCTTTTTTCTTTTCGATTGCTAAAGTCGTACGAGAAGAACTACCACACCTATGACTTGGAGTTAGTGGTGATTGTGTTCGCATTACAACTGTGGGGATACTACCTTTATGGTGTGGCGTATATGATTTACGCGGATCACAAGAGCCTCAAATATATATTCACTCAGTATGAGCTAAACTTGCGACAAAGACGTTGGCTTGAACTAATCAAAGATTACGACTTGACTATTGACTATACGCCGGGCAAAGAAAAAGTTATAGCGGACGCCCTGAGTTGGAAGTATATTATCTCGCTATATATCGATAGCAGATTGCTACGGGACCTAGAAGAGATGGGCATCGACCTCCGGGTTCGATTCAAGGACATACAAAATTGTAGCTAGAGCCGAGCTTACGAGAAAAGATCAAGACCGCTTAGAAGGATGATTCGTTATTGATGAAAGTACAAGAGCAAATTTTAGCAGGTAGTGCGACCGACTTTATGAAAGATATTAAACCAATGTGCTTCAATTAATGGTATGCTATGCGTTCCGGATGATTTAAAACTTAGAAATAAAATATTAACAGAAACATACTATGCGAAGTACTCCTTGCATCCTGGTAGCACCAAGTTGTATAAGGACCTCCGCACTGTTCGACGTAGCAAAAGGTTGAACGAACTTTTTGCTTTATTGAACGTGTAAGGCATCTGTGTACAAAGAAGGAAGTCCTAAACAGGATATTCTAAGTACAGGGAGAAGAGGTTTCTGGAAAAGTCTGACGATGGAGATCGAGCATTGCTGCGACTCCTTTACTCCATTGATGATCTGACGACGAATCAACCTTGCTATGGCTCTCTGGCACCTTTGATGGGACTCTGGGGTCCCCGATTAAGAGGCTTTCTCGATGAGAAGATCCCTTGAAGATTGTCGGTTGGTTGATTCGTTGGTTCATAGGTTGATTGTAGGGCCTAAAATCAAGTTGCGCCATGAACCCACTAACCAGTGATCAAGTTGCGCCCTAAAAATCAGGTTGCGCCACTGATATGAAGCTTAAAGAATGAACTGCGCCACTGAATAGGTTGTGCCATATATCAGACTACGCTCAGTCTTATTGCACAAAATCTACGTGGCGTCTGACATTTAATAGCCATCATTACCTGACAACAGTGACAACTGACACCACAGTGAACGAGAAAAATCTCTTCAAATCCTGTGAATTGTGTTGCTCTAGGGGAGTTGGTTGACAGCTGTCTTGTACACTTTGTAAGTTGTGCTTAGGCGCAATCCAGACAAAATCTTTAGTTGCACCTAGGCGGAATCTGAATGACTTCTGCTCAAAAGCTGCCACGTGTCTAGGCGCGGCTCAATTAGGCACAGTTTTACTCATTGACTGAAGTTCGCACAATCTGCCAAAATTGAGACAATTGTCATTTCTAGAGCAGAATGACGTGGCGCACATGCCACTAATCTCTCAAGACGTGTCTACTATCCTGTACACGACCACGCACATCTTAATCATATGATGCCACGCATCTGAATACAGTTAGTACACGACTTATAACCGAATGAAAGTTGGCACAACAGGAGGTTGGCGCAACCCAGTATGGCACAATCCAGTTTCGCGCACATCAGAATAACTGCTAAAATAGTTATTTCCTGAACTCTATAAATAGAGTTTCTAATCATTGTGAAAGCATTACATACATATGCACAAAGATCAAGAACTCTTGCAAAAATTGCTGCTGCATTCTCCAGAGGCTACAGTCTTCAAGTTCACATAGTCCAAGGGATAAAGTGATCATCTTCTGATCAGATTCCTACAGTTGTACTTCCCCAGAATTTATTGTACTTTGTACTATTCTTTTACAAGTTTGGAATAAACTTTTTATTTTTGCAAACATAATGACGACTCTGCTGGGGACGACTTTCTCCTCCAACGAGAAGGTGATAACTCAATGTGATACTGCGTCGATCGGCAAGACGCAGAAGACTCTCGTTGTTCAAGTTAACCAGACAGCCTACGAGAATATGATCAACACCAAGAGCAATAAGCGTACTGTGGCTATTGCCAGGAACAGGACTGTATGGACTCCTAAGTCTCCAGCAGTTGTTGTTGCACAGGCGCAACTTGAATGCTCAATGGCTAAGGCACAATCTGCCTCAGTATCTCCGGCACAACCTGCTTCTGTTGCCAGGGCACAGTCCACTCTTCCTGCTCCCCGTGCGCAGTCCATTACTTCATTTGCTGCCAACGCACAATCTGTTCAAGTTATGGCTAAGGTACAGTCTACCCATGTCGCTGCCAAGGCACAACAAGTAGACCATAGCATTGTGGCGCAACCCAAGCAATCAATTGTTCAGGCACAGTCTGCTGCTCTGGCGCAACTCAAGGGAACTAGTCTTTTGGCTATTCCCTCTTCTAATTCTCAAGTTCTGAACTTGGAGAATCAATATTCTAGTGCCAATACTAGACAGAACAAAGGGAAGAGTCCTTTGACTTTTCCTCAATGGGTGCAATTTGTGCCTAAAATGGTCTCGCAACAGAACAAAGGGGAACGCTTCTTAGCTAACCCTCTACAAAATAAAGGAAAGCACCCTTTGGTCTTTTCTCAAACTTCCCTGGTCTATGACTCAGAGGAAGACATATTAGATTATATTTCTTTAAACAGAGGTCTTCAGATCTCTGATATCAGAAAGAATACTAATAAAAAAGTTATCTTTCCTACCCCTATGGGGTCTAGTCAAGACCTTCCCACCTTACAAATTTCAAGATCTAAGTAAGGAAAATTGAGAGTATCACGAACAGAGACACCTGGAGCAGAATTTTCTGATTTACGCGCTTATCTCAATAGCCGTCAACCAGTATCAACTTTGGTGAAACGTAAGAACCCTATGCCAAAGGCCAATCTATACCAGAAGCCAATGTTTGAAAAGAAGAACCCAACCACTTATGCTAATGAGTTGAGTACATCTTTCTACACTCAGGGAACAAAACATCTGAAGAATAGGAGACATGTTCCTAACATCATTAAGGAATATGTTCCTCTGACTTCTTCTCGTCCTGTAGTTGTAACTGATCTCCGAAAACGTGTTACACAAAGACGGGAGATTACAGGCATGTCTCCTTCACCTCCAAATCATGCTTCAGATCACCATTGCCTTCATGAAGTCGTCATCAACTGTTGTTGCCAATCGGCTCGACGATCTGTCTTCGATCGTCTTAACTATGCTCCAACTCCTGAACATATAATAGAAGACGAAGAAGAGCTATTATATGCTTCTGTCAACAGGACTTCTCAAGGCACTGGCGGTGGGAAACGTCCAAGACGTAATGCATCCCGTAATCCCAGTCAGCAATACATAGATTGGATTCATGCATCTAGTGAAGGTGTCTTTCAATACAATAGATCAAGAAATTGACATTTGAACCAAGGTGTCTTTAATCAGGAAGATCTCCCCATCACTCATGTAGAAGAGAACTCTTTTTCAGAGTTTGATGCTGATAGTGAAAGTTTTGAACAGACTATCTCATCAATAGCAGCAAGAGAAGTGACGACATATACCATTACGAAAGATCAAGATGCCTCTACTTCAACTAGTCAAGAGCAACAAATTGTTGCATTAGAGGACAAATTGAAGACCATGGCAGAAATGGTTGCTAGCATGTACACTATAATTGTGGCTCAACATAAAGTGCCACCGATTGTAAACCTTGCTATGAATCCTAAGCTTATAGCATCTTCTGTACCTGTTAATCCGGGGGTACCAACACCTCAGGTTGTTTCTGTACCAATTCAAGCTGATCACAGTCAGTTTGGTGCTGGGGGTGGTAATTACCACGATGTTCCTCCTCCTAATACTTCTAACCAACACATCAATTCTCAAACATCAGGGGATGTTAATGAAGCTATGAAACTATTATGCACTCAGTTTGAGGCCTTCAAGCAGAAGGATGGCCTACGAAGACTGGGCATAAAGTAACCGTATCCTACAGAATGGAAGAAAGTTCCATTCCCTCATAAATACAAGCTTTCAACCATTATGTTGTTTAATGGAAGCACCTCTCCAAGTCGGTACATCAATCACTTTGAGGTGATGACTGATCAATTACAGCCAAACGATGCTCTCCTTACCAGAGTGTTCGTCGGTTGTTTAGCCGACGCAGCATATGACTGGTATCGTAGCTTGCCTGATGGCTACATCACTTCTTTTGTAGGTTTCAAGCAAATGTTCTTGGAACAGTTTTACGAGGGAGTCAACGACATGACGATGTCTACCCTCATTATGATTAAACAGAGGCACAACGAATCCACGAAGAGTTTTATTGAAAGATTCCACCGAGAGGCACTCAAAATGCCTTTAGGAACTCCATCTGCTGTAACAATAGACACTTACAAATCAAACTTGTTGCCTATTATCAGTATGTTGATATGATCTACACAATTCTAGGATTGGGCTTCTTTTATTGTAAATGCAAAGGCGGCGGAGGTTAGTGCCGAAAAGTTCAAGCAGTTAGGAGTTCAAATGACTCATCCAAACCAAGATGAATATTCCACACCCGGGGGTAATAATCGCCAGATTAACTGTAATAATAAAGAAACACTGGCCATTAATCTCAAGGGCAAGGAGTCTTTGGCTGTCAACATCACTCAGACAGTACGCACTCCATCAGCACCACCACAGAAGACAACTCGTCCAAAGGAAGAATATTCTTTCGATGAAGGTGATACTTTGAGCATCTTCGATTCTTGATCAAAAGCAATAAGCTTCAACTTCCAGAGGCAAAACGGCCAGAAGAAGTGGGTAAAACCGATCACCCTAAATACTGTGTTTATCACAGATTTATAGGGCATCCAACCAGAGCATGTTATGTGCTCAAGGGCAAAATCTAGGAGTTGGTCAATTCTGGAGCAATTACTCTTCAGCAGGATGAGAAAACGGTGACTGCTAATGTGGTTTCTCTACAATTCAGTGACTTTTCACCACAACTTGTATTAGATGGTGTTGTCCCCATTCCAAGGACTACTCTTGATATCGAAAATCTCCCATCTCCTCAAAATGAAGGTTTTGTTCCACTATCGACTGACGGAGGAGAGATCATGTGGATTCATCCAGATCTGGTAGCAGAATTTGAAATGCCTTTCTCTTCTAAGCAAAAGAAGCACACCAAATCCAAATCTAAAAGCTGCAACATGGTATCCTTTGAACCAGTAACAGAAGAAGAAATTCTAATGGGCACTAGATCTGGAAAACCCTATCTTCGGGAATATCCCAAAAATCAAGAGAATCCTGCTCCATCTCTTGATGATGCTCCTACATTATCTTCTTCTGGCGAGAATATACCGTCTACATCCCCACCGATAGTCGAACCATCTCCTCCTAAACTAACATCAGCAGACAAGTGAAAGCAACATGTTCGCTTTGACAAAGCACTGAAGAAGTTCTCATCTCTTGGACTTGAAAAGCCTTACAATTTTGATATATTGGCTCAATTGGCCTATACTCCAGCAAGATTATCAATCTTTGAACTCTTACGTCTCTCAGTAGAAACTTAAGAGACGTTAAGCGAAGCCTTGATGCAGGCTGACGCTTATCTTACTCTTCACAAAAAGCCTGAAAAGGAGCCAGTCAGCTGTAAACATTATCATAGTGTATTCGAACTAATACCCAATATTACTTTTACACAAATGACATGTTATTAGAAGATAATCGTCATGATCGTCCTCTCTATTTTACGCGGTAGGTGGACACCATGAAAGTCGATCGCATTCTGATTGACCCAGGGTCCGCACTTAGCATCATGTCGAAGTCTTTACTGGATGCTTTGAAGATCCCAGTGCATAACCTTTCTACAACTATCACTACCATCTTGGGGTTCAATCAAGGAAGAAGTGAACATTTGGGGAAGATACGCCTAAAACTTCAAATTGGCAATCTTCGTACAAAGGTAACTTTCTATGTTATTGACAATCATGGCTCATACAACGCTTTATTGGGAAGGCCATTTCTCTATGAACACAATATTGTACCCTCTACGCTCCACCAATGTTTCAAATATGTGGATGGTAATGAAGAAGTCCAAAAAGAGGTTGCAGATCTGAATCCTTTCAAAGGAGTTGAAGCATACTGCAACGATTCTCGTATGTACAAATAGGAATTCATGAAGGTGGTATTGGCAATGGACACAGATAAAGAACAGAAAAGTGTACCGAATGATACTCTGGTGATTTCGGTCAAAGGACGTACCTCATGTCCTCAATCTACCAAACCACTGACTATTTATCTTCCTTCCTATGAGAAGCGGCCTAAGGGTGATAGTCAAGAACAAAGGGAGCTCGCCTCTTCGGATGCGTTTGTAATCGATCTTCATCGTAAGAAGCCCCTTCCTCCTTCTCGTTCTTCTTCTCCGCCTCTTGTCATCAATCTGACTAATCCTGCTAAGGCTAAAATTCCTGTTGTAAATGATGGTGTAAAAATCAATAAAGCATCTCCTTTGCAGTATACTGATGTCTCTTACTATACTCAGTGTTATTTGGAAATGCTAGATAGCTTTAAACCACTTACAATCGAAGTCGTAGCATCTCTGCGAAATATGGTATCACTGGATTCAATACAAGAGTCGTACTTCTTAGTACCGTCTCGAAAGAAAGATGAAAATCCTATATTCTTCAACAAAAGAGAGGAACCAAAAATCATGCTCTATAACGATAATAGAGATGATTCAAGAAGGCTACAATTACGCTGTTATAGTCCACAATCTAAAGCAATTATCCGTAAAATGCCCTATGATTTCAGAACAGGCCTCAACAACGATAAAGGGAGGCGAACTCCTCTTCGTATTGCTGTTCCAAGAGGAAAATTACAACAATACCACAGTAAAATGAAACGGGGACTAGGTTATGCTTCATCACTCCCAACTCCAGAACCTTTTCAATCTGATGAGGAAGAACGATCTAACTCTTCTGATTCTACTTCATTGAATTCCGACACCAGCATTGGTCATGTTCATAGGGTGATAGTATCTTCTAACATGGTGTCTGCCGAATTTTCGGAAGATGGTGACATTGAAGAAGCTCCTGAAGTAGACCCTTGGGCGCAAAAGATGGACAATCAGTGGGAACTTCCTTTTGAACAACGAGAACCACCTACTGAGGATCAGCTAGTACAGATCGATATTGGAGAGAAGGGCGTATCACGACCAATCTTCATTAGTAATAATCTTCCAGAGGATGATAAACAAAAATTAATTCACCTTATTCGTGAATATATTGATGTCTTCGCCTGGAGCTATGAAGATATGCCAGGATTAGATCCTCAAATTGCAACTCACAAGCTTAATATCTTGCCGAATGCCAAGCCGGTCAAACAACAACAACGGCGATTCAAGCTTGAAATGATGGATGTAATTGATGATGAAGTCAAAAAGCTTATAGCTTGCGATTTTATCAGAGAAGAACAATATCCTGACTGGGTAGCTAACGTCGTCCCAGTCCTGAAGAAGACCGGAAAGGTTCGAGTTTGCATAGACTTTCGGGATCTGAATGATGCTTGCCCGAAAGACGAATTCCCTCTCCCAATTACTAATGTTATGATCGACAATACAAGTGGATTCGAACGAATTTCTTTTATGGATGGGTTTTCTGGATATAATCAAATCCGGATGAACCCTGAAGATGAGAAACATACTTCGTTTCGTACTCCTCGTGGAGTGTACTGTTATACAGTTGTGCCGTTTGGTATGAAGAACGTAAGTGCAATCTACCAGCGGGCTATGAGTACTATTTTTTGCGATCATCTGCGAAAGACTGTCGAATGCTATGTTGACGATATTGCTGTCAAAAGTCGTCTCAAAGAAGATCCCATTCAAGATTAAAGAACTATCTTCAATCTAATGCGCCAGTATCAACTCAAAATGAACCCTACCAAGTCTTTCTTGGGTGTCTCTAGTGGTAAGTTTTTCGGCTTCGTCATTACCTCTAAGGGTATACACGTTGATCCTGTAGAAGCATGTAAAAGAATAAGGAAAGATCCATGCGGCCAGCGAGCCCCATGCGGCTCAGAAAGCTCATGCGGCTCAGGGTTCCATACGGCTCAAGTGTCTATACGGTTTGATAAATTCCAGGCGGCTCAGAGAGGAGCCACGTGGCCTGCAACAGCTCCTCCTCTTGTCCTTTACTGTATTAAATGCCTTGACGGCTGACAGCTCTGACGAAGTGACAGTTTTGACGCAAAGATACAATTATGACTCCCTTCATAATGGCAGACTCCTAGGGAAACGAAGGAAATCTCTGACACGATCTCCCGAGATCCAGAAACTGTCAGACGGCCTTGACACGTGGACAGTCGCATGCGGCTCAGACCACCCCATGCGGTTCAGGCCGAAGCTGTCTCATGCGGCTCAGACCGAAGCTATCCTATGTGGCTCAAACAGAGGCTACCTTATGCGGCTCACGAGGATTAGCTTCATGCGGCTCACTGAGAAGCCACCCATTATACGGCCGCCTACGCTCATGCGGCTCCGATCATTACCATGCGGTTCAAATGTTCAGAGGGGCATTCTCAAACAGCCTTGACACGTGGCCAGCCTTATACGGCTCAATGAGGAGCAACCTTCCTGCGGCTCAGATTTCTGCAGTGGCTTACGGTTAAGACACGTGGCATGATAGTGGGACACGTAGCATCAAATTGATCAAAATCCTTCAATAATTCCTAATAAAATATTGGGATCAAATCAGATCATTTGCAATCAGGCAAATTAATGATACGTGTCGAATAATCCGAGGTTGACAAATCAGGAGAATTTATGTCAATCATCATTAATTACCCACAAAAGATTTGATGCAATCACATTTATTGCTCAAATCTCGTATATTCAGGATGGACGGCCCAGATTCAGTGATCCTTAGCCGCCGACTTTCAAGAATGGGTAATCATTGCAAACCCTAATGATGCCCCCCACTCTTATAAATAGCAGGGTGCCATTCCCTTGCGAGGAGGGAGAGAGATACACACAGAGAGAGATACATACAGAGAGAGATACATACAAATAGATATACATAGGCAGACAGAGAGAGACTGAGAGAGAGACATACAGAGAAAGAAAAGAGTACATTTCCTCAACGCCAAGCAGTTCTTCCCCGGAGTCAAGGCTGCATCCGATCGTCCAATGAGTAAGACAGAGCTGCCGTCGCTTTCCCGAGCATCTATCGTCACCCCCAGAATCTAAAATAAACAATTGTACTTAGATTTCTGTACCTAGGTTTTCGTCCCTAGGCTTTCTTTGTACAAGCGAGTTTGTATTATGAAGTAAAAGTCCAGTCCTCCGATAATTGTTCTGTCCTTTTATATTTCATGGCAAACACGATGGCGACTCTGTTGGGGACAAACTTCTCCACGGCTGAGAAGTTGGTGACGCAATCGGATGCAGCCAAACTTGGCTCCACGCAACAAAAGATGGTCGTCCGCTTCGACCAACAGGCGTTTAAAGAAATGCTCTCTGAGGGAAGCGCTGGCCCGGTCCAGAAGCGAACCCGCACAAAGAAGGCTCGCAGGGTGTGGAGGCCAAAATCATTTGCCCCTCCCCAAGCCCTGGACGGAGTACTCTCTACTATCCAAGATGGCGAAGGCGATTCTCAGGCGGCCCCACTTCGAGCCATAGAGGACTCTGCTGTCCCCAAATCCGGCAGAGAAAAGCACTACGATGCTAGACTTGCAGGGACAAAGAGTGGCTCTATGCACCCCAAGAAGAAGTCGAACACTCATATGGCCAAGCCTGCCAACCGCATGCAGGATGCTCATGCGGCTGAAACTGCCAGCCGCATGAAGGAGGTATATGCGGCCAGATCACCCAGCCGCATGAAGAAAACCTATGCGGCTACGCATGCCATCCGCATGACGGTTATTGATGACAGCCGCATGACGCCTACTCCATGTGGCTCTGTCTTTGATCGCCTCTCCTATGGTCCTGATCTCTTGTGCTTCCAAGAAGATATGTCTGACTCTCTCCAACATCACTTAGACTCTTCCTACTATGTGTCCTTACACACTAGAGCGAAGAAGTCTAGGACAGTACGAGCTTGGCACGCTCGATCCTCTGATCCGACCTCTGACCATCTGAGCATCCCGCGTACCGTTATGCGGGCCTCAGATGGGAAGTTATACAGAACCACTCGAGTCTAGCCTCCGGCGACAAATAGACAGAGAGGTTCGCAAAAGTCTCCCAAAATCCAGGAAGCGAACATGGTCGATCCAGACCCATCTGACTTGCGTGAGGCCATCCTCCATAAACGCAAGGAAAGAGAAGGCGCATCGGGGTGCAAGGAGTCCTCACACGGACGTCACTGCACCCAAGTCATCGTCAATTGTTGTTGCAACAACGCGACGATACGAGAAGACCGGCAGTCCGTCTTTCAAAGACTGCAGCAGCCATCTTCGAAAGACGAGGCACTTTCCGTCGTCTTCTGCAACTCTGCTCAGAAAATCCCCGCCGATGGGAGAGGAAAGAAGACGAATGTTCCTAGCCCGAAGATTTCAACCACTATGACTAAGAGACTCTCGTCTAAGCGGGTGCCCACCATCGGAGTTTTCCAAGGCACCCGTTCTAAGATGAAATCTGCTACAATGGGAGATTCGTCGTCCACACCACTGGGGGTTGCTGGGACTGGGGGTAGCACGCCTCCGAACCTCCACGATAATCTGATGTTCCAAGAAGACGAGCCAGGGGAAACAACTCTCCCATCAGATGCAGTAAACCCCGACGTCCCCGAGGACGTCCACAACTCCCAAGACGAGGCGAACTCAGAAACTGGGGGTACTGTTCCTTCTTAGTCCGAACCAGAGGAAGATATTCCTACATACCCCGCTGATTTCTCATTACAGGGGTATGACTCGGAAGACACGTCCTCCACCGTGCCATCCATCTCTCCTCACGTAAGGACGGTATTCATGACAGACAGCAACCAAGGTGGTTCCATTGATCGCCAACGCATCGATACTCTGGAGGCCATACTGCTTGCCTTGGTCAAGTCTGTGGACGAGATCAAAGCGGCCCTTCCAACTCTGCAAGGAGGGACACCTGGCCAAACAAGCGTGGGTCCCGTGGTCAATGCGGACTCGAATTCAGCGGCACCGAACCCGGGCAACAATCCTCCTGAAGTAACGGCCCCCACCGCTGTGGATGAGGCCCGAGAAGCGAGAAGAGAGGTCCAGGAGCTCCGAGCCATGTTTTACGCTCGAGAAAACTCTCAAGACCTCAGAATACGGCAACCATACCCTGCTGAATGGAGGGATGTCCCCTTCCCACCAAGATATAAGCCGTTCAACATCAACACGTATGATGGCAAGACCTCTGCAAGTCGGTACATCTCTTACTTCGAGGTCACCACCGACCATCTGCCCCATGACGATGCCATCCTCACACGATTATTCATTGGGGCATTGGAAGGAGTCGCCTTCGACCGGTATCGTAACCTGCCAGACAATTGCATCCACTCCTTCGCCGACTTCAAGCACATGTTCTTGGAGAGATTCTTCGAGGTAGGGCAGGATGTCACGATGTCCACCCTCATAGACGTCATTCAAGGGGAGAAAGAGCTGACGAGGAACTATATTGAGCGGTTTCGCCAAACCGCGATGAAGCTGCCCTCTGGAAACCCGGATTCCTCCTTGATTGAAATTTGTCAAAAGAGATTGCTCCCAACAATCAGTCTCTAGATGGGCAAAAGTCAATTCAAGGACTGGAAGACGTTTATCATCAGTGCCACAAGTGCCGAAGAATGATTGAAGAAGGCTCGCCAACTGGGATTGCACATCTCAGATGGAGAGGACAAGGGCAGGCGTCCCAACGCCAACACCAACAATGGGGGTAGCTCCACCAATTAATCGAGACAACAAGGGCAAGCAGGCTATGGTGGCCGATACAGCCCAGAAACCTGAGTCAAAACCGACAGACAAATAATGGCCGCAAATTACTTACTCCTTCGAAGACGGCCACGTCAAGCCCATCTTGGACATGCATATACAAGGAGACAGAATTCAGCTTCCTCCACCAAGACATGAACCTTGGCCGGCAGAAATGGAGAAACCAAAGTACTACCATTACCATCGCTATGTCTACCATGCTACGCACAACTGCTATCAACTAAAACGGTATATCCAAAATCTCATCGATTCGAACGCTCTGGCCATCGATTTCGAGGAGGTAACCATGGCGGCCAACATGGTGTTCGTATAATTCGACAGCTTCCTTCCGACGGAAACTCAAGACAGTGTGGTCTCCATCCCTCTGTCGACAATGGAGATTGCTAATCTTCTACCTCCCTGAGATCAGGCTGCTGGTCTAGTGCCCCTCACCACATCACGAGGGGAGGTCATGTGGGTCCATCCAGATTTGGTATCAGAAGTGACTCAGCCCACACCTTCTTCCATTTGTAAGAAGAAGAGTGGAAAAGTCAGATCCTGCCGCACAATCTCGGCAGATATCAAAGAAGTCACAGCTGTCGTTACTCGGTTTGGAGAACAATCCCAACCGGTGGCTGATAACTCGGCTGATGATCATCATCCCGCTACAACAGACGCTCCGGGACCGACTTAGCCTCCGACGACCGACAAGCCTAGGCCGAAGGAGACTCGCTTTGACAAATCCCTCCGAAAAGAGGTACCGCAGGGGCTGGAGAAGCCCTACAACTTCGACATCTTGGTGCAATTGGCCAACACACCGGCCAAGTTGTCCTTATACGAGCTTCTGAGACTCTCAAAGGATGTTCACGCGGCTTTGAGCTATGCACTCCAAAATGTCGACGCGTACCTGGCTCAGGTCAACCTCACGGGAGAGAACCCGCCTGCGGATCTCCAAGACAGCGCTTGCATGAGAGCGATGCCCAACATTGTCTTCACTCCGCAGGACATGCTCATCAAAACCAACCTGCACGATCGCCCGTTATACTACACTGGATACATCGACGACGTAAAGGTCGATCGGATGCACATTGATCCTGGTTCTTCCATAAGCATCATTCCAAAGGGTCTGCTACATCATCTTCACATTCCAATGCATCGCCTGACGCCAACAAGCACCGCCATCAGCGGTTTCAATTCGGGCAGGAGCTACCCAATTGGGAAGATTCGTTTGAAGTACCAAATTGGCGATCTCCTGTCAGAAGTGACGTGTAATGTCATAGATGCGGACACTTCTTACAACATCCTCTTGGGGTGCCCTTGGATACACGATTACATGATCGTGCCGTCCACGCTGCACCAGTGCTTCAAATATGTCGACAAACATGGCTTCGTGAGGACAAAATTTGCCGACATCGATCCCTTCAAAGGGGTCGAGTCTTACTACTCAGACTCCTGCCTATACGTGAAGTCGAAGAGGCACCTGGACGGAGATGTACAAACTCAAACTGAGACGGCCTCAGGATCAGAAGAACCTATGACGATCCACCTCCAAGCTCACAAACCTGGCAAGTCCGCACCCCTTACCGCCACTCTGTGTAAGGACGCAATTAGCCTCTCGACACAAGAAGAGCAGATAATAATCCGGCTACCAAGGCCTGGCCAAATGCCAAGACCCACAACGGAGCCATTAATAATCAGGCTGTCGAGGGTCGACCAGCCGCAAACGGAGAAGCTCAATCCCTCCGACAAGCCAATGACGATACGCTTTCCTAAGAAGAGTCGTCACCCCGAGGCAAAGTCTGGGACTTCTAGCGAACCAACCACTCCCCGCCCAGCATCGAGTACCAAACTAGGGGGTCGCTAGTCTGCCAACAACTCCATGTTCTGCTCCACCAGCTGAACCTCTGACGATCAAGCTGCCCAGGTCGTCCTCTCAGTCTTCGTTTATACAGGGGGTAGCCGAAGAGGAACCGGAGCTAGCCAAGTATGTGGCTGCCCACACTGATGTTCCCTCCGCAGATGATGTAATCTCCCTAGAAAAGATACCTTACTTCATCAATAAAGGGCTATCTTTGAACTACCTCGAGCTTAATAAGCTTTGTACAATGTATGCTATGGAACATGGTATAGGCACTCACCTACACACACAGGTGACGAATGTGTACACCGCAATCCAGCTTACTCCAGTGGAAGACGCTTACCGCATAATCGAGGGAGGGGACCATCCAATCATCTTCGGCCGGAAGGACGATCCGCATCCCTTCACCATAGAAGAAGTCGACATCGAATCAGATGCCAGGAGACTGCCTCTGTCTCTTTATAGGCCCCAATCCAAATATCTCATGCAAAAACAGGGGTATGATCTGGAGACCACGCCAGGCTTGAACTACGGTGCTGGGCGACAATTACCTTTGAAGCCACCGGTCCCGGCTGGCAAACCATGGGACTACTATAGCAAGACTCGATGTAGATTAGGGTATGTTACACCCACAACGACCCCTGAAAGCTCAGATGAAGAATGTGACTGGCATTCACATTCAACCGGGTCACCAACTTCTGACTCGGATACCAGCATCGAAAACGTATTCAGACAAGTCCTGTCAGTCAATATGGCATTCGTCGACGCATATGAAGAGGATGAAGACATTCTTGAAATCCTCGAGCTAGAGCCATGGGCCCAACAGTTGGATGCACAATAGGAAAAGCGGTTCGAACAGAGAGAACCTCCTACTAAAGATGAGGTCATAAAAATGGATCTCGGTAGCGAATCTTCTCCAAAACTAATCTTCGTCAGTAAAGCCTAACAGACGAAGAGCGAGAATCGCTGCTAGAACTTGTCAAAGAATATATTGATTTGTTCGCATGAAGCTATGAAGACATGCCAGGACTAAACCCCGAGGTTGCCCTTCACAAACTCAACATTCGGGGAGATGCAAAGCCAGTCAAGCAACAACAGCGACGCTTCCGCCCAGGTATCATTGATGCGATCGAAGCCGAAGTCAACAAACTAATAGCCAGCGGCTTCATTTGTGAGGAACAACATCCGGATTGGGTCGCCAACATAGTACCAGTCCTCAAGAAGAATGGGAAGATTCGAATTTGTATGGACTTCCGTAATCTGAACGAGGCATGTCCCAAAGATGAATTCCCCCTCCCTATCACAGACATCATGATTGACAACACCTGTGGCTTCGAACGTATGTCATTCATGGATGGCTTCTCGGGGTACAACCAAATCAAGATGTCTCCTGACGACGAAAAGCATACATCATTTCGAACACCGATTGGCACATGCTGCTACACAGTCATGCCTTTCGGCTTGAAGAATGCTGGCGCCACATATCAAAGAGCCATGAGTGTCATCTTCAGAGACCACTTACGCAAGACGGTAGAGTGCTATGTTGATGATATCACCGTCAAGAGTCGCTGTAAGGGAGACCATCTACAGGATCTGAAGACGGTATTCGACCTGATGCGAGCGCACAATTTAAAAATGAACCCTACAAAATCTTTTTTGGGCATATCCAGCGGAAAGTTCTTGGGTTTCATCATCACCGCCCAGGGTATTCATGTAGACCCTGAGAAGACGAAGGCAATTATGGAGATGGGTCCCCCGAGAAATCTCCGCGAACTCAGAGGCCTTCAAGCGAGGCTAGCTTACATCAGGAGGTTTATCTCTAACCTCTCAGGGCGATGTCGACCATTCACCCATCTCATGAAGAAAGGCGTCTCATTTGTATAGGACGAAGAATGTCAGCGTGCCTTCGACAGCATCAAAGAATATTTGTCGAACCCACCAGTACTGGTGGCCCCGGTTGCTGGAAAACTATTCCTGCTCTACATACGAGCAATGGAACATTCTCTCGGTGCTCTGCTGGCACAAAATAATGATGTAGGCCACGAATAAGCTATATATTACCTTAGCCGAATGATGATTGGGCCAGAGCACCGATATACCGTCGTGGAGAAGGAATGCCTCGCCCTGGTGTTCGCCATCCAAAAGATGCGGCACTATGTCACAGGACAAACCATACATGTGATCTCACGAGTCAACCCCCTCAGAGTTCTCATGACTAAATCGGGGACACTCAGCTCTCGCCTTGCTACATGGGCAATATTGCTGTCCCCTTATCATATGATCTTCGTCCCACAAAAGGCTGTTAAAGGTCAAGCCCTGGCAGACTTTTTGGCAGCCCACCCAGGCTCGGAGTCGTCCAGAATATATGAAGAAATCCCAGATGAGGTCATCGACTCGCATGCAACCTCTCACGATGATATATGGCGAATGTTCTTCGACGGCACCTCAAGGACCGGACCTAAAGGCAACATAGTTGTCGGAGTCGGGGTGGTGCTGGTCTCCCCTTCCGAATTGGTAATTAACCGCGCTTACTCTCTCACAGAGCCTTGCTCTAACAATGTGGCCGAGTACAACACTTTGGTCATTGGCCTCCAACTTGCAAGAGAGCTGGGGGTAGAATATCTTGAAGCATACGGCGATTCTCAGTTAATCGTCAATCAGATCCGGGGCTCGTATGAAGTCCGCCACAAAGACATGATCCCCTATCACCAAATAGCGATCAACGTCATTTCGTCATTTGAGGGGTTCTTCATCGAACATGTTCCTAGACTCCGAAATATCGAAGCCGATGTCCTAGCTGGCCTTGCCGCTTCCCTAGCGGTTTCGAATTATGCTCATCAATCGGTAGATATGATAGGCCACGAACTGGTCTGTCCTAAGAACAACGTTCAGTTCGTGGCGAGTTATTCTGCTCAGACGATCGATGAAGTCCCAGATTGGAGACAACCATTCATTGACTACGTAGTCTACGACATCCTGCCCGAGAACCCAAAGGAAGCCACCTCTATCCGAAGGCGTTCTCTCAGATTCTTCTACGATACAGAGACGAAAATGCTGTATCGCCGATCCTATGATGGATTATTGCTTCGATGTCTGTCAAACGCAGAAGCCAAAGAAGCTGTACGTGAAGCTCACGACGGTGTCTGCAGGGCCCATCAGCCTGGCCCTAAATTGCAAGACCGTCTTCGCCGAATGGGCTACTACTGGCCCACGATGGTAGCAGATGCGATAGACTATGCAAGAAAGTACAAAGCTTGCCAAGTCCACGCAGACTTCATCCACAAACCATCCGAATTTCTACATCCGACAGTGGCGTCCTGGCCGTTCGAAGCATGGGGAATGGATATCATCGGTCCGATTACTCCACCGTCCTCCCGAGGACATCGCTTCATTCTCGTAATCACAGATTACTTCTCTAAATGGGAGGAAGCTGTCCCACTTGCAGAAGTGAAGACTTCAAACGTGATCAGCTTCTTCAAGCATCACGTCATCTATCGCTTTGGACTGCCCCAAAGGATCATCCACGATAATGGTCTGCAGTTTGTAAGCCACCCCTTCTATCGATTCTGCGACAAGCATCACATCCAGAATATTGCTTCGATGCCATACAATCCAGCAGCAAATGGGTTGGCAGAAGCATTCAACAAAACAATCATCAAACTTCTCAAGAAGTTCTTGTCGTCCAATAAACGCGACTGGAACGAGAAGCTTGGTGAATGCCTATGGGCATACCGTACCACGGTCCGAACGGCCACCGGGAATACGCCATTTTCCCTGGTGTACGGGAGTGAGGCAGTTCTCCCATTAGAGGCTTAAATACCCTCACTCCGCGTCGCCCTCACTTATCAATTGACAACGAATGATAACTACCGACGTCGACTACAAGAGTTAGAGGCCTTAGATGAAAAGCGCCTCCTGGCTCAGCAACGAATCGAGCTATACCAAGCACGCATCTCTGGAGCCTTCAATAAGAAGGTTAAAATCAGAACATTCCAGGTGGGCGATCTCGTTCTGGTAGTCCGGAGGCCGATGGTCATGACTCACAAGACCGTCGGCAAGTTCCAGCCAAAATGGGAAGGTCCATTTATCATCGAGGCTGTATTTTCCAACTGTGCATACCGCCTCGTAAAACAAAATGGAGACTTGCTCATGTTGCCCGTTAACGGCAAGTTCCTGAAGAAATATTACATCTAAACGACATATTCCAGATTATCGAGTCATGTACCCGCTGGTGCCGCTGAACTCACATTCACAATATTCCAGATTACTGAGTCATATATCCGCTGGTGCCGCTGAACTCACTTCCACAATATTTAAGATTATCGAGTCATGTACCCGATGGTGCCACTGAACTGACATCCACAATATTCCAGATTATCGAGTCATGTACCCGCTGGTGCCGCTGAACTCACATCCACATTCTAGATTACCGAGTCATGTACCTGATGGTGCCACTGAACTCACTTCCATAATATTCTAGATTATCGAGTCATGTACCCGCTGGTGCCGCTGAACTCACTTTCACAACATTCCAGATTATTGAGTTATGTACCCGATGGTGCCGCTGAACTCACATCCACAACATTCCAAATTATCGAGTCATGTACCCGCAGGTGCCTCTGAACTCACATTTCGGTCACTCTTTCGGGGGAAAGTTATGTATGACCATACCTCTGAACTTTCTTCTTGAAAGAGATCCTCCCTCATGATCCACTACCCGTACTCCCAGTGCACAAAAAGGGTAACAGATCCACAAATTTCCGAAACGGCCATGTCCTCATTACCTCTGAGTCGTTTCACTTTCGCCAAAAACAAATCACCCCTTTACATAGAACTTCCATGTCCTCATTACCTCTGAGTCGTTCTATGTACCCTCCTTCTTTGAGTCCACTCCTGCCATGTCCTCATTACCTCTGAGTAAGTATGAAGATTTCCTTTCGACTTATTATCTGTACCCACAACCGGAGTACGCCAAGGATAATAGGTCCAAAAATATTCTCCGCTGAGTCCACTCCTGCCATGTCCTCATTACCTCTGAGCAGGAAGACTCCACGGTTAAACCTCCGTACTTACCATGTCCTCATTACCTCTGAGTAAGTATGTTGGTTCTCTCTCGTCTTATTATCCGTACCCTGAACCAGGGTACGCCAAGGGTAATAGGTCCACAAATGTCCTCTGTTGACCACAAATATCCTCCGTTAAGTCCACTCCTGCTATGTCCTCATTACCTCTGAGTAGGAAGACTCCGCGGTAAAACCCTCATGCTTGTCATGTCCTCATTACCTCTGAGTAAGTATGTCGGTTCCCTTTCATCCTATTATCCCTATCCTAAGCCAGGGTACGCCAAGGATAATAGGCCCACAAATATCCTTTGCTAAGTTTCTTAGTATAGGCCCATCATTTCCCATCATGCCCCGGGAGCCCAGCTGCTCCATGGCATTCTCTCTTCCGATACCCGGAACGTCCATGATCACCTTGCCGCGGCCAGGACATCACATGCGGCTAGAAGAGTTTATACATAGCCATGCTTCTTATTCAAAGTATTTCAATTTTACAAATTGAAAACTTTGAAGGGGGTCTTGTAGAAGCATGAAAAAGAATAAAGAAAGATCCATACGGCCAAGGAGCCCCATGCGGCTCAGAAAGCTCATGCGGCTCAGGGTTCCATGCGGCTCAAGTGTCTATGCGGCTCGATAAATTCCATGCGGCTCAAAGAGGAGCCACGTGGCTTGCAACAGCTCCTCCTCTTGTCCTTTACTGCATTAAATGCCTTAATGGCTGACAGCTCTGAAGAAGTGACAGTTCTGACGCAAAAATACAATTATGACTCTCTTCATAATGGCAGACTCCTAGAAAAACGAAGAAAATCTCTGACACGATCCCCCGAGATCTAGAAACTGTCAGACGGCCTTGACACGTGGACAGTCGCATGCGGCTCAGACCACCCCATGCGGTTCAGGCCGAAGCTGTCTCATGCTGCTCAGACCGAAGATATCCTATGCGGCTCAAACAGAGGCTACCTTATGCGGCTCACGAGGATTAGCTTCATGCGGCTCACTGAGAAGCCACCCATTATGCGGCCGCCTACGCTCATACGGCTCCGATCATTACCATGCGGTTCAAATGTTCAGAGGGGCATTCTCAAACAGCCTTGACACGTGGCCAGCCTTATGCGGCTCAATGAGGAGCAACCTTCCTGCGGCTCAGATTTCTGTAGTGGCTTGCGGTTAAGACACGTGGCATGATAGTGGGACACGTGGCATCAAATTGATCAAAATCCCTCAACAAATCCCAATAAAATATTGGGATCAAATCAGGTCATTTGCAATCAGGCAAATTAATGACACGTGTCGAAAAATCCGAGGTTGACAAATCAGGAGGATTTATGTCAATCATCATTAATTACCCACTAAAGATTTGATGCAATCACATTTATTGCTCAAATCTCGTATATTCAGGATGGACGGCCCAGATTCAGTGATCCTTAGCCGCCGACTTTCAAGAATGGGTAATCATTGCAAATCCTAATGATGCCCCCCACTCTTATAAATAGCAGGGTGTCATTCCCTTGCGAGAAGGGAGAGAGATACACACAGAGAGAGATACACACAGAGAGATATACATAGGCAGACAGAGAGAGACAGAGAGAGAGAGACATACAAAGAAAGAAAAAAGAGCATTTCCTCAACGCCAAGCAGTTCTTCCCCGGAGTTAAGGCTGTATCCGATCGTCCAAGGAGTAAGGCAGAACTGCCGTCGCTTTCTCGAGCCTCTATCGTCACCCCCCAGAATCTAAAATGAACAATTATACTTAGATTGGTGTACCTAGGTTTTCATCCCTAGGCTTTCTTTGTACAAGCGAGTTTATATTGTGAAGTAAAAGTCCAGTCCTCCGATAATTGTTCTGTCCTTTTATATTTCATGGCAAACAGATCCCGAGAAGATCAAAGCCATTCAAGAGATGCGTCCTCTACGCAACCTGAAAGTGCTACGAGGATTCCAAGGTCGACTTGCGTACATCAGGAGGTTCATTTTGAATTTATCTGGATGTTGTAGATCATTTACTCAATTAATGAAGAAAGGTGTATCTTTCGTTTGGACGAAAGAATGTCAACGAGCATTTGACGACATAAAGCGGTATTTAATGAGTCTACCGGTTCTTGTACCACCGATCTCAGGAATACCTTTCTTAATATATGTCCGGGCAATGGATCATTCGTTGGGAGCTTTGCTGGCAAAAAAGAACAAGGAAGGTCATGAACAAGCCATCTACTTTCTTAGCCGAACGATGATTGGAGCTGAACATCGTTATAGTCTGGTGGAGAAGGAATATTTAGCCTTAATGTTTGCTGTTCAGAGGACAAGACATTACATCATAGGCCAAACTATTCATGTCATATCCCGAGTTAATCCTCTTCGAGTCTTAATGAAGCAGCCAAGTACACTCAATTCTAGGCTTACAACATGGGCCATATTACTAGCACAGTATGATATGGTTTATGTTCCTCAAAAGTCTGTGAAGGGCCAAGCACTTGCTGACTTTTTAACAGCTCATCCAGTCCCTGAGACATCTAAACTCTATGATGATATTCCTGATGAAACATTGGATTCAAATATGATCTCAGAAGAATTTCCTACCTGGAGGTTGTTCTTTGATAGAGCTTCTAGAATTGGACCTAGAGGTATCCTTGTGGCTGGAGTGGGAATTGTTCTCGTTTCATCCGCTGGATTAGCTATTCAAAGGGCTTATTCTTTAGACAAGTCGTGCTCTAACAATGTCGCAGAATACAATGCCTTGCTCATCGGACTCCAATTATCCAAACAACTGGATATCGAATATCTCGAAGTATATGGAGACTCTAAGCTGATTGTTAATCAGGTTAGAGGCATATATGAAGTCCGATATAAAGATTTGGTACCATACCATGAAGCAGCAATCAGAATAGCTTCTTCATTCAAAGGTTTCTTTATTGAACATGTATGTCGCGCATGCAATACAGAAGCTGATGCCTTAGCTAACCTAGCTACGGTATTGGCAGTTCCAGTTAAAAGACAACAGATGGTTGTTATCTCTAATAGAGAACTATTTTGTGTTGAAAACAACCACAATATTGAATTCAGCAATCTAACTGAAGTCAATATCACTTGCGAGGACTGGAGAGCACCTTTCATTGATTTTGCAGTGCATGACATCTTGCCAAAAAATCCTAAGGAAGCTACATGTATCTATCGCCGATCGCTTCGATTCAATTATAATCACACAATTAAAACTCTCTATCGAAGAACTTTTGATGGATTACTCTTGAGGTGTTTCGCTGGTGATGAAGGAAAGAAAATATTATGCGAAGCTCATGATGGTGTGTGTAGAGCACATCAGGCTGGTCCTAAACTACAGGATCATATTCGACGTATGGGTACTACTGGCCCTCTATGGTATCATATGCTATTGACTATGCAAGGAATATCATGCATGTCAAATTCATGCAGATTTTATCCATCAACTGTCAGAATTTCTTCATCCGACTGCTGCCTCATGGCCTTTCTAAGCTTGGGGCATGGATATAATTGGCCCTATCAATCCTTCTTCATCTAAAGGGCATCGGTTCATTTTGGCTATAACTGATTATTTTTCTAAGTCGGCAGAAGCCATACCTGTCACGACCCGCTCCCGAATAACCGGATACGAGTCGGACACGCCCAGCCTTTGTTGTTAGACACAACAAAGTAAGCTATACCATTCTAGGGAAACTAACCAGATAATATGAACATGAAATGAAATCACAGCATCTATATAAGCGTGTCCCAACCAGAGTAAAGTACAATATCTGAATTATTACATTCAAACTAATAAAAGAGTCTGCTAGTCTCAATACACGGAAAATAATAGAAAATACTAGAGAAGCACTAGGCTTCTGCAGCCTCTAGGTCATAAGCAGCTCCAGCTGCCTCAGCAGGGAAAGCAATATCCTGACCATAGTAGGTGTTACACAAGGCCTCCATCTCACCTGCAACATATCATATTCAGGAGCGGAGCAAGTACAATTCTAGGTAATGAACAAGACATCATGATATGAAAGTACGAGGAAACATGGAAAGTACAGGAAAGAACAGGTGAATAAGTACATGAAAGAAACAGTGTAAAGTACATGAAAGAACATAAATGTAAGAACATGAAAGAACATGATATGTAAGCACCTGAAAGAACATGATATCATGGAATCACAGAAAATAAGTACAAGGTATATCTCCTAAACATGTGTGTAGTATATTTGAAATATAACTAAATATGTGACCGGCTAGGGTAAGCACATGAAAGCACATGAAAGCACATGAATGGGCGGCTTAGGATCCGCGTGCACGATGCGGGGTCTAAGCTAAACACACCTGAGTTGTTACTTGGGATTGGTCACATATATAGTATATTTTCCCACCCCAGATACAAGTAATAAGAACAAGAGAACATGAGCACCAGAAAGTACATGACGTGTTGTAATGTGTCAATCAAGGAAGCACAAGATATATAATAAAAAGCACAAAACCGTAGAGTGTACTTGCCTTGCTCCAGGAAAGTACAAGTAGGCAATAGAGCTGGATATCCTCCTGTAATTGGTAATGATGTGTACAAGTTGGTTAATAAAAATAGTTCTAACTGGTTTATCAAAAGTTTCTATTCACAAATTATTCCTAACTATAAACCTTAATTTCTATGGTTTCCTATAGGGTATCAATATTACTCACTATATCCTAGACCAGCAAGAACTTTAAATAAAGCTAAATACATGATATGAATATTTACAAAACATAGTTTTTAGGCTAATACATTTGTTAAGAGTTGATTTCCATTAGTTCTATTTAAACATTCAAATACTTAAGTAAGAAAATAGAGCAATCAACTCTATCTCAAGGAAACCTTCTAATGATTGAACTTGATTGAAACGCAATGCCATAATAGGATCCTGTTATAGACAGGAACGTCTGTATTATGGCCTGGTTCCCAATAACAGTGTATGGAATGGTTCCTAGGAATCTAAGGTTTACTAAAATAAACTAGCATTGATTCTAGGTTCAACTTGGATTTCATTCTTGGAGTTCATCACAGGATGTACATTCCTGATTACACAGGGGTACACCAAGTGTCTCAGGTTCTCAATATCCCAGGTTCCTGTGTTTCATTAGACTGTACTTCCTGTTACTGGACTGTACAAGTCTCAAATTCTTGCACTCTCAACTCCCAGGTTCTTTCCCAATCCTTACCATTCTCATTTCAGTCCTTATCTGCATTCAACCAGGTATCAGTCCATGATTAGGATTGATATCCCTCAGTTAAGTCCCAGCTGGTTTTCTACATACAACCAAGTCTATCTATTCCTAGATAACAGTACCTATACTCTAAGATAGAAATAATCTAAAATAGCACAGGTATTCAGACCCAGGTTCTCAATTCTGTGATTACACTGAACTGCACAAGTCTCGGATTTCTGAGACTCAAATCTCAGATTCCTGAGTTCTCAAATATCCCCTGCTAACAGATTTCAAATTTCCTGGACTACACAGGAATACACTCCTGGGTTTTCATTTAACACTAGTGCTTAACTAGTGTCTCATGTTTTCCCTTAGACTCTCAGGTTCCTGCTATCAGTTCAGACTTCAAGACAGTTTCAGCAGATCCTAAGTCCAATGTGTCAGTCCTATAGGTTTAATTTCAGTAAGCTCTTAACATTAGTTAAATCATAAAACTCCCAAACTCAGGACTGAAAAATGGTCCTCATGCTCAACATATAATTTTACCACTTTGTGATATCTCAGTCTTGGGCTTACTGAGGCAACCTACTGTTGTTCAGTCCATTTGTTCGACTATACTAAAGACCAATCCTTCCCAGCTAGGCTGATACTTCTATCAAACACCAATGCAACCCAGGCTACTGCCATATCCATAGATAGGTCATAAGATTACCATCTCAGCTAGCAGTTCAGTTCAGTAGAATGGAATTGATAGCTGATAGCAGTCTAGAAGGAATTTAAAAGAGTAAATTCTGAAGTCAACTGAAATTGTGAAGAATAAAATCAAGTTCACTGATCTGTAGGGAAAAAAATCAATGCCTGAAATGAACAGATACATATAAAAGCCCCAGGAAAAGATTTCCATAGAAAACTTGTCACTGAAACAATGTACAAAAGCTTCCAGGAAGACTCTTGCCTAGTTCATCATTCAATAACATTCCCAGTTCAGTTCAGATGAACTCAGTTATCCCCTCCTATCAAAATACAACCAATCATTGGTACTACAATATAGTTCCTAATACATCAGGACACATACATTCTATTTGCAGCAAGGTTCTTCCCAGTTAGAGAAATATGGCTACAGTCTAAAGTTTACAGAATTAGAAGTTAATCAAAATCGAGTATGAACTCCTGATCTAGGAAAATTACACACAATCATGTCTATTCCACAGATGCCATCTCACAGATATATTTGAAATATTGCAGATCAGGGGTTTACCTTCTCGAGATCAATTCAGGTCCAAAGAGTGTTCTCTGCAACTGGCTATACTGGGTTCAAATCCTCATTCATCCAAACATCCTGACACTAAATAGATCACTCCACAATGAACACATACATCTTCTCACGAATCGAACCAACAGAAATTAAATTCATAGCCTAAACTGAGAAGAATTAGAGAAAACTCACAGAGACAGATCAATGAGGATGACTGCCAAAAATTAATAAAATCAACCCAACCTTGATCTATCAATTAACATCACAAGTTTGAGAACAAAGTCGAGAATTACCACTTGATCATAAGCAAATGAATGGGAATCTTACCTTGTTCTATTGATTGAATTAGCTAGGGAAAAGTTGAGAAGTACACGCAACAGAGTCAATCGACTTCCATTGATGATGATGAAGATAGGAATTTGTTTGATCGATCCACGAGGCTTCGATCAACCACTGGATCGAGAAAGAATTCAGAGTTAAGCCAAAACTTAAGAAATGAAGAGTCGATCGAATGATCGTCAAGAAAATTGGAATTAAGAAATCAAAGACTAAATCTGCATCTACCTGTCGTGTTGATGATTTGGTATGGAGAAAACTAAACCAAAGTTCTTATGCCTCCATGAAAACTTCTGCCATGGCCGCCATTGCCATTGTACTCAGAAGTTGGTTGAAGCTAAAATCGATGGAGAGGATGGTTGAGGAATGAATGGAGAAAAAGGGAAGATTATATAAGGTTAGCTGGGAAGGATGGCGTAGGAATAAAGCTAATAATGGCGAGAAAATTTTGGGGATCTCAGCTGCACATGGCTGTGTAACCGCCTCTCCTTCTAGAGAGTTTCGAAGGAAATTCGAACACGAAGAGAAATTTGAAAAGGAGAGATAAACGTTTGAGTTAACCTAACTAAAGAGTATGGGCTTGGTCCTTAATATAAAGGCCTAGTCTACAGAATCCTATGGCTGAAAGTATCAGTGGAAACATGGGCTTAGCTAAAACAAGGATTTAATTCACATGGACAGCCCATGGTCAAGGAAAAAGTTTAACTTAGCATTGCTAATCATAATATACCAAAGTATAAATTCAAATTTACTTAGTCAAATCATACATATATACATTCATAGAAGATTTTTAAAAAAAAATTATTCACTAGAAAAGTTGGAGTTACAAATCTCCCCACCTTGAGAAATTTCATCCTCGAAATTCAATGACCAAATCAAACTCCACAATTCTCAAAAGATCCAAACACCAGTTTATTATTGAAAATAGAATTTAAAAGAAATAGAGTACAATCAATCAAATAGAGTGGGATAGCGCTCCCGCATCTCGTCCTCGCGCTCCCATATGGACTCTCCCGGAGAGTGGTGTCTCCACATGACGCGGACAAGTAGAATAGTCTGGTTTCGCAAGCTCTTCTCCCTCCAATCCAGAATCTCCACTGGCTGCTCCTCGTAGGTCAAGCTCGGACCCACCTCTAACTCGGAGTAGTCCACCACGAGGCTCGGATCCGGAATGTAGCGTCGAAGCTGGAAAATGCCGTGCACTCCCTCCAAGCTGGTTGGAAGCGCTAGTCGATATGCCATCTCGCCAATTTGTACCGTCACGTCGAAAAGGCCCAATGGATCTCGAACTGGGCTTTCCGCCTCTGCCAAATCTGATGACGCCTCTAGTCGGTGAGATCTTTAGGAACACTCTATCTCCAACCACGAACTCAAGTGCCCGTCTGTTGCTGTCCGCCTAGTGCTTTTGCAGATCCTGTGCAACTCTGAGATGCTCCCTGAGCCTTAAGACCAAATACATACAAGAAGTTAAGATAACACGCTTTTAACAATGATTGAGGATCAAATAGGCACGAGGTGGGATGAATTTTAATTACGACTTAGAGGAGTAAAATCAAAAAGGCACGAATATTAAGTACGATCAAAATCGATAGTTTAACACAAGTGGACTAGGACAAGATAGGAAAAATCATGGTCAAATAGACATGATTTAAGATTGAAGTTTTGAGAAGACATGAACGAGGTATGGAAATAAATCTGGCAATGTATAATTTGAGGAAATCAATGATCTAAAGATAAAATACTAGAAAGGAATTTAGCAAGGGTTGATTTAGGAAACGTACTAAATACTCAAGAGATACAGTATCAATTCAGGATAAACGTGCAAGGATTTGTGATTCTCGAAAACCAATAATCAAATGAAAAAGAAATATAATTTCCATGATACCCGGAAATGTCACGACCCGCACCCTAGAGTTAGGGCACGAGAACGTAACGACGCCCAGCCTACGCCGCAGTGTCGGCGGTAGAACGCTGTCCTAGGTCACATCATCTAACAATATAAAGCTAAGCAGTTTATACTCTCCGAATGGGGGTGACATAGCAGAAACAGACTCAATCACATCTAGGGTAGAGCATGATAAGGATAGATAAAACATGAAATCCAAAATAAATACAGGAGATAGAAGTCTAAGTGTCTAAGATACAAGAACCCAGAAGTACATCTCAAAACTCAAATAAAGATACAGTAATCCCCAAGTAAATACAACTCCAGACAAAATGAAATAACTACCTAAACAAACCCTACTGTGTCTCCTCTAGGCTAGCAGGCACCTCCAGGCTATCTGTAAAATTTATCAACAGGTCCAGTCAGGACTGGAGCGAGCACAGTACATCTCAACATATCATAGCAGGTTAGAAAACATATAACATGCAGTAAAGTAAGATACAGGTACTGAGGAAAAAGCAGTATGTAAACAGGAGAGCTGTAATAGAAATATCTACTATACATAAAGAGCTAGCATGTGACTAGTGAGTCAGAGTAAAACATGAACATGTAAATGGCCTGGGATAATTCAATGAAGACACTACGGAATAATTCAATGAAGATACTACTGGTGTATTATTCACATGTCCACTTCTACTCCCCCGTACCCCCAATCAATACACAAGGATCCAGCCAGGTTATGTTATGATACTATGTTCAGAACCCGAAGGTGATAGACCCCGAAGGTAATAGACCCCAAAGGTAATGGACCCCGAAGGTAATAGACCCCGAAGGTGATACATAGTAGTCCCATAAATGGGATAGGGATTCCAGGATGACTCTGTGATCATAAGAGTATATGTCACAAGTGATCGAAGAATCAACGAAGCATAGTGATACGCCATGTAAGTGAAACGCACAAGCATAGAGTACCCGATGCTCCCTAAGGATAACATCTCAAGAAAGGATCCATATAGTACCAATCCATGTGACCATCGTGACAGTACAAGTAAAGTAATCTACTGCAGGAAATAATTCTAAGCAGGATATGAAATGATCAGAGAATGTACTCGCCTCGATAACCTGAACAGCTGATAAGTATAGGAGGTCCCACTGAAGCCACAGAGTCCTATTTAAAGCAACACAGGTTACAAGGCATTTAAGTTGAAATAAATGAATCCCTACAGGCAATCTATATTATTCTAGGTTCTTCTAAGTCAAATTAACTCTAGGTCGACTCCGGTCAATAATCTAGTTAAACTAGGTCAAGCGTTGACTTATAGTTGACTTTGGGTCAACTGGTCAACTCTGGTCAAACCGGGTAAATCTAATCTAATTATTAAAGTGTACTTCGTTATTTGTACGTCAAAACTTACGGCACGCAAATCGAGATAAGAAGATTATCGGTAAGGTTGATAATCTTATTATAGTGATCCACGTATCCAACTTGTCAATTTTAGCGATGTGAGATCACTGGAATTGACTGGTCTCAGTTTCGTTGTACTAATCTCGAAATACGAACATTATATGAATTAATTATTAATTAATTATAAAAAGGTTAAACTCAGAGAAACAATCAACAAACATTGTCGGACGATAAAATAAACATCGCCAACGTGTCCAGAATGCTCAACTTAGCTAGGATAGCCTACCCAACGGTCCAATTTGGACACAAGGGCAAAAAGGTAATTTCGGGTCAAAACGGTGTCCGTGTCGGAGCCGTTTTGCACCGAAAAACGTGCAAGAAAACAAGTCTATAAAATATAACAAATTATATGTCCACGAAACCAGAAAGTCGATACGAACCCAACGGTATCTCCAGAATTGGATTCCATTGACCCGATCTCATTTTGGCCCGTTGACCAGAACTTGGAATTCCGGTTTGCACGGAAATGCGTACGGAGCCTAAGTTCTCAAAACTCAGCAAACTACCTGCCAACGAGTCCAGAATGATGATACGAACTCAACGGTATCTTAGGAATTGGATTTCGATGAGCCGATCTCAAAATGACCCGTTGGCCCGGATATTGGTATCCGACTTGCACCGAAATGCGTGCCAGACCCAATGTCCACCAAAATCTGGCAAATTATATGTCAACGAGTCCAGAATGACGATACGAACTCAACGGTATATCCGGAATTGGATTCCGATGAGCAGGCGTCAAAAAGTCCCGTTGACCCAGAAAGTGGGATCCGCCTTGCACCGTAATACGTGCCCGGGCCCACGTTCTCCAAATCTAACAAACTTTATATGAAAACATGCCAGAACGATGCCACAAGTCTGATGGTGGTGTCAGAAATGAAATCTGGAGTCCCGTGTTCAAAAATGGAATTTTACAAGTTGGAAATTACGAATTCGGACGACCAACTTTGGCGTCGAATTCAACCAATCAAACAAGCTCACAATGAAACGAAACTGGAGGAGAAGTAAGAGGGTTATACCAGCTTCGCACCGGAACTGGTAGCACGCCAAATGGAGCTGCGGTGGAGGAGATACAAGCTGACGAAGTTGGCCCCGCGAACTGTCCAAATTTAATACAATTTAAACGGTCAACTTGGTGGCCGGTTTTCATGTATCAAACGATAAAATTAACGGACGAAAATTGACATGAGCGAAGGCGGATATACCGAGATTGTGACGGAGCGAAGAAATTGCCGATCCAACGGTCGGATCTCCGGAAAAACGTGCGCGAAGTTGCTGCAACGGAGCTCCAAAATGAACTTCATTTCGCGCGCGTCACGACGGGACGTCGTGCAAAACGCACGAATCGCCTATACGTCGCGCTGGAAGAGAAGAGGGAGGACCCGGGGGGTCGCCGGAGCTCGCGGGCCGTGGTGGAAGCCATGGCCACGTCGGGCGTGGCCGATGACGGTGCTGCACGCGCTCGTGCGCGCGCGGGCAAGGGCGCCGATGCGCTGTTCTGGCATCGCAGCACTGCTGCCATTGCGCGCGCGCTGGTGGCACGCGGTGGCGCGGCATGCTTGGTCTGGCGGAGGTGCTGCCTGGCGCGGCGGGGGCCGCGCACGACGGCAAGGTGGCGGAGGAGGTGGTCGAGGCTGCGCGAAGTGGTGGCGCGGCTCGGGTTGTCGTGGTGGTAGCGAGGTTGAGGGTGTGCGGCTGTGCATGGAGGTGGAGATAATGGTGAGGGTGGTGCGGCCAGCTGGGTATGGTGGCCGACGGCCTCGACCAGGAAGGAGGGGAGGTCGGGCTATGGCTCGAGTGGTGTTGCGCGAAGGAGGAGGATGGTTCATGGGTGGCTGTCGGTTTTGAGATAGGGAGGAGGAGAAGACCATGGAGTTGGAGAAGGAGAGGAGGAGAAAGGTGGTGGTGTCGTGGCCGGAGCCAAGGGAGGAGGGTGGTCGGTTTGAAGGAGATGATGTGCTGTTGTTGTATGCTGTGGTGATGAAGTGTTGGTTTTGTGTGAAAAAATAGTTTAGGTGAGAGAGAGAAGGATAAGTATTAAATGAAGGTGAGAGAGAGAATTTGAAAAAGTTTGTCCCCTTGTAAAAGTTAGGGCCGGCCATGTTGGCCAAGGGGATTGGAGAAATGTTGCATGGGGAATTAATGGTGGGGATTTGTTTAGATGATCAAGTGGCTATGAATAATTTAGAAGGAATTTGTCATTCCAAAGAGGAATTAAATAAATGGAAATTTCTATCATATAAAGAAAAGTAGATAAAATGAGTACTTGATATTTTTGAGCAAGAAACATGAGGGTGTCATGATGGTGGGCAACATGGAGCTGGACTGGACTCGGTGGAGCCGGATTGGACGAAAATCGGACATTGTGCGAAAATCGAATTAAAATTAGACGTTGATGATCATGTGTAAATAAGTAGCACATGGGGATTCCAATAAATGGGACACAAGTGACGGACGGATAGTAGGCTCAAAGTGGGCCATGTCCATAGTTGGGGCTGACAGGTTTTGGTCGACAGGGGACCCACAAATCAAGTTAGAAAATGAATGTGACGCCGTGGCATGAAATAAAATCGGGTCACGTGTCGGGAAAGTTGTGCGAATCAAATGGAGCTCAAAATGACTTGTCTGAGTAGGACACAAAGGTCATGGGTGACGAGCGTCTCGAGTAGATCATCAATGAGGAGTTGGTTTCAAGAAACTGACTAGTCTTGCGCTCCCAATTTAAACGTCATGGTAACGCGCTGAAAATGATCAAGAAAAAGAGTGGGAAATAAATATCACTCAAATGGTCTAAACCGACCCGAAGTTCAGCGAAGCAGAAAGAGCACAAGGGAACAAGTTTGGGTGGGACACCATATACCGTCATGAAGGTAATCCTGTCCACTCCAAAACTCGTGAAGAAGATTTCCAAAATTGAACATCCCTGATACTCCAAATATCAATGGCACGGGAAAGTACACTTACAGATAAATAAATAAAATAAAATATTTATCAAACCAAATAATCAGGAAAATAAAATAAAAATAAAAAATTTTAACCCAAAATTCAGGGTGCTCACATCCTACCCACCTTATAAAAATTTCGTCCTCGAAATTAAAATTGTTCATACTCCCTCTAGGTCAAACCCCCACAATCAAAGTCCCAGATTAAAACAAATCATGTGATCAAAAGGACGACATACAGGGTCATGGCATATGGTGGTAGTAAAAGTCTCATCTAGGTATACTAGTTATGCTAACTGAATCGGTCGTAGGGTATCAAAATACACAAGCAGTCTAGGGCGTTAAACCAAAGTTACGGAAACAACAAACCATCAAAACTGTAAGGCAGTCTACCATCCTATTTGAAAACTGGTACTGATCTAAAAATAATAATGATAACTACCATTTATTTATAAAGGGTTCAGAAAAATCAAAATCAAAGTTAAGAATGAAAGTCACTTGCATGAACATCCAATCACAATATATATTAAAATTATTTATTCTCGATACGATCTAAGTTGATCAAATTGGGGAAATCAAAATTTAGGCAATGTGGAGGACAGGTTCAACAAAGTCCGAGAACGAGCATACAATGATGGAGATTCAGGTCGCAATCAAAATTAAGTACAACCCAAGATATAATTATGATAAGAAAAGATAATCGAAGTCGATTTGGTCGTGATTAAGGAAACTAGGATTCAATGATATTGAAAAACCTCTTTTTGGAAAAACAAGGAAAGATTTCATACGAAGCTCAGTTAATCATCTCTCTCTAACATTATCAGTTTATCATTTGCCAATCATATTTTTCTCACAAACCCCAATATAAAATCAACCTTCATATGACTACCCTCAAAATTTCTATAACCTTCGGTCATCTAAATTTTACCATGATCATCATAGACAAAATTCAATCTTCTAAAATATTTCCCACGAAGCATACCCCTCTTAATTAGAAGTCAACACTTATTCATTTAATCAAATTTTCGAATCCCTTCACCTCGTTCTAAATTAGATCCGAAACCTCTAAATCCAGTTTATGAAATCCTTGTACTTGTTTAAGTCAAGTCTCGCATTTACTGAACTCCAAAACCACTATGTCACACAAAATTTTATTCTTGTTTATAAATCAACCTTCATAATTTCCTCAACGTTCACCTTCAATTATTTTCCTTTTGAATTCTACAATTTCTCCAATCATCTAAACAATTCCTATAGCTTAAAATCCTTGTTTTGTCTGTCTCTAGTCACCCTCTTACAATATCTGGTTCAACTTCGCATAATCATAGAAAATAATCAAATTCTTATTTCTATCTCTAAATTTCACATAGCCTTGTAATAGTTCCCAAGAATCAATAACCAAGATTTCTAGTTCTCAAAAGTAGGTTGACCTCTGATATCCTCATTAGTTTTGAAATACATCCATGAATTACTCATAACCAAAATTTCTGCAATTATTTCTAAATTGATAACATTTATCACTCAATTTCATTCTAAACCTTTACCACATTTCTATCTCAAAATTTTTTGACATCCAACATTTTGATTCCTACAAAATTATCACATAATAACCAATTACGTCATTTCCATACTAGATGGTTTACGTCACTTCCTCAACATTTCTCAAGCAAAATGGTATGAAGCTTCAAGAGTTTTCAAGGTATAGCTGACAGAATTATATACGAGACAGGAGATTGATGTAATCATGATAGTTGTATAAGACAAGGAATGATGGAAATAAAATATTGGCAGGAGAAGAAATGGTAATAAAATCTGTGCTGCTTATCTGTTTTAAAAGAGGAAACCATTTTAAAATCCAGAGTTAAAATATCAAATTTGAGATAAAGTCTAGCAAAGTTTTTTATTCATTGTATTATGAAAAACTCATAGCAAGAAATTTCATAAGGTTTATAAAACCAACTAAACTTACTCCTGAGTTAAATAATAGGAAACTAGACAAACAAACAAATAATAATTCCTTTTTTTTTTTGAATGACTGAAACAAAAGTAGCGAAAACATGTTTGAAAACATTTAAGGTACAATCTGATAATCATATGCGTCTATCCAAAATCATGGTACTCTAAATCCTCGTCATACTAGTAAGCAAGGCTACGATAATCACAGAGTCCTCGACTTAGGCACATACCTCTAGAATCGTGGTATTTAACATTTTCGCGATGCCGCTAGCTTGGCTGCGAAAACCTTAAATTCCCACACCGAGAAATAGATCCAAGTCAGACTATATGTCCTCACCATGCTGGCTAATGTGACTATAGAAGACTAGATTCCATAACATAGATGACCTAGCCCATATAATTTCATCTTGCCAAAAATTAAATTAAATCAATAATGAATACTCAAAAATCAAATCAAATTTATTAAAGAACATCAAAAATTCAAAAATGACAAATCCATCAAAATACAAACTCGGATGCAACAGCTATCATCAAAATTCAAAATTCGACAATCTTCCATCAAAATAAATACAAACTCAAATTCAACAATAATCCATAAAAATCAAATTTAATAACAAAAGTAAAATAAATTAAATCAAGGAAAAAAGAGAGTTTTCAAATCGAAGTTAAATAAGATTCTCCAGGGTCGTCCCAGGAATCTCTTAAGGGTTCCTAACTGTGATTGAGTATCTTCAAAATATATCCTATTCCTAGTGCAGGCTGTAGTGGTACTCTAGTTCGAATACCACTACACTTTTAGTCTCGACCTGCATGGGCCACCACTAAAAACGTGTCACGACCCGCACCCTAGAGTTAGGGCACGAGAACGTAACGACGCCCAGCCTACGCCGTAGTGTCGGCGGTAGAACGCTGTCCTAGGTCACATCATCTAACAATATAAAGCTAAGCAGTTTATACTCCCCGAATGGGGGTGACATAGCAGAAACAGACTCAATCACATCTAGGGTAGAGCATGATAAGGATAGATAAAACATGAAATCCAAAATAAATACAGGAGATAGAAGTCTAAGTGTCTAAGATACATGAACCCAGAAGTACATCTCAAAACTTAAATAAAGATACAGTAATCCCCAAAGTAAATACAACTCCAGACAAAATGAAATAACTACCTAAACAAACCCTACTGTGTCTCCTCTAGGCTAGCAGGCACCTCCAGGCTATCTGTAAAATTTATCAACAGGTCCAGTCAGGACTGGAGCGAGCACAGTACATCTCAACATATCATAGCAGGTTAGAAAACGTATAACATGCAGTAAAGTAAGATACAGGTACTGAGGAAAAAGCAGTATGTAAACAGGAGAGCTGTAATAGAAATATCTACTATACATAAAGAGCTAGCATGTGACTAGTGAGTCAGAGTAAAACATGAACATGTAAATGGCCTGGGATAATTCAATGAAGACACTACGGAATGATTCAATGAAGATACTACTGGTGTATTATTCACATGTCCACTTCTACTCCCCCGTACCCCCAATCAATACACAAGGATCCAGCCAGGTTATGTTATGATACTATGTTCAGACCCCGAAGGTGATAGACCCCGAAGGTAATAGACCCCGAAGGTAATGGACCCCGAAGGTAATAGACCCCGAAGGTGATACATAGTAGTCCCATAAATGGGATAGGGATTCCAGGATGACTCTGTGATCATAAGAGTATATGTCACAAGTGATCGAAGAATCAACGAAGTATAGTGATACGCCATGTAAGTGAAACGCACAAGCATAGAGTACCCGATGCTCCCTAAGGATAACATCTCAAGAAAGGATCCATATAGTACCAATCCGTGTGACCATCGTGACAGTACAAGTAAAGTAATCTACTGTAGGAAATAATTCTAAGCAGGATATGAAATGATCAGAGAATGTACTCGCCTCGATAACCTGAACAGCTGATAAGTATAGGAGGTCCCACTGAAGCCACAGAGTCCTATTTAAAGCAACACAGGTTACAAGGCGTTTAAGTTGAAATAAATGAATCCCTACAGGCAATCTATATTATTCTAGGTTCTTCTAAGTCAAATTAACTCTAGGTCGACTCCGGTCAATAATCTAGTCAAACTAGGTCAAGTTTTGACTTACAGTTGACTTTGGGTTAACTGGTCAACTCTGGTCAAACAGGGTAAATCTAATCTAATTATTAAAGTGTACTTCGTTATTTGTACGTCGAAACTTACGGCACGCAAATCGAGATAAGAAGATTATCGGTAAGGTTGATAATCTTATTATAGTGATCCACGTATCCAACTTGTCAATTTCAGCGATATGAGATCACTGGAATTGACTGGTCTCAGTTTCGTTGTACTAATCTCGAAATACGAACATTATATGAATTAATTATTAATTAATTATAAAAAGGTTAAACTCAGAGAAACTATTAACAAACATTGTCGGACGATGAAATAAACATTGCCAACGTGTCCAGAATGCTCAACTTAGCTAGGATAGCCTACCCAACGGTCCAATTTGGACACAAGGGCAAAAAGGTAATTTCGGGTCAAAACGGTGTCGGTGTCGGAGCCGTTTTGCACCGAAAAACGTGCAAGAAAACAAGTCTATAAAATATAACAAATTATATGTCCACGAAACCAGAATGTCGATACGAACCCAACGGTATCTCCAGAATTGGATTCCGATGACACGATCTCATTTTGGCCCGTTGACCAGAACTTGGAATTCCGGTTTGCACGGAAATGCGTACCGGAGCCTAAGTTCTCAAAACTCAGCAAACTACCTGCCAACGAGTCCAGAATGATGATACGAACTCAAAGGTATCTTCGGAATTGGATTTCGATGAGCCGATCTCAAAATGACCCGTTGGCCCGGATATTGGTATCCGACTTGCACCGAAATACGTGCCAGACCCAATGTCCACCAAAACCTAGCAAATTATATGTCAACGAGTCCAGAATAATGATACGAACTCAATGGTATATCCGGAATTAGATTCCGATGAGCCGGCGTCAAAAAGTCCCGTTGACCTAGAAAGTGGGACCCGCCTTGCACCGTAATACGTGCCCGGGCCTACGTTCTCCAAATCTAACAAACTTTATATGAAAACATGCCAGAACGACGCCACAAGTCTGATGGTGGTGTCAGAAATGAAATCTGGAGTCCCGTGTTCAAAAATGGAATTTTACAAGTTGGAAATTACGAATTCGGACGACCAACTTTGGCGTCGAATTCAACCAATCAAACAAGCTCACAATAAAACGAAACTGGAGGAGAAGTAAGAGGGTTATACCAGCTTCGCATCGGAACTGGTAGCACACCAAACGGAGCTGCGGTGGAGGAGATACAAGCTGACGAAGTTGGCCCCGCGAACTGTCTAAATTTAATACAATTTAAACGGTCAACTTGGTGGCCGGTTTTCATGTATCAAACGATAAAATTAACGGACGAAAATTGACATGAGCGAAGACGGATATACCGAGATTGTGATGGAGCGAAGAAATCGCCGATCCAACGGTCGGATCTCCGGGAAAACGTGCGCGAAGTTGCTGCGACGGAGCGCCAAAATGAACTTCATTTCGCGCGCGTCACGACGGAACGTCGTGCAAAACGCACGAATCGCCTATACGTCGCGCTGGAAGAGAAGAGGGAGGACCCAGGGGGTCGTCGGAGCTCGCGGGCCATGGGGGGAAGCCATGGCCACGTCGGGCGTGGCCGATGACGGCACTGCACGCGCTCGTGCGCGCGCGGGCAAGGGCGCCGATGCGCTGTTCTGCCATCGCAGCACTGCTGCCATTGCGTGCGCGCTGGTGGCACGCGGCGGCGCGGCATGCTTGGTCCGGCGGAGGTGCTGCCTGGCACGGCGGGGGCCGCGTACGACGGCAAGGTGGCGGAGGAGGTGGTCGAGGCTGCGCTAAGTGGTGGCGCGGCTCGGGTTGTCGTGGTGGTAGCAAGGTTGAGGGTGTGCGGCTGTGCATGGAGGTGGAGATAATGGTGAGGATGGTGCGGCCAGCTGGGTATGGTGGCCGACGGCCTCGACCAGAAAGGAGGGGAGGTCGGGCTATGGCTCGAGTGGTGTTGCGCGAAGGAGGAGGATGGTTCATGGGTGGCTGTCGGTTTTGAGATGGGGAGGAGGAGAAGACCATGGAGTTGGAGGAGGAGAGGAGGAGAAAGGTGGTGGTGTCGTGGCCGGAGCCAAGGGAGGAGGGTGGTCGGTTTGAAGGAGATGATGTGCTGTTGTTGTATGCTGTGGTGATGAAGTGTTGGTTTTGTGTGAAGAAATAGTTTAGGTGAGAGAGAGAAGGATAAGTATTAAATGAAGGTGAGAGAGAGAATTTGAAAAAGTTTGTCCCCTTGTGAAAGTTAGGGCCGGCCATGTTGGCCAAGGGGATTGGAAAAATGTTGCATGGGGAATTAATGGTGGGGATTTGTTTAGATGATCAAGTGGCTAGGAATAATTTAGAAGGAATTTGTCATTCCAAAGAGGAATTAAATAAATGAAAATTTCTATCAAATAAAGAAAAGTAGATAAAATGAGTACTTGATATTTTTGAGCAAGAAACATGAGGGTGTCATGATGGAGGGCAACATGGAGCTGGACTGGACTCGGTGGAGCCGGATTGGACGAAAATTGGACATTGTGAGAAAATCGAATTAAAATTAGACGTTGATGATCATGTGTAAATAAGTAGCACATGGGGATTCCAATAAATGGGACACAAGTGACGGACGGATAGTAGGCTCAAAGTGGGCCATGTCCATAGTTGGGGCTGACAGGTTTTGGTCGACAGGGGACCCACAAATCAAGTTGGAAAATGAATGTGACGCCGTGGCGTGAAATAAAATCGGGTCACGTGTCAGAAAAGTTGTGCGAATCAAATGGAGCTCAAAATGACTTGTCTGAGTGGGACACAAAGGTCATGGGTGACGAGCGTCTCGAGTAGATCATCAATGAGGAGTTGGTTTCAAGAAACTGACTAGTCTTGCGCTCCCAATTTAAACGTCAAGGTAACGCGCTGAAAATGATCAAGAAAAAGAGTGGGAAATAAATATCACTCAAATGGTCTAAACCGACCCGAAGTTCAGCGAAGCAGAAAGAGCACAAGGGAACAAGTTTGGGTGGGACACCATATACCGTCATGAAGGTAATCCTGTCCACTCCAAAACTCGTGAAGAAGAATTCCAAAATTGAACATCCCTGATACTCCAAATATCAATGGCACGGGAAAGTACACTTACAGATAAATAAATAAAATAAAATATTTATCAAACCAAATAATCAGGAAAATAAAATAAAAATAAAAAATTTTAACCCGAAATTCAAGGTGCTCACAGGAAACATATAGGTATTTGAAATCACTTTGCTTAGATCTCTACCCCGCCAGTATATCTCTGACTACAGTGGACTTTCGGCTCCGTGACTCAAATAACAATATGTCACTTAATAATCTGTCAACCTTATCCATTTTCCAACAATCATTGACGAATCAACCCAAGAGATCAAGGTATGAAGAATAGGACAAGTTTCAACAGTACTCGAAAACCTATGATTGTCTGAAATCACTTCAACTTAAAGTTCCTGCCTCGCCAGTGCGCTACTGGCTACAGTGAACCCTCAGCCTCCATAATCCAGCTAATGGCTGCAGCGCGCAACTGTCATGCCATAGTAGGTCATCGAATAACATCTCGACTTTATCCCTAGGAATTTCCAAAGAGTTTCAAGGAATTCAAAATGAGTTTCAATAGTCCAAGTCACGGAAATGGTAAAGTTACCTGACTGTTAGAATACAAGAATTTATTAGGTACTAAGAGACGACAAGGGATCCCATTGGTGAGTATAAGAGGGCAACCAGGGAGATATAAAATTTCAGACAGGGAGCGAAGTTTCAAATTATAACAGAATTTAAACTGATATTTGGAATGGTAACAAGATTCCACATATGGGGCACTAAGGATAACAAAGTCTCGAAGGATGAACTAAAGCAAGGTATTAAATAGAAGACAAGTTTCAAAATAAATAAAATTCCGTACTGGAATCAAGTTATGAGTAGGAAAAAGAATCAATGGGTGAATAAAACAATATCCATGAAACAAGCGATACCTCAAATAGGGAACAAGATCGAAGCAAAGTTGTGAACGGAAAAATAATCAAATAGAAAACAAGTCACGTAGGGAACGAAATCTCACATAGGGAACAAGTCAAAACCTCATACTTGAAACAAAGTTTTCAAACAATGTTTTGATTGGAGATTATAAGCAATTATTGAATAGGAGTCAAATTCCAACAAGCCCTGAATAGAAAACTGAACCTTGAGTGGGAAACAAAATTTATGAATTGTAACAAATTCCTGAATAGGAAATGGAATTTTGAATAGAAGCCAAAATAGGTGACAAGGTCATGCATAGTGAGTATGGTATCTAATAGTAAACATGAAATAACCTCGAACGGAAAAAAATAGAATCTTGAATAAAACTGGAGTTTTGAATAAGAAACAAGATTTTTAAAACCTTCAAAGGAATTCTCAACATTGTGCTGCATAGGATAGAGCTTAAACAAGTTTCGAATGAGGAACATGATTTCGAAAAAAATTCTCGAAAAGCGATTAAATATCAAATAACACGAAGTTGATAAAAGAACAAAAGTTGTGAATAGGAGTCATCACTAGGAAACAAGGTCATGAATGATGAATGTGCAAACGGTATCGAATAATGGATTTCAACAATTATCGAATTGTGGATCTGAAACAAGTTTATCGAAATAGAAAATAATATCTCGAAATAAATTTCGACATCAACCAAGGTTTCAAACAAGAAGTTTCAAGAATTAATCTAGGTGCTTCAAGGAATTTAAAGGAAGGCTGAATTGTGAATCAAGATACATGGTTTTTCCAACCATGCGAAAAAATCTTCTGTCTGCAGTCTGTCTTCGATATTCTTCCGGGACTGGAATCTCTTCAACCTTCTTCAACTGTTCTGTCGTAGACTGGTCCCTGTGGTAGTGCTCCATGCTGTTGCTGAATCTGGAGAGACGGGTCCTTCTGTGATACTGGTGCTCCTCGTGCTTGTCCATGGGGAGTGTGATCAGTAGTCTCCAGCAGTCATTGACTTGGTGGACAGGCGATTAGCAGTACAAGCATAGCCTCCGTCTCTTGCGGCACTCTTCGTAGTGGTGTCCTGAGCTGCGACAGAAATACAAATGATCGCCGACTGAATCTGAATTTGGATCTCCTGTTGGGGCTGAAGTACAAGACTCTGACAGGAATATATGGCTGCCGAGATCTTGATGCTCCTCGATCATTGTAATCTGCGACTTGCTGTCAATCCTTCATTTAGTGAATGTAGGCCTGAATCTGCCTCTGATGATGTGGCTAAAGAAGCGCCGTCTGAATGTTGCGATGCCTTACGGGTCCAGGATAGTTGATATCTTCATCATATGTCTTCATGTCTTTCATAGGCTTCAGCTTCCGGTTTCGTTCCATTGTCTGCGCTACATTCTGGATCTCCTGGCTGGTGGCTCTAATCTTCAGAGAAGTCGGATCCTCACATGCTGAGATAATCTTCAGTGGCGGCTTCAGGTTCTCGATCGGCTCCCTGGTGCAAGATATGTGCTCGGCGTCGGAAAAGTCTAAGTGTCTGAGCGTCTGGAAATCAGAAGTCCTTTCTAACTCGAAAAATGTATTTGCAAGTCTGGATTGGAAAAGAAAGGCCTGCTCTCTCTGGGTATCAAGGAACTCTTCAATCATCTCCATCAACCACGTACTACCCATGGGGATAGTAGGGACGACCTACGGGGTAGAAGCTTGGAGACCTCAAGTATAGGTGGATCAACCGTTCCGGTGTCACGGGCTTGAATTATCTGAAAAACAGAAAACTGTTAAAATAACCTAGACCTAAATACAACAAGTGTTTATAGAATATCAAAATACCTGATACACTGATATACCTGATATACCCTTATTTCCCAATTTTCCTATGCTGTGATCAAGTTTCCCTAGTGTAATCAAGTCCCCCAATAGTACGCTAAGACCTAGGTACCATTAGGATAGACCTGCATGGGCCACCACTAAAAACATATCACTACCCGCTCCCGAATAACCAGATACGAGTCGGACACGCCCAGCCTTTGTTGTTAGACACAACAAAGTAAGCTGTACCATTCTAGGGAAACTAACCAGATAATATGAGCATGAAATGAAATCACAACATCTATATAAGTGTGTCCCAACCAGAGTAAAGTACAGTATCTGAATTATTACATTCAAACTAATGAAAGAGTCTGCTAGTCTCAATACATGGAAAATAATAGGAAATACTAAAGAAGCACTAGGCTTCTGCAGCCTCTAGGTCACAAGCAGCTCCAGCTGGCTCAGCAGGGAAAGCAATATCCTGACCATAGTAGGTGTCACACAAGGCCTCCATCTCACCTGCAACATATCCTATTCAGGAGCGAAGCAAGTACAATTCTAGGTAATGAACAAGGCATCATGATATGAAAGTACGAGGAAACATGGAAAGTACAGAAAAGAACAGGTGAATAAGTATATGAAAGAAACAGTGTAAAGTACATGAAAAAACATGAATGTAAGAACATGAAAGAACATGATATGTAAGCACCTGAAAGAACATGATATCATGGAATCACAGGAAATAAGTACAAGGTATATCTCCTGAACATGTGTGTACTATATTTGAAATATAACTAAATATGTGACCGGCTAAGGTAAGCACATGAAAGCACATGAATGGGCGGCTTAGGATCCACGTGCACGATGCGGGGTCTAAGCTAAACACACCTGAGTTGTTACTTGGGATTGGTCACATAGATAGTATATTTCCCCACCCCAGATACAAGTAATAAGAACAAGAGAACATGAGCACCAGAAAGTACATGACGTGTTGTAATGTGTCAATCAAGGAAGCACAAGATATATAATGAAAAGCACAAAACCGTAGAGTGTACTTGCCTTGCTCCAGGAAAGTACAAGTTGGCAATAGAGCTGGATATCCTCCTGTAATTGGTAATGATGTGTACAAGTTGGTTAATAAAAATAGTTCTAACTGGTTTATCAAAAGATTCTATTCACAAATTATTCCTAACTATAAACCTTAATTTCTATGGTTTCCTATAGGTATCAATATTACTCACTATATCCTAGACCAGCAAGAACTTTAAATAAAGCTAAATACATGATATGAATATTTACAAAACTTAGTTTTTAGGCTAATACATTTGTTAAGAGTTGATTTCCATTAGTTCTATTTAAACCTTCAAATACTCAAGTAAGAAAATAGAGCAATCAACTCTATCTCAAGGAAACCTTCTAATGATTGAACTTGATTGAAACCCAATGCCATAATAGGATCCTGTTATAGACATGAACCTCTATCTTATGGCCTGGTTCCCAATAACAGTGTATGGAATGGTTCCTAGGAATCTAAGGTTTACTAAAATAAACTAGCATTGATTCTAGGTTCAACTTGGATTTTATTCCTGGAGTTCATCACAGGATGTACATTCCTGATTACACAGGGGTACACCAAGTGTCTCAGGTTCTCAATATCCCAGGTTCCTGTGTTTCATTAGACTGTACTTCCTGTTACTGAACTGTACAAGTCTCAAATTCCTGCACTCTCAACTCCCAGGTTCTTTCCCAATCCTTACCATTCTCATTTCAGTCCTTATCTGCATTCAACCAGGTATCAGTCCATGATTAGGATTGATATCCCTCAGTTAAGTCCCAGCTGGTTTTCTACATACAACCAAGTCCATCTATTCCTAGATAACAGTACCTATACTCTAAGATAGAAATAATCCAAAATGGCACAGGTATTCAGACGCAGGTTCTCAATTCTGTAATTACACTGAACTGCACAAGTCTTAGATTTCTGAGACTCAAATCTCAGATTCCTGAGTTCTCAAATATCCCCTGCTAACAGATTTCAAATTTTCTGGACTACACAGGAATACACTCCTGGGTTTTCATTTAACACTGGAGCTTAACTAGTGTCTCATGTTTTCCCTTAGACTCTCAGGTTCCTGCTATCAGTTCAGACTTCAAGACAGTTTCAGCAGATCCTAAGTCCAATGTGTCAGTCCTATAGGTTCAATTTTAGTACGCTCTTAACATTAGTTAAATCATAAAACTCCCAAACTCAGGAGTGAAAAATGGTCCTCATGCTCAACATATAATTGTACCACTTTATGATATCTCAGTCTTGGGCTTACTGAGGCAACCTACTGTTGTTCAGTCCATTTGTTCGACTATACTAAAGACCAATCCTTCCCAGCTAGGCTGATACTTCTATCAAACACCAATGCAACCCAGGCTACTGCCATATCCATAGATAGGACATAAGATTACCATCTCAGCTAGCAGTTTAGTTCAGTAGAATGGAATTGATAGCTGATAGCAGCCTAGGAGGAATTTAAAAGAGTAAATTCTGAACTCAACTGAAATTGTGAAGAATAAAATCAAGTTCACTGATCTGTAGGGAAACAAATCAATGCCTGAAATGAACAGATACATATAAAAGCCCCAGGAAAAGATTTCCATAGAAAACTTGTCACTGAAACAATGTACAAAAGCTTCCAGAAAGACTCTTGCCTAGTTCATCATTCAATAACATTCCCAGTTCAGTTCAGATGAACTCAGTTATCCCCTCCTATCAAAATGCAACCAATCATTGGTACTACAATATAATTCCTAATTCATCAGGACATATACATTCTATTTGCAGCAAGGTTCTTCCCAGTTAGAGAAATATGGCTACAGTCTAAAGTTTACAGAATTAGAAGTTAATCAAAATCGAGTATGAACTCCTGATCTAGAAAAATTATACACAATAATGTCTATTCCACAGATGCCATCTCACAGATATATTTGAAATATTGCAGATCAGGGGTTTACCTTCTCGAGATCAATTCAGGTCCAAAGAGTGTTCTCTGCAACTTGCTATACTAGGTTCAAATCCTCATTCATCCAAACATCCTGACACTAAATAGATCACTCCACAATGAACACATACATCTTCTCACGAATCGAACCAACAGAAATTAAATTCATAGCCTAAACTGAGAAGAATTAGAGAAAACTCACAGAGACAGATCAATGAGGATGACTGCCAAAAATCAATAAAATCAACCCAACCTTGATCTATCAACTAACATCACAAGTTTGAGAACAAAGTCGAGAATTACCACTTGATCATAAGCAAATGAATGGGGATCTTACCTTGTTCTATTGATTGAATTAGCCAGGGAAAAGTTGAGAAGTACACGCAACAGAGTCAATCGACTTCCATTGATGATGATGAAGATAGGAATTTGTTTGATCGATCCACGAGGCTTCGATCAACCACTGGATCGAGAAAGAATTCAGAGTTAAGCCAAAACTTAAGAAATGAAGAGTCGATCGAATGATCGTCAAGAAAATTGGAATTAAGAAATCAAAGACTAAATCTGCATCTACCTGTCGTGTTGATGATTTGGTAGGGAGGAAACTAAACCAAAGTTCTCATGCCTCCATGAAAACTTCTACCATGGCCGCCATTGCTATTGTACTCAGAAGTTGGTTGAAGCTAAAATCGATGGAGAGGATGGTTGAAAAATGAATGGAGAAAAAGGGAAGATTATATAAGGTTAGCTGGGAAGGATGGCGTAGGAATAAAGCTAATAATGGCGGGAAAATTTTGGGGATCTCAGCTGCACATGGCTGTGTAACCGCCTCTCCTTCTAGAGAGTTTCGAAGGAAATTCGAACAACGAAGAGAAATTTGAAAAGGAGAGATAAACGTTTGAGTTAACCTAACTAAAGAGTATGGGCTTAGTCCTTAATATAAAGGCCTAGTCTACAGAATCCTATGGCTGAAAGTATCAGTGAAAACATGGGCTTAGCTAAAACAAGGATTTAATTCACATGGACAGCCCATGGTCAAGGAAAAAGTTTAACTTAGCATTGCTAATCATAATATACCAAAGTATAAATTCAAATTTACTTAGTCAAATCATACATATATACATTCATAGAAGATTTAAAAAAAATTATTCACTAGAAAAGGTGGAGTTACAATACCTTTGGCTGAAGTTAAGTTGAGTAGTGTCATCAACTTCATCAAACATCATGTGATATACAGATTTGGTGTCCCTCGCCGAATCATCCATGATAATGAGCCACAATTTATCAGCCAGAAGTTTAATAGGTTCTGTGATGACAACAGAATCAATAATGTCGCCTCTACGGCCTATAATCCTCCAGCTAACGGGTTGGCTGAAGCATTCAACAAGATCATTATCAAACTCCTCAAAAAGTTTGTCTCTATCAACAAACGTAATTGGAGTGATAAACTTGCAGAATGTCTATGGACATATCGTACTACTGTCCGTAATCCCACAGGCTGCGCACCTTTTTCTCTAGTATATGGATGTGAAGCTGTTCTGCCTCTGGAAATTCAGATTCCATCATTAAGAATCGCTATTGGTAACGAGCTTACTACAGAAAATAATGATCATCTTCGACTTCAGGAATTTGAGGCGCTCGACGAGAAAAGGTTATTAGCTCAACAGTACATCGAACTTTATCAAGCCCAGATTTCAAAAGCATTCAATCGCAAAGTTCGAGTGCTTATATTTTAGGAAGGCGAGTTAGTCCTTACAGTCAGACGTCCTATGACTATGACCCATATAAGCAAAGGCAAGTTTGAGGCAAAATGGGAAGGGCCATATGTAGTAAACAAAGTTTTCTCAAATAGAGCCTATCAATTAACAGATATGGATGGCAGAGTTGCTATGATGCCTATCAATGGCAAGTTTCTCATGAAATATTATGTATAAAGACAAAATGTACTTTATTTCAGAAACATGATGTAAATAAAAGTTCATTTTATTCATAGAATTACATAAATATTAAGGACGGGAAGGAGGCCCTGATCCTTCATGATTAAATACATAGTTTGTCAATAGTTCAAACATCTCATTGTTTGAACTCACAAGAAACTTGCAGGCAGCCATCCTCAATGCCTCTTCTTCGGCAGTCTTCCCAAGCTCCACTATCTTGGAAATCAAGTCCTCTCCTGGTGCAGGAGCAGTTGAACCTTCACCCCTTTCTTTCTGAGGAGGCACTGGAGGCTCAGCAGGAGGAGTCTCGGTCTCTCCTTCAATCTTCAGAGTGAGTAAATCATTGGAAGCCATTTTGTACAGAAAGGAAAGAAAGTGACTATATCTATGAAAGTTTTGTTCTATTTATAGACAGAAGACAGTCAACATCGAGTACCGATGCGACTTTTTGAAAGAAACCCAATTATTCGTTCATTTATAACTGTTCGTTCATTTATAACATTTTATTCATTTTCCTTTCTTCAAAAACCTGCATGATGGTTCCTTCATTTATTCTCTTTCACGAAAGTTGCAGTAATTGTTTGGTGTCTTTATCTCGAGAATTAAAGTGACTGTTCACTTTTTCTAAATGAGAGTCTGTATTCTCTATACTTCTGAATTCTACATTTACACTGGCAACTTGTCATCTCTACATTTCTCCTTAATTCTATTTTTATTGTCACCACATCAAAATCAGTTCATAAAAGAAAAGAAAATTATTCTTTATCCTTTCTTTAAAAACATAGATGCATCTTAATGGAAATCTATTACATCTCGGATTTTCATTCTAAATATAATATGAAGGTCTATTACATCTTTGGATCTTCTTATTTGTTGGTGCCAGTTCCTTATCGTCTCGACCTGAAGCAACGAGCCAGACAATGGAATCAACTCTGGCCTTCTCTCTCAGAAATATGAGAGAAGAACCACAGAGTATAGCAGCCCAAAGATGAGCTGATGTCAATACAGCTAGTGGAGAGAAGAAGGCCCGCTAGGGGAAATAGGAACGAGATCATCCTTGTGATACGATTCCTAATTCTGTCTCTCCACCATCCAACTCTTACGTGTATAGGCTCTTCCTACCATCTGAGGAAGACCCTTCTGGAGTACAGAGAGTCCTGAGATGTCTGATTTGAGTGTCAGAATCACATGAGCTGTTTGATGTGGATGTCAGAAGAATGTTCTCCATAGCATCCAGGTCACCGATGCCAGTTTTGAAGAAGCTTGCCAATCGAACTTCTGCAAATATGAACAAAGAAAGAAAAGTCAGACCTATCAAAACTGTGCGCACATCAATATTATGCGTTGACTAACAGAAGCACATCAACAATGTGCGCCTATTCTCAGAAGCTCAGACGCATCAACAGTATGCGCCTATTCTCAGAAGCTCAGACGCATCAACAGTGTGTGCCTATTCTCAGAAACACAGGCGCTTCTTAACAGTATGCGCTGATAAACAAGCGCGTGTCAAAATAGCATACGGATCAACAGGCACATATCAGCAGTATGTGCCTCTAATTAAAGCTAAGCCCTGGACCATAGTAAGCGCCTATTATCAGAAATAGTTAGCGCATATCAACGAAGTCTACAACATACAGATTAGTATCTATATTCAAAAGTGGCACAAAAGAAAAAATATATATATACTATTTATCCTTTGTTGAGACTTACCAATTTCTGAAGGCACAGTAGCATCAGGACGACGTGGCACAAGTGAACATACAAATATTAAGGGGTTAAAGATGAAACAGGTGTGTCATTCTAGGAGCCTATTTTTGAAAAAGAACTAAACAATAGGTGATGGAATCCATGTGATGACTGCCATGTGTCCCTCAACGAAACAGTAAGCGTTTGAATCAGCCGAAGGAAAGCATCTACGTGCACTATTTGAAATCACAGCCACATAATGTATCAGAAATTTTAGATTTTATAAAGGTTGGGTGGACCCCTACAGACAAGGACATAAAAAAGAGAATAAAAATATTATTCCTTTTTCTTGTCTTCATCGGCCAGACGAAGAGCGGCGTCCAGTTCTTGCATGTTGCGGATTTTAGAGCGACGCATTAGGTTGAGGAATCCCTCCGAATCGCTACGCTCTTCAGAGGATGGCCCACCACTCAAGCAATTAAAGACAATTGGGGTTAACCCGAAGCAGTCTAGAAAATTCGTCGCCCTCAGTGCTGGGTCAGCCTCCAACAAATAAGTCAAAGGCATGACGTCGGGTTTCACTTCAGTAGACTTGTTTTTGGTGACAGCATTGGCCTCCATCTCCTTATTAGACGCCATCACAGAAGGGAAGAATAAAGTATGAAAATCAGCCCCTACATATATATCACTAAATTGAATCTTTATATTCCTCATGGGAAAGTGAAAATCATCAATAAAACTCAGGAAGACGAAGAGGAGATTGAGTGTTTTCGAGAAAAAAATTTAATTGAGATGACTGCGGTTGACTGGCGTAACTTGGCTCAGTCAAAACTTTTATAAATTCAAAGTATTTCAAAACTTTAAAATGGTTTTTAAGTTTTGAAATCTTTGAAGGGGGTCTTGTAGGGCCTAAAAATCAAGTTACGCCATGAACCCACTAACCAGTGATCAAGTTGCGCCCTAAAAATCAGGTTACGCCACTGATATGAAGCTCAGAGAATAAACTGCATCGCTGAACAGGTTGTGCCATATATCAAACTGTGCCTAGTCTTATTGTGCCAAAATCTACATGGTGTCTGACATTTAATAGCAATCATTACCTGACAACACCGATAACATACACCACAGTGAACGAGGAAAATCTTTTCGAATCCAGTGAATTGTGCTGCTCGAGGGGAGTTGGTTGACAGCTGTCCTGTACACTTTGTAAGTTGCACTTAGGCGTAATCCAGACAAAATCTTTAATTGTGCCTAGACGCAATCTGAATTACTTCTGCTCAAAAGCTGCCACGTGTCTAGGCGCGGCTTAATCAGGCGTAGTTTTACTCATTGACTGAAGTTCGTGCAATCTGCCAAAGTTGAGACAATTTTCATTTCTAAAGCAGAATGACATGACGCACATGCCACTAATCTTTCAAGACATATCTAATATCCTGTCACACTCATCTCAATCACATGATGCCACGCTTCTAAATACAGTTAGTACACAACTTATGACCGAATGAAAGTTGGCGCAACAAGAGGTTGGCGCAACCCAGTATGACGCAATCCAGTTTTGCGCACATCAGAATAGCTGCTAAAACTTTTATTTTATGAACTCTATAAATAGAGTTTCCAATCTTTATGAAAGCATCACATACTGTAACACCCATATTCTGAATGAGTATTTTGTCAAGCTTGCATATATTTCAGACCTGTATTTATTTTCTCGGATTTTGGCATGTACTTGTAAGTGGCTTGACTTACAGATTTTCGTTCTCGTAATTGGGTTTTACATGACTTGGTTTTATTTTGTGGAGGAGAATTGGTTTGATTTGGTTTGGTTTGGTTTAAAATGCATTGGAACACCTTAGCCTATGCTCCACCCTCAACACAACACACCCACCTCCATTAAATCCCATCTAACTTTTATCTCTCCTCTTTATTTTTTATTTACTTCTCCATCTCCTTCTTTTTCCTTCCTCTACACAACTCACCAACACCCATAGGCAAGTGCACCTTGCCACCATATGAGAACCACATTTTATTTGTTCATTAGCTAGATTAGGCCATGGTGATCAACATTAGAACTTGATATTTTGTGATTTGGAGTCTCCATTGTTCTAGATCTAGGTTTTAACAATTTTCGAATTTACATGATTTTGATCTATTTTGGTTGGATTTTTGTGGGTTTTGATGCTTCCATGTGGAAGAGAATTCAATTTTACTCAAGTTAGAACTTTGAAAATCTAGATTTGGCTTTGATTTGACAAAGATATAAAAATTTGAATTCTTGGTGTTCTTGGTGTTCTTCTCGGCCTGGAGTAGCAGCCTGCAGCATGCGCTCTTTAGCGCAGTGCTGGACTGCGCAGCCCCTCTCGGCCTGCGCTCTTTAGCGCAGTGCCGACCGCGCAGCTTGCCCTATGGTGAACTGCGCTCAGCCCCATACGCCAACTATTCCTGCGCACTTCACCCTGCGCAGTTCACTCCTGCACAGTCTGCTCATGCGCAATCCGCCCCTGCACAGTTCACTCCTGCGCAGTCTGTTCATGCGCAATCTGACCCATGTGCCATCTGCCCTTGTGTCCTGTGCTCCTGCGCACTTGGCACCCTGTGCAGCTGACACCTGCGCAATCCAACCCCCTGACCCCTTGCGCAATCCATTGGCTCTTGGAGTTTTGGTTTTATTTCTCTAAGCTTGGCTCTTCTATAGCCCTGTATATTGATATTTTATTAGATATTTTACGCCCATTTTATATCCTTACGCCTTTTGTCATGAACTTGATTTTACTTAACATGTTTGGAATGACTATTGTACATGGCATGGTATGACAAGGAACTAGCATAACACGACAGTAACCCGTAGTGGTGCACTCCTGACATGACCAACCTGACATGATAGTGGCCCGTCGTGGCACACTCCTGACAAGTACGCTGACATGATTTACCTTGATAACTTGATAGTGGCCCGTGGCGGCGCATTCCTGACTTGACTTGACTTGTAACTTGTAACTTGACTTGACTTGATGTTGTTGCGACAGCTAACTTGACTCGTATAATCAACTTGACACCGTGGGTGTTCCTGCTTGCTTGCTTGTGCAATCCACTTGTCTTGTCTTGCATCATGTCTAGGACGTGACTCTCTGGTTCCCACGGTCAGGGATTCATACTGAATATGGATTAGGCTAATGACTAGATCAAACTATAGTTTATGGAGAATTTCCAGTCACAAACAATCTCGTTATCTGGGCGCTCTTAATTGGACTTGTAGCTTGCCGACGAGTAGAGCACATTTCCAGCGCACTGTCATGTGTTGCACCCTCTAAGTCACCTAAGGGTATATCGTCTCCGGGGCGATGTACCCAACCATACTCTCAACCCGCGGAAGGATAACTGGATGGTCTGCAGGGCTTGGGACTGGGAAATTCTCATTGCATCATGTTAGTAATTAGGCTTGTGACAACCCTAGTTAGTTAAAGTAGTAACCCGTAGTAATTGCTTAGCCGCTTGTGAATGGATGATGTCTAGCCCTGTCTAAGTCTTGTCTAGTCCCTGTACCTGGTACTCCTGAACATGATTGTTTTACTTGCTTTAACAATAATTGGGTAGAGACAAGGAGATATTCAGGCGAAGGGTTACAACCCCGGTCCTTGTTTGGTTTATGGGTTGTAACCTGGCTCCCAGAATGGTTCCACGTCCCTAGTCGTTTATTGTCCTGACGTGCTCCTTATTACTTGTACTTTTATTTCATTTCTTATGTTCTGATATGCTGGCTTTTGTTCTTATTTTGTGGCCTCCTTTGTGGCACTAGCTCTTTCTGGGGTTTGACCCAGCTGGTTTTGTGTGGCCAGATTTCGGAGCAGCTCCCGAGGATCTACCGAACCTCCAGCCCGATGGTGGCGACTAGAAGGAACCCGGGCTACGAGTGGGTTTTCTATTTTGTTTCGCTCACTCTATTGTAAAATTATTCTTTTGAGGCGTTTAGCCGACGAGCACCTGTTAGCTCGATGCACTTTTACTTACTGTCTGCCTACGGGCTGTAAATATGATTAACAAATCCTAGGGTTGATCATGTATGACTTAACTCTTGCTAGTCCTAGAATTTTATATGACTAGCTTCATGATCAGCTGATATGTAATATATGGGACGCCTTTTATTGTATATTTGGTGGTCAAACATCTTGTATTTATATTATTTGCTTGAGATTGAGACAGTAGGCTTGACCTTAAGAGACTGTTGGCTTGTAGTAAACCCTCATATCTAGACAGCCGTGGCCGTATAGCGAGATGGACTTCATTTCAATATACGTAGCTGGCTATGTTCGTCCCCGCTCTCTAGTATTCTGGTTCTGGGGTGTGACATGGTTTAAGTGGTGGCCCATACAGGTCTTGTCAATTAAGAAATGTGAGGGTTTACCGAATAGATGTCTCAATCATTACTCGTCCTTGATCTCCGTTCATATCCTCTGAATCTCTGGATTCTTGCCTTGATCATGTTCTTATATCGTTGATCTGTCCTGGTCCTTCCTTATTGTTTTTCCTGTGTCGTCTTCTTCAGCGACACTGTACCTGACCCCGCCGATCAGCAAGGTGGAGTACCTCCCGTGGACCAGCAGCAACCTGGAGATCAAGCCCAACATTCTGGAGTTGCCTCCCGAGTTATACCTCCTGGAGGAGAGCCACCAGTTCAGCCTGCTGAGCCGGATGATGGCACCTTGGTAGGTCTCATCAGGGCCTTGATAACTTCTCAAGATAGCAGAGGAGACACCTTGCACCAGACAGTGGCAGATGCTTTGACCAGAGGCGGTCATCCAGGGAACAGCGCGGCCAACAGCTTCAAGCGCTTGAACCCTCCCTTCTTCGACGGCAGTGAATATACGATTGCCGTGGACGCTTGGCTTCAGGATACCGAGGTAGTTCTGGAAGCAGCTAGGACACCTGAGAATAAGAAGGTGGCGGTGGTATGCCTGCAGTTGTTGGACTAAGCTCGCAGTTGGTGGGCGACTCAGGCCATGGGATTAGTGGCACCCATTGCTTGGGCAGTGTTTAGAAAAAGATTCCAGACGAAGTATTTTGATGCTGTGGCTCGGTACGACCTGCAGACCAGATTTACCAACTTGAAGCAAGGAGGCAGATCAGTCGACAGTTATGCATCTGAGTTTTCTAGACTCAGTAGGTTTGTCCCCACCTTGGTGGCGACCGAGTTTGATAGGGCCCAGCGGTTCCAGCAGGGACTGCATTTAGAGATCTTGTTGGTAGTCGAGCAGTTCGAGTACCAGACGTTCGATGCAGTATTGAGGGCAGCTAGGAGGCATGAGTACACCTCCCAGAGGATCGTGGATAGGACCGGAGGTAGGAAGCGGTCCCACAGTCAGATGCAACAATCATCAGCTCCAGCCCCGGCAGCTAGAAGTTTGACCATTGGAACCCCGAGGCGGGCGGCCTCAGTGATGTCGGTTCAGCATTCAACCCCGACTTACCCGCAGCAGCAGAAGCAGAAGCAGACTTCCGCGATGGGATGTTCTCATTGCGGGAAGCCAGGCCATGTGGTGGCGGATTGTCGTAGGGCGCAAGGATTGTGCCTAGCTTGTGGAGCGGCCGATCACAAGATAGGAGCCTGCCCGAATCGGGGTAGTTCGTCCTCTTCCAACCTAACCAGTCCATCGGTTATGGGACCAGCACCTGTGCAGCAGCAGCAATACCCGAGGCCGTTGTTGCCTCAGGCCCAGGCATTTTATCAGCAGAACCAACAGCAGTATATCCAAGCCCAAGTGCAGAGCAGGCAGAGAGGTTTCCAGCAGAGGGGACCAGCAGCTAGAGGACAGGCCATGATGATGACTATGGAAGAAGAAGTTACACCAGGTGAGGTAGTGGCAGGTACTATTCTCGTCAATTCCTCTCCAGCATTGGTATTATTTGATTCTGGTGCATCGTATTCATTCATGTCTACACGATTTGCGACACGGATAGGATTGGAGCCAGAGCCATTATCAGTAAGACTCAATATACTTACTAGTAATGGTCTTGTGGGAGTAGATCGAGTGTTTTCCTCGTGTCGGATCGTAGTTAGCGGTAGAGAGTTTCCCGCTAGATTTATAGAATTCCCTATGGCAGACTATGATGTAGTCTTAGGCATGGATTGGTTGAGGAACCAGTATACTAGGATAGACTGCCATGTTGGCAGGGTTATCTTTAGTATTCCAGGCGAGCCAGAGTTTTCATTTTCCAGAGGCGCGGTGGAGCCATCCTCCCCAGTGTTGCAGATGGCAATAGCAGTAGTGCAGTTGCCCCGGATAGTTGAAGAATTTCCAGATGTCTTCCCAGAGGAACTTCCAGGGATGTCGCCAGAGCGGGAGATTGAGTTAACTATAGACTTGATCTCCGGGACAGCACCTGTATCAGAGAGAGTCTACAGAATAGCACCTTCAGAGTTGGAGATTTTGTACAAGATGATTGAAGAACTCATGACCAAGGGATTCATTCGTGCAAGTGGATCGCCTTGGGGAGCCCCGATGCTTCTTATAAAAAAGAAGGATGGTACGTCCAGGTTATGTGTAGATTATCGTACTTTGAACTCAGTGATAATCAAGAACAGATACCCTCTCCCAAGGATAGATGACTTGTTTGATCAACTCAAAGGGGCTTCAGTGTTCTCAAAGATTGATTTGCACTCAGGTTATCATCAGATCAGAGTCAGAGAGCAGGAAATCCCGAAGACAGCGTTTAGATCGAGGTATGGGCATTGGGAGTTCCTTGTTATGCCCTTTGGAGTGACCAATGTGCCGACAGTATTCATGGACCTCATGAATCATATTTTCATGCCTTACTTGGATCAGTTCGTGATTGTGTTCCTATATGATATCCTGGTCTACAGCAAGAACGAAGTAGAGCACGAGCAGCATCTCAGAATCGTCCTTCAGACGCTTAGGGAGCATCAGTTGTACGCCAAGTTCGGTAAATGCAAGTTCTGGCTCGTCACATCATTACCCGAGGAGGAGTAGAAGTGGATCCCCAGAAGATTGTGGCTATCGAGTCATGGCCAGTACCCAGCTCAGTGGCAGAAGTTCACAGCTTCCTTGGATTAGCCGGCTACTATCGGCGATTCGTTTCAGATTTTACAAGGATTTCAGCACCGATGACCCAGTTGACTCGTAAGGATGTGCCATTTGTTTGGACAGTAGAGTGTCAGGAATCATTCGAGAAGTTGAAGCGAGGTTTGATAACGGCTCCTATTCTCACACTTCCAGATGGGATCGGAGGATTCACAGTTTATTGCGACGCTTCAAGCAGAGGATTGGGATGTGTCTTGATGCAGCATGGGAAGGTAATATCTTATGCATCACGCCAACTTCGTGACCATGAGAAGAGTTATCCAACCCACGACTTGGAGCTAGCATCAGTGGTGTTTGCACTTAAGTTGTGGAGGCACTACTTGTACGGAGATAGAGTAGAGATATTTACTGATCACAAGAGCCTGAAGTATGTTTTCACCCAGAAGGATCTTAATATGCGGCAGAGAAGATGGCTCGAGCTACTGGTGGACTACGATGTGGATTTGTAGTATCACCTAGGGAAGGCCAACGTTGTAGCAGATGCGTTGAGCAGGAGAGCCGGAGTTTATTTCCTGACGGCGCAACCAGAGATATTGGCAGATTTTCAGAAGATGGGGATTGAAGTGGTTCTTCCTACCAGCGTGGCATTGATGGCCAGTCTACAGGTTCAGTCCAGCATAGTTGAGAGGATCCGGATGGCACAATCTACAGATTCTAAGCTTCAGCTGCTCAGAGCAGAGTGTGAGGCAGGAAGAAGGCCAGAGTTATGTATCCATGAAGATGGTACGCTTCGACACGGTACTCGTCTTTGTGTACCCAGTGGAGATATCAGACAGAAGGTTATGGCAGAAGCTCACAGTTCATAGTATTCTATTCATCCCGGTGGCACGAAGATGTACCGTGATATCCGTCAGCACTTCTGGTCGAATGGCATGAAGAGGGAGATAGCCCGGTTTGTCTCTCGGTGTTTAGTTTGCCAGCAGGTTAAAGCTGAATATCAGAGGCCTGCTGGACTTCTTCAGCCCTTGCCGATCCAGAATAGAAGTGGGAGCATGTGACCATGGATTTTGTGACTGGATTGCCCGGATCCCCAGCTGGTCGAGATGCTATTTGGGTTATAGTTGACCGGCTCACGAAGGTGGCTCATTTTCTTCCATTTAGAGTTGGGCAGTCAACGGCTCAGTTGGCAGAGATGTACCTCAGGCAGATTGTCAGGCTTCACAGTATGCCCGTCAGTATCACCTCTGACCGAGATTCAAGGTTTATATCGCACTTTTGGCGTAGCTTGTAAAAAAGTTTGGGAACTCATCTCCAGTTCAGTTCAGTATATCATCCGCAGACAGATGGTCAGTCAGAACGCACAATCCAAACTCTTGAAGACATGCTGAGATCTTGTACGCTTGACTTCGGTGGTTCGTGGGAAGATCACCTGCATCTTGTGGAATTCTCGTACAATAATAGTTTCCAGGCCAGTATCCAGATGGCTCCGTTCGAGGCTCTGTACGGTAGGAAGTGCAGATCCCCGCTAGCATGGGATGATATTGGAGAGAGGCAGATGCTCGATCCAGAAATGATTGCCCAGATAGTTGAAGTGGTCAGAAGGATCAGAGATCGTCTTCGAGTTGCCCAAGATCGCCAGCGGCATTGGGCCGATGCTCATCGACGTCCCTTGGAGTTTGCTATCGGCGACCATGTATTCCTTAGGATCTCGCCTAATCGCGACGTCATTCGTTTTGGCTTACGGGAAAAGCTTAGTCCAAGGTATATAGGGCCGTTCGATATCCTGGAACGAGTAGGAGATGTATCCTATCGTCTTGCTCTTCCGCCGTCGGTAAGTGAGGTGCATGATGTATTCCATGTGTCCCAATTACAACGGTATATCCCGGACCCGAGCCATATCCTAGACCATTCGAAATTGGTTGTTGGTACCAACCTTTCGTATGAGGAGAGGCCCGTGTCTATATTGGATCGAAGAGAGAAGATACTCAAGAACAAGACTATTAGTTTAGTCCGTATTGCTTGGGGTCATCACTCTCTAGGTGAGTCAACGTGGGAGCGTGAACATGATATCCGATCGCGATATCCCTACCTGTTTGACTCGTAAGGTATAATGTCTTCCTTATGCCTTATGTTTTCTATCCCTTGCTTGCATGTATGATTGTCTGATTGCTTGTCTGGTTATAGCTTGCCTGTGATTAATATAGCTTGTCCTTGTCTCTCTAGCCTCTTAATTAAATTCTGAGGACGGAATTCTTTTAAGGTGGGTAGAGTTGTAACACCCATATTCTGAATGAGTATTTTGTCAAGCTTGCATATATTTCAGACCTGTATTTATTTCCTCGGATTTTAGCATGTACTTGTAAATGGCTTGACTTGCAGATTTTGGTTCTCGTAATTGGGTTTTACATGACTTGGTTTTATTTTGTGGAGGAGAATTGGTCTGATTTGGTTTGGTTTGGTTTAAAATGTATTGGAACACCTTAGCCTATGCTCCATCCTCAACACAACACACCCACCTCCATTAAATCCCACCTAACTTTTCTCTCTCCTCTTTATTTTTTATTTACTTCTCCATCTCCTTCTTCTTCCTTCCTCTAACACAACTCACCAACACCCATAGGCAAGTGCACCTTGCCACCACATAAGAACCACATTTTATTTGTTCATTAGCTAGATTAGGCCATGGTGATCAACATTAGAACTTGGCATTTTATGATTTGGAGTCTCCATTGTTCTAGATCTAGGTTTTAACTATTTTTGGATTTACATGGTTTTGATCTATTTTGGTTGGATTTTTGTGGGTTTTGATGCTTCCATGTGGAAGAGAATTCAATTTTACTCAAGTTAGAACTTTGAAAATCTAGATTTGGCTTTGATTTGACAAAGATATAAAAATTTAAATTCTTAGTGTTCTTGGTGTTCTTCTCGGCCTGGAGTAGCAGCCTGCAGCCTGCGCTCTTTAGCGCAGTGCTGGACTGCACAGCCCCTCTCGGCCTGCGCTCTTTAGCGCAGTGCCGACCGCGCAGCTTGCCCTATGGTGAACTGCGCTCAGCCCCATGCGCCAACCATTCCTGCGCACTTTACCCTGCGCAGTTCACTTCTGCGCAGTCTGCTCATGCACAATCTACCCCTGCGCAGTTCACTCCTGCGCAGTCTGTTCATGCGCAATCTGACCCATGAGCCATCTGCCCCTGTGCCCTGTGCCCCTGCGCACTTGGCACCCTGCGCAGCTGACACCTGCGCAATCCAATACCCTGACCCCTTGCGCAATCCATTGGCTCTTGGAGTTTTGGTTTTATTTCTCTAAGCTTGGCTCTTCTATAGCCCTGTATATTGATATTTTATTAGATATTTTACGCCCATTTTATATCCTTACGCCTTTTGTCATGAACTTGATTTTACTTAACATGTTTGGAATAACTATTGTACATGGCATGGTATGACAAGGAACTAGCATAACACGACAGTGACCCGTAGTGGTGCACTCCTGACATGACCAACCTGACATGATAGTAGCCCGTCGTGGCACACTCCTGACAAGTACCCTGACATGATTTACCTTGATAACTTGATAGTGGCCCGTGGCGGCGCACTCCTGACTTGACTTGACTTGTAACTTGTAACTTGACTTGACTTGATGCTGTTGCGACAGCTAACTTGACTCGTATAATCAACTTGACACCGTGGGTGTTCCTGCTTGCTTGCTTGTGCAATCCACTTGTCTTGTCTTGCGTTATGTCTAGGACGTGACTCCCTGGTTCCCACGGTCAGGGATTCATATTGAATATGGATTAGGCTAATGACTAGATCAAACTATAGTTCATGGAGAATTTCCAGTCACAGGCAATCTCCTTATCTGGGCGCTCTTAATTGGACTTGTAGCTTGTCGACGAGTAAAGCACATTTCCAGCGCACTGTCATGTGTTGCACCCTCTAAGTCACCTAAGGGTATATCGTCTCCGGGGCGATGTACCCAACCATACTCTCAACCCGCGGAAGGATAATTGGATGGTCTGCAGGGCTTGGGACTGGGAAATTTTCATTGCATCATGTTAGTAATTAGGCTTGTGACAACCCTAGTTAGTTAAAGTAGTAAGCCGTAGTAATTGCTTAGCCACTTGTGAATGGATGATGGCTAGCCCTGTCTAAGTCTTGTCTAGTCCCTGTACCTGGTACTCCTGAACATGATTGTTTTACTTGCTTTAACAATAATTGGGTAGGGACAAGGAGATATTCAGGCGAAGGGTTACAACCCCGGTCCTTGTTTGGTTTATGGGTTGTAACCTGGCTCCCAGAATGATTCCACGTCCCTAGTCATTTATTGTCCTGACGTGCTCCTTATTACTTGTACTTTTATTTCATTTCTTATGTTCTGATATGCTGGCTTTTGTTCTTATTTTGTGTCCTCCTTTGTGGCACTTGCTCTTTCTGGAGTTTGACCCAGCTGGTTTTGTGTGGCCAGATTTCGGAGCAGCTCCCGAGGATCTACCGAACCTCCAGCCCGATGGTGGCGACTAGAAGGAACCCGGGCCACGAGTGGGTTTTCTATTTTATTTCGCTCACTCTATTGTAAAATTATTCTTTTGAGGCGTTTAGCCGACGAGCACCTGTTAGCTCGATGCACTTTTACTTACTGTCTGCCTACGGGCTGTAAACATGATTAACAAATCCTAGGGTTGATCATGTATGACTTAACTCTTGCTAGTCCTAGCATTTTATATGACTAGCTTCATGATCAGCTGATATGTAATATATGGGACGCCTTTTATTGTATATTTGGTGGTCAAACATCTTGTATTTATATTATTTGCTTGAGATTGAGACAGTAGGCTTGACCTTAAGAGACTGTTGGCTTGTAGTAAACCCTCATATCTAGACAGCCGTGACCGTATAGCGAGATGGACTTCATTTCAATATACGTAGCTGGCTATGTTCGTCCCCGCTCTTCAGTATTCTGGTTTTGCGGTGTGACACATACATACATACACACAGAGATCAAGAACTCTTGCAAAAATTGCTGCTGCATTCTCTAGAGGCTATAGTCTTAAAGTTCACATAGTCCAAGGGATAAAGCGATCGTCTTCTGATCAGATTCCTATAGTTGTACTTCTCCAGAATTTATTGTACTTTGTACTATTCTTTTACAAGTTTGGAATAAACTTTTTATTTTTGCAAATATTGATGAGGGTGGTCGACTCTTCGTGGATGGAGATCGCTTCTTCTTTGAAGATTGTCGATTGTCAATATTTCCTCTGTCTTTCGATGCTTTGGTGGAAGAAGAACTCCTTCTATTTATAGAGAACCGAGCACGTATGCGATATGCATTAGGGTTCCTGAGATATGAAAGAATTTGCTGTTATTGTACGGTGCAGGCTTCTGCAGTGCTGACACGTGGCGGACATCGAGATTCCCTCAAACGAAATCTCTGGTGGTTATAAACATAACCGAAGGAGGTGACACGTAGCGCGTGCCAATTTTCTCGCTCGGATACAGACGAGTAAATCTTGGGATTTCATCCTATATTTCGTGTCTAATTGATCCTCATCTAAGATTTAAATCAATCTTATATGATATTAATCATGATTTAATGTCAATCTTCTCTGCAAGAGGCAGTTTAGACAAACCAATTGAGGTGGACCCATGCTTTCTGTGTCTCTGGTGAGGACTAAGTGCTGCTGCGCTTCTGGGTGACGAGTAGACTGTGCTTCTGGAGACGACGGAACCTCTGTGTTTTCAGGCGACGAGTGGACTTGGCTTCGAATGATGATAAGACTTCTATACGTATAGAGCAACTTATGAAGCTGTGTTTCGGGCTACCATAGTCACTGTGTTGTAGACGGCAATTAGGCTAGTGCCTCAGGTTGGCGAGGTTACTGTGCTTTTGGAGCGACAGGTTGACTTACATTGGTTGTGATGGGAGTTTTCAAGTCTCTTGTAGAGAAGTGACTTAAGCTTCTGATCCAGAACAAATGACTGTACTGTAGGAATAGAGATGGTGTGAGTATATCACCATCATGCGCCTCATGTAGACGTAGATATGTAGCTGCGCCTCTGAACAATGAAGGCACTGGCTGCGAAGGAAAGGGAATGATACCCTTGCACGTTTGATATTGGCGCAGACAGATAGCTGCGCCTCTGGAGTGCAAACACTGGCTTCTGGAATAAAAGAGGGGGAGGGGGCCCTACCACCATCTTGTTTCTGAGGTTAGCGCAGGGAGGTAGCTGCGCCTTTTGTTTGAAGGCTCTGGCTTCTTCAAGTCCCGTGTTACTGATATATTTCTGAGAGGCTGCACCCACAAGAATATCAGAACATGCTTCGGTGGAGGTCAAACCGCCAAGGTGTGTATCAAGAAGAAGGAACGATGTGCTTCAATGAAGACTGCATCCTTTGTAGATTCCTATAGGCTTCTGTCAAATCTGTACTAGATCCTTTCTAGAAGAACAGCATTAGTCCCTTATGTATAATCTTGATGTGTCTGTACTAGACTTTGGTAGACATGACAATGAAGGGACTTCTCTCCATATCTTATGTTTTATCTTTTTAGCACTGCACCTGAGTCTTTTCCATCTTCTGCGCTTTGGCGAAGGGATGTCTTCAGCTGAGATTTTTTATGCTTCTACAAGACCCCCTTCAAAGTATTTCAAAATTGGTTCAGGCTCAGGATACTTTGAACAGAAGCATGAACACGCGCCAGGACAGTACGAGTTGGGTGATGGCTGGTGTCACGCCTAGCTCTAAGCATTAATTATCCTGGGTTATCATTTCATAGCATGGGCTCCCGATAGCTTCTTGAAATTGAAGCCTCTCGCATCTTTGCCAGGATCGAGAATCTCTTTAGCATAGGGTGTTCAGAGTCACGTTCCTCTAATCACTTGTAGTACTGCCATTTGTTATGGAGTGGAGCTTTAGCTTAACTTGTAAGCTTCCTTTTGATCGTTGTCTGGCTCGTTCTTGGGCCACGCGAACAGCCTACATAAAGGACTATCCTCCTTCAAGAGAAGACTCAGTGGCTTCAACAATGGTCGTGCTTGCCCAATGTTCAGCTCCTGACGACCCTGGAGTTTGCTTGAGGCGGCCGTCGACAGCAAATCTTTTTATCCAATGAAGCTGTAGTAGAACTACCATTGGATTTCGAGACATCCCGTGCCCTAGATGTCATGGGCGTCAATGGCGTCTCGGACCTCTGCCTTCGGGGTTAGGATTACCTGCCATTCTGACCGAGGAATAGTAAGGCCTGCTGCTGTGGTTTCTCTTACCGGCCATATGGGGAGATAGGAGAGTCCTGTGCTGGTCTTTATCCCTGGCTCGGGCCAGTAGCATCTTCGGATGGTGGCTTCCTTTTGAAGAAGAAGTGATTGGCTATGTCACCACCTCGCCCGCACTATTAAAAGCTTATACCGTAATATCAGCTTTTTTGTTACTTCTGCATATGTAACTACGAAGAGTCTGTAATAAGTCTTTGTAGCTACATGTTCTTATATGTAGAAGCTTTCTTGTTCCCTTTGCTTTTGTCTCCGGAATAAAGAAGAAATCTTCATAATGGATTTGCCTGATCAGAGGTAATATGGACATGGTAGGCTTGATCTTGGCCGGGGTCTAGAACAACAATCCAGAGGTAATATGAACGTGAACTGTTTTCGAAACCGTCGGGATAATCATAGAACTGATGCGAGAAGAATGACTACTCTAAGGTAATATGGACATGGTAGTCAGATCTTCTAGGCGTAGAGGAGCAATCCAGAGGTAATGTGGACGTGGAGTGCTTAATCTACTTGAGAGAATATATAGGAGGGAGGGCGAGAGATCCCCTTACGAGAACTTAGGGGCACCCTTTTCAGGGAATGTGGATGCCTATGCTGGTTCTATCTTCAGACGTAATACTTCTTTAGGAACTTGTTGTTGATGGACATCATTAGCAAGTTCCCATTAGGCTTAGCTAGCCGATAAACACCGTTGGAGTACACCATTTCTATGACGAATGGTCCTTCCCATTTTGGCTCCAACTTTCAAGCTGTCTTTTAGGTCATCACCATTGGTCTCCGTACTGCCAAGACGAGGTCGCCCACCTGGTAGGATCTTTCACGAACATTTTTGTTAAAGGCCCCAGAGATGCGAGCTTGGTAAAGCTCAATCCTTTGCTGCACGAGCAAGCACTTTTTATCCAACGCTTCTAGCTCTTGTAACTGCCTGTGCTGATTATCCTCGATGGTTAATTGATTGGTGATCATGTTAGTAGACAACATGTTCTTAAGGACTTAATCCATGCTGGTATTAGAGTCCCAAGTTGAGGAGTCAGAAGAGTGTGAGTGCCTTATGAATTCTTCTTCTGAATCTTCTTAGGTGGTCGTAGGTGTAACATATCCCAGCCTTCGGCATGTATATTGGTAGTAGTTTTCAGCTTTTCCCTTTGGAGTGTGAATCCGTATGGGAAGACGCCGACCTGTACCATAATTGAGGCCCTTGTTGCTATTAAGGTCGTAGCCCATCTTCTGGATAAGGTTCTTGGCCTACGTCATGTAACGGTAGAACTTTATTTTGCAGTTGTCTAGATCTGGGTCTTCAGGAGTTATTGGCTGTGGATGCTCCAGTTGACCAAATATGGTGGGTTCCTCTTCTTTTTTCCTGGCTAGAACTATGAAGTAGACACCTCGGGCAGGGACAACCCGGCTCCCATGGTTGGTAGTTGTCACTTGCATCTGTAGTTTACACAGAGAATTGTCCAGAAAATACTTGGTGTTCCAGCACGCGCCAGAGTAGTTCGATGACAACTTTCTGTTGATGAAGTAGGATATTTTGTCCCAAGGGATTACGTCGTCGAAAGAGTGGGCCTCTGAATAGGCGCAGAAGTAATCTTCTAGCTTTTCGTCAGTGAGGGCTAGCGTTGTCGCTGGAGGAGTAGGAGGATGCCTCCCTTTCAGCTTGACCATCAAGGGAATGGTGGTCGGATGCTCCTACGCCTTCATGGTTGGCCTTGGAGACCTCCAGGGTAACTTCATTCATATAGACTCCTGACCATCTCCCATCATCACTGGAGGCAAAGGTGGGGACTTGCCCCGAAGCTTAACAACGAGACGCGGTGACACCTTAGGAGGCCGCCCTGTCAGTCGAACCATTAAAGGTTCTTCGACCACTGCTATACTTTCTGAAGCTATCCCTGCCTCATCGTCAGCATCATTGTTGTCATCATCCCAGGGGACTGACTTGTACATATCAACATCTGTAGATTAGGCTTCAAGTCCTCGGAATGGGTCCATATCAGCGAACTCCGGAATGGGTACATATCAACATCCTGTCGCTGACCACATATTTCATACACTGATATAGGATTGAAAGGACAATCATGTACTTATGGATCCATGGTAGCCCCAGCAACATGTTGTAATTTATGTATGCATTAATGACATAGCAAGTCACTTCAGTATGAAGGCCGCCAATCTAACATTTCAGGCAAATTTTGCCCAGGGGCTCGCTCTTTTCCGTGTTGAAGCCACTGATTGTTGTGTTCGAGGCTGTCAACCAATGAATCGTAACACCTAAAGTTTGAAGCAGGCTTCTTGGGATAATGTTCAAACAGGAACCTGGGTCGATGTGGATGCAATTAACCTTAATGGCACCGACATACCCCATATAGTACAGGGGGCGGTTGTGTTGGTTATTCTTTAGCAACATGTCTTGTTGGGTAAAAGTGATACCAGGAATTACTTTGACTACGCTGTGGAAATATGGGCAAGCTGCGGGATCCACTTTCGGTAGCTGAACCTGTGGGAGAAAGGACTCAACGTTCTGTAAAGCCTTATTAAGCGCATCTCGGGTCTCTTTAGAGAGGCAAAGGAGCTCGAAGAGAGACAATCTTGCCGAAGTATTAGCCGACTGCTATAGAATATCGAAGTTGTAGGGCTTGATAGGCCCGATTGTCGGATCCTTTGTGGGAGGTTTGTCGAAGCGAACCTCTTCTGTTTCTACATGTCCATGGTAGGGGCCCGGGATGGACCCACCTCTGGTGCCTCAAGGATCTGAGATGGACCTGCTCCTGATATATTTGGGACATGGGGAGCATCTGGTGGAGACTCTTTCTGGCTTGGAGTCTGGCTCTTCTCTTACCTCTGCGCCGAGCGGAAGGTCACCAAAGCATCGTCGGTCAACGTCGAGACCATGGGGGCAAGCCTTGCTTTTCTTTCCTTTGGTAGAAAGGGTCGTAGACGTCATCATCTTGGGAACTAAGTCAGGATGTGCCCACATGACTTCGCCTTGAGGCGTGGAGAACGGGACGAGCCCTTGAGCGTTGTCCCGTGCGGGCGGATGGTTGACTACCTCCATCGTCGCCTTTAGAATATGGATGATGCTATCTTGTACCTCTGTGGCTGGAAAACTCCCGAACTGGAGAGTAACCATGTTGCCTGTGACGATCTTATCTTCGTAATCCAATGATATGACGTTGGCGTTAATGAGGCGCTAAATTTGCCCCTTCAACACATAGCAGTCCTATGTTGAGTGATGGATGTACCGGTGATAATGGCAGTACTTGGGATGGTCCACCTTTCCTACTTTATCAGGACGTCTGGGTGCTGGGATGGACAGTTTGCCACTCTTCGTAAGCATCTCGTAGAGCTCCAGCGTATCCTCGTTATTGAAGGAGTAAGTCTCCCTCGGCCTCTACACTTCTGCAGACTTAGGGTTCGTAGCTGTTGAACATTTAGAGACGTTGACGGTCATGGCTTGTTTGCCTTTTTCGTCTTTAGGGTTGTTGTTGTACGAGCATCTCCCCTTGTCTTCGGGCACAGGAAAGTGTAGCCCCAGGAGCTGTACGTCATGAGCTTTCTTTTGTGCAACATCCACCTCTGTAATGAAAAGCGTCCACTCCGTGTAGGGAGCACTGTGCCACAATTTTATAGTGGGTAGCATGTTCCTACGGCAAGAGTCCATAAGCATGGGCTCGGGCATGCCGGGTGGTAATCTGAGGGCTACCTGGCAAAAGCGCTCGATGCATGCGCAGACAGGCTCTTTCTCCCTCTGGACAATTTCCATGAGGGTCGACATGATCATGTCCATGCCGCCTTCATAGAATCGGTCCACGAACCGAGTCTTCAGGTCTTCAAATGACGAGATGTAGTCGTCCAAAAGACTGCAAAACCACTCATAGGCTACCCCCTGCAGGGATCCTATGAATATGTTGGACATAAGGGTGTCTTCCTTTGGCAGGTGCCCCATTACTGAGGCAAAGTATGACATGACCCGCACCCACTGTGAGGGTACGAGCACGTAACAACGCCCAGCCTACGCCGCAGTGTCGGCGGTAGAACGTTGTTCTAGGTCGCTATCTAACCAACAACTCACGCTATTATATAATATACTTGTCAAAATCTCAACTCCGAACGGAGGACAAGTATAGATATAATGTAATCTCAATCACAGTCTAAGCACAATATGATAACACAGAAGATAATAACTAAGACTAAATACAACAATAAAACTAACTACTAAAATAACATAATCTCCAACGATCTCAAAACATCATAACTTAACTTATTTACAACTAAAGTTCTAAAACATGAAATATAAACCAAGACAACTAGCTAATCTTCCAATCACTCCTGAGTGTCGGGGCCAAAGGTAGCTAAGCCATCTCTTGGTCCATAATATGTAGGGCATGTGTCCTCAGGGAAATTATCTGTAAAATTTTTAACAGGTCCAGTCAGGACAAGAACGAGCACATCTCATCTAGGAAACCCAAGTAAATGACAAAGAACTATAAAGCAGTTATAGACAGTTGTATTGATGAACATGGCAGTTTATATTCAGGTGATGGTAAGAAAGACAGATAAAGTGCAAGAAAAGTAAGTAACTAAACAAGAGAAGAATCATGGCAATAAAGACTGTAAAAATAGAACTAGCTGAACCAGGGTAATATGATATAAGTCCAGACAGTAGATGTATACGAGTGTAACTCCAATGTAAGTCCAGTACAAGACGAATCTAATATAAGATGAATCCAGTAAGGGACGATCCCAGTCATAGTGATCAATGATTCCAGGGTGAGTCCAGCCTATACTCTAGCAGTATGCTTTAAAATACCGAGATCGACATGTAAACGGCTATAGGTAATCCGTCACATCACACACCTGGCCGGGTGTGAGATGGCTATCATTCCAGTTTGATTCCAGCATGGGGTGATTCCAGAATTGGGGTATGTCTACATGTCTTACTCTAGTATTTCCCCTCCCAGCAAGTGAATCCAGAAATTCGACACAATGATTCAAGATGAGTCCAGCCAGAATATGATGATACCAGTAAATGATTCCAGAATGATTCCAATAATAGAGGCCAGACAATAAATGTGTGTCGTATACATGAATCCAGAATATCCATACGTGTTGTAACAGAGAATCATATACAACTAACTAGAACTGAAGTACAGTAATTGACAAGTAAATGAGAGAACTATCAGAGAATGTACTCGGCTGCTACTCTGAAAAGAGTAGTATAATGTCAGATGCTTGCACCGGAGTCACAATGTCCTAAACAGAATAATACAGGTTATAATGTGTTTAAAATAAGATAAATGAAGTTTATGATGCAATCTACATGATTCTAAGTCAAATCTAGGTCAAAGTCAACTCTAAGTCAAACATGGTCAACTGTTTAGGTCAAACTAGGTCTAAGTTAAACTTGGGTCAACCATGGTCAACACTTTAGTTAAACTAGATCAATGAAGTATATCCTAGTTAAATAGTCCACTATTGGTCAAACTTGATTTGTTTGGCCTATTCTAGGTTATTTGGCTAAGAGACTATTAGTGCTAGTGTCAAGGGTGGTATCAAAACCATAATCAAATCCTAGAATCTAACCACCAATTCTCACATACAAATAATACATCCTACATGATCATCTATAGAGTATAGTACATATAACCCACTATATATCATGCCACTCCTATCTCACATACATACAACATATGCATATTTATCACATATATTTTTTTATTTTTTTTATATACCTACAATATATATGTATGTATCCCAACCTCTATATTATCTCTATATATATGTGTGCATATCACTTGTCAACTGCTACCCAACTCTCGAACCCTTATATAACACAACATAGGCATACTCAAACCCAAGTTCAACATCTACCTAAACTTAACATCTCATAGCCTATCTATCAATACTACCAAGGTAAGGGATAAAAGTAAATTGAACAAAAAGGAAAAAAGAATTCTGAAGGCAATCAAGCCAACTGAACCCAATTCCCACTAACACAACCCCTGCAGCTCAATGCATACCCTGGACAAGCCACACCCCTCACCAATATTACTGATACCAGCAATGGCCAATGGGCTATTTGATGGCTGTGCAACATGGCCAAGTGCCAAGGCACTCAACCAACAGGGAAAGGAATCCCCTCCCCTCTTCTCTCATTATTCACAATATGTGACACCATACACACTGCATTTCGAACCCCCTGCTCACCCCCTCTCAACCATTCTCCATATTCAACACAACATCAACCACAATCTAACTAATATCTAACTAATATTCTAACCTCAACCACGAACAAGTCCAAAATCTAAACTCCCTCTCTCACTCACTACACTCACTCACCCCACAAGAGGGCTCACTACACTGATACAAACATATGGCTAAAAGCCTATGTCACAAATGGTTGCCCCCAATGGGTATCCCCTGTTGCCAACCTATCCATTGACACATATCTACAATACTAACAAACTCTAACATGCTAACTGTAGTATGAGACCTATCCTTCCCAGTCCTAACATTGAACTGATACTTGAAGTATCAGTGCCAAGCTACCTCTTAACTTATACCATATTCAGTATAGAATTCCCCAATAGCTGATACTAAAGAAGATAAGGGCTGAACAATGGGATGGCTGAAACCATACCACTGTATGACTAACATAAAGTAGATTCAAATGAATGTAATGTCAATACAAGAGTGTGTGCAATGTGTGTATCCATGTGGTTTCAGTTTTTTGTGTGTGTAGTGGCATATAGAAAACAGTGTTGTGTGTATTCAGGTTTAAAACAGGGAACACAGTGCATGAATTCTCATATTTAGGTGTGTATAAACTGACAGTTACTCATTTAACTAACAAATATGTATAAAATGAAACTCTTCTCAGTCAACTGATTTTCAGTTGTGTGCCAAACATGAAATTGGCAAGTAAGGGCTTGTATGTGTATAGGAAATAGGATGTGTTAGATGTGTATGAGTGTCTAATATGTGTGCATCAGTTAACAGTGTTTCAAGTTCCAGAATTGAGTGTGAGTGTGATACCCAAAACCAAACTCATTCAGTTTGCATCTTAGTATATATATCATGCCTATCATCATTCATATTGTATATCAGGAAAAAGAAAACTAGGATCGGGTATACAGTTACTACCAAGAAAATGAAACATGAATATGTGTGTATGTGTCGATTTATTAAGGTGTATATATTTATATATACATATATGTGGGAATATATGTGTATATAAATATATCTAAAATATTGAATTATTGAAAAGAGTTTTAAAAAAAAAACTTTTCCACCCACTGTAAGTGGGCGGGCCCCCTTCCCTTCCTAAGCTGCTGCTGCAGCACGCCTATAATCCGCAAGCACAACCCGTGAGCACCCAAACCATAAGTTAGCCTTGATCGAATCCTAGTAGTATTAGGTTTATCTTAACTTGTTATATATATAACTTCCTCCGCAGACATCAAAATCCTAGACTTCCAAAACAAAAATTGCTGCAGAACATCCCCTCTTCGTCTACGAGTTCGTTTAACCAGCAACGGAGTTGTGTACGCTACGAATGGAGCATCGAAAGTCGGCCCCTCGTCACCTACGGAGTAGTTTTTCTACTCAAGGTACCCTACTTCCCGACAACGTAAATTTACTCGTAACTCCGATTTTTGATGCATAAGATTTTTTGGAAAGTAGAGTTGACCCTCTTCGAGGTCCTCCAGATGGATTTTGACATGACTATGTAATTGGTTCGAAAAATCGAACCGTAGTTAGCAAAAAAATCAAATTTTCTAGACTGTTAAAACCAATTCTAAACGACAACTTGTAGGGTAATTTTCTTGCTGTACATTAAAAATTTGTAGAAACTAATTGAAAACAGTAAAAGACAAAATAACCGAGATAGTAACGCATCTTCTGGATCGTCGTTTCGATTAACGTGTAAAAAGTAAATTGATGTTGAAGTTGGAGAAAAAACCGTGTTAAACATGTATAAAATTTTAAAAAAATTCTCGATACGGCGTGCACCCCGACAAACTGGACGACATGGTTGCACGCTATACGCACCGAATGGCGCGTATGGATGTTGCCAACGTGTGGGAACTGACAGAACTCAGTTTCGTCGCGTGTGCACGACGAAATCAGTCCGTATCCGTCAAGATACCCCCATATCGCTAATTTGTAAACTTCGCCCTAACTTCGTGTGCAGTCGTCGGATCGAGCCAAAACTTGCGCCAACAGGTGTGAATCAAAATTTTGGTCCTGTGTGCCAAGTTTGGCTCAATTCTGAGAGGGTCGACCGGACCCCTTTTGGCGGCCCGCGACCCACTCAAACGGTCGATTTTGTACGCGGCTCATCAGAATCCAAAACAGAACATACCGTTGAGTTCCTTTCCTCAAACTGAATATGTAGACAGGTAGTTTGACAAATTTAGAGACCATAGACTTTGGCACGTATTTCAGTGCAAAGCGGGTCCAACGGCGGACATCGTTTGGACCAAAAATTTAGATTTTGCCCCTATTTCAGAATTAGACATTTGGATAGGCATTTTCTAGGTATATCTTTTACACCGAGTGTATTTTTTGTGTTTGTTTCAACATCCGGAGTTGTTTGGAGATTGTGACATTTCTTGGCTGACATTAGGATTTCCTGGACTTGCCACTTGCACCATCAGGAAAGATACCTTGCCACCTTACTCTGTGATTATTATATTCTTATTTTTATTTATTATTTTTAGCATTTTTTATTTATTGATATTATAAAACTGTGCGTCCAAGTCACACTTGGGTGCAAGCGACTCTATCGGTCGTTTTCTCGTTTTATTTATATTCTTGTACATTGACTTAGCCTAGAGACCACCCATTGATGTTGAGGTATTGGTATATCAACTATGGCCTTGACACATGCTTTACCACGTGATGTGATTCACATGTAGGACACGTACCTGCATAGTCGGCTGGCCACCGATACGTATGGAGCGTGCGACGGATAGGAGTAACTGCCAATAGAATTGCATGCTAGAAGACTTGGCGGTTACTAGAGGTACATGTCAGTCATGGAGATGATGATACTAGGCATTGGGTGGAGAGAACAATACCTGACGTATGAGCTTCGATTACACTTCCCTTGTAACCCGGAAGCTCCGCTGGAGATACGGGTATGATTATCCTTTCAAGTTGGCCACTGACGTTTTTGAATGTTATGCGCTTGGTCACTAGTACCCAGGAGGGAACTATACCGGATACTATATTCAGCCAGAGCTCATGCGTCGAAGGATTGTTTCTTAAAACTGCATATTCACAATAGATTGGTCAGGAACTCGATTGCATGCATCCTTTCTTTTCTATTATATTATCACAGTTTATATGGCATGGTGTTTTCTTGTATCTTGCTACGTCCATCTGAGGACCTGGTTATCTCTCCAGGGTTAGACAGTTTTCCACAGGAGTATGGAGCGGCGTTGGAGCTATCTTACATCGATGACGAGGCATCTCCTGTTGACTTATAGTCTATTACTTACTGAGACATTTTGTAGACATTTTTACATCTCTTTACTTTCTCTTTGTGGAGGTTGGACTCCGATCTTATGAGACTATTTTATAGCTGTTTGGAGTGAGTATGTTCACCTGGATATCTTTTAATGCACTCATTTATTATCTAGACTTTATTATCTTCTGTATTGAGCTGTGATAAGATTAGATTATATTATTCTAGCCTGTGATGATTTATTTTACAGCTTATGTACATATACGAGGATTTCATATATTGGAGTATTCTTCGTATATGTGCAGCTGGCACGTTCGCGTACTCGGTCCTATGTATTTTGGGACTGGGGCGTTACATGTTTTTGTGGTGGCCCATGCAGGTATGAAAATATTATTGGGTTACATGACTGTGCCCAGCAAGCCTGCATATAGGAATAGGAGTCGTATCTCATCCAAAACTACTACTTCCCTTAACTTTCAAACCTTTTTCGAATTCCTTTGATTACTTGAATTACCTCATATCTAACCTCTCCTAATATCGTTATATTCTTTCTCGTGCCAACAGTATGAATCTAAGAAGCGAATGCACTTCTGCCTTGGCCCTCACATCTGGTGAAGAGGCTACCCCGGAGGGACAGAATCCTCCAATAACTCCGGTGACAGCATACCAGCCAGGACAGTCGCAGCCTACTACGACGCCGATGATGGTTCACCCAGAGATAGCAGTACCCCCAGTCAGCCAGGCTCGGCAGACCACTACTATGCCATTGGAAGGTAATGTACCACTGCCACCACCACCACCACCATTCCTTCATCAGTTTCTACCACAGTCGGGACCTCAGATGCCTCTACGACCGACTGATGGGAGCCCTACTTCCCAGTTTATGTACGCCATAATGCAGGCTCAGTGGCAGCAGACTGAGCTGATAAGACAAACTATGATGACAACATTGGCTAGACCTCTACCTCTACCTCCCGTACCAGTACCAGTACCGGCTCTGCATCCTTATGAAGGTTATATCAAGAACTTCACAGATATGAACCCCAAGGCCTTTAGAGGAACAGAGAAGCCACTAGAGGTGTCACAATGGCTTATTAAGTACAGAGAAGCTACTGAAGGCATCCCAGTTGCCAGCTCGAGATTGGGTGACAACAGTGGACCTACTATTAGAAGATAATGCTCACCACTGGTGGAAGGCAGAAGAGAGACGATTAGGCACTGGGATCACTTGGAAGCAATTTTATGATGCATTTTATGAAAGATTCTTCCCTATTCATGTTCGAGATGGTCTCTACGACCAGTTCCTTCATCTGAAGCAAGAAAATATGACAGTTGATGAGTATGACTCAGAGTTCAATCGCTTGAGTAGATTTGGTGTGGGTTGATTCCGTCAGAGTTAAAGAAGGCAAGAAGATTTCACCAGGGGCTTGCACCAGAGCTCAAGTCGTATACGACTACACAGTCTCGAGTCTCCCATTCAGCTGTCCTGGAAGAAGCTCGTGCTTAGGAGATTCTTTGCAATGAGCAGTAGCAGACATCGAGGTGCCATACACCAGCAGTTACACCAGCCCGAGCTACTCAGGAAGGACCTATCAGAAGGACCACAGAATAGTACCGGTAGAGGACCACACCCTACCAGAAGCCCACTTGCCACTTTTGTGGAAAGTAAGGCCATTTAGAGATGACTGCCGACTTCGTTTGGGTTTATGTATGAGATGTGGATTGGGTCAACACTTGGCCAGAGATTGCCCCGAGCAGCGAGCACTAGTACATTCCCACTAGGCCTTGAGGCCAACAGCTTCAGCACCCCCAGCTCCCCGACCAGCTGCAGGAGCACCTCGCCCACCGTTGCCTTCCCAAGACACACAGTACAACAAGGTCAGAGCTCAAAGCACAGGACCAAATTTTGGACAGGCATTCCCGCTTGTTGTAGAGGATATAGAGACAGAGGCAGAGGTCATAGCAGGTATGGTTTTAGTTGCTTCATTTCCTGCCATTACATTATTTAATACTGGAGCCACTCATTCATTCATAGCCATTAGTTTTGCCACTAGACATAGCATTCCCATCACACCTTTGTCTAAGAATGTTAGAATCTCACTGGAGGAGGAGTTGTACCTATTAGTGGAATTTGTAGACTTTGTCCTGTAGTGATTCGTGGTAGAGAGATGAAGGAACGACTTCTTGTATTCCCTATGCCAACATTTAACGTGGTTCTTAGAATAGACTGGTTGAGCCAGCATTTCACCCTCATAGGCTGCCATAGGGGCAGTATCGTCTTTAGACCGTCGAATATGACAGAGTTTGAGTTTACCAAAGAAGAAGGAGAGAGTTATGATGCACCCACATTGGGGACTCACATGATGATGCAGGACACCCCTCAGCACCCTACCATTTCCGAGTTCAGAGATGTATTCCCCGAGAATTTGTCAGGACTACCACCCAATCGAGACATTGAGTTTTCTATTGAGATTATTCCCATAGGCGAGCCAATTTCGTTTTGAGTATATCGTCTAGCACCCAAAGAGTTGGTAGAGATGATGACGCAAATTGATGGCTTGTTGGAGAAAGGCTTTATTCGTGCCAGTGCGTCACCATGGAGGGCACCTATTCTTTTTGTGCCTAAGAAAGATGGGACAGTGCGCATATGCATCGATTACAGAGCTTTGAATGCAGTAACGGTAAAGAACAAGTATCTATTGTCGCGTATAGACGATCTATTTGATCAACTGAGTGGAGCAAAAGTATTCTCCAAGATTGACTTACGATCGGGCTATCACCAACTGAAGGTTCGAAAAGAAGACATTACGAAGACGGCTTTTCGATCGAGGTATGGACACTATGAGTTCTTGGTCATGCTTTTCGGATTGACCAATGCTCTCGCAGTCTTCATGAATTTAATGAACAAGATCTTTCACCAGTACTTAGAAAAATTTGTAGTCATCTTTATAGATGATATTTTGATTTACTCTAAGAGTCAAGAGGAGCATGAGTAGAATCTACGGATTGTTTTGGAGAAGTAAAGGAATGAACGACTCTTCGTGAAGCTTAGCAAGTGTGAATTCTTTCTTAAGAAGGTATCATTTATTAGACACATTGTTACTGGAGATGGCATATCAGTAGATCGAGAAAAGATCATAGCAGTCAAGGCATGGCCCGCTCCTACATCAGCTTTCGAGGTGAAAAGTTTTCTTGGACTTGCGGGTTATTACCGAAGGTTCGTAGAAGATTTCTCTCGTATAGCGGAGCCTATGACTCGACTCACTTGTAAGGATCAGGAGTTTATATGTACGGAGGAGTGTCAAGCCGCTTTTGACGAGTTGAAGAAGCGCTTAACCACGGTACCAATCTTGACACTACCATCGGGCCCGGGAGGATTTGTAATCTATAGTGATGCATCCAGGAAAGGATTAGGATGTGTATTAATGCAGCACGGTCGTGTAGTAGCATATACATCGAGACAATTGAGAGTGCACGAGAAGAATTATTCGACCCACGATCTAGAGCTCGCAGCGGTTATTTTTACTTTGAAGCTATGGAGGCACTACTTGTACGGCGAGAAGGTTGATATCTACACTGATCATAAGAGCCTCAAGTACGTGTTCACACAAAAAGAGTTGAATATGCGACAGCGACGTTGGTTGGAGTTGATGAAGGATTACGAGATCGAGCTACATTATCATCCGAACAAGGCTAATGTCGTGGCAGACACATTAAACCGTAAGCCCATGGCACATTTCTTGACTACGCAGAAGGAATTTATCCGAGACATACAGCAACTTGGTATTGAGGTAGTATTACAAGGAGCAGAAGGCGTATTAGCAAATCTCCAAGTGCAACCGTCATTAGTAGAGCGGATCAAGGTGGCATTACTTACAGATACTAGATTCTGACGACTTCGAGAGATGACCTAAGCAGGAGAGCAGACGGGATTGAGGATTCATCCCGATGGGACATTACGATATGGTACCGTATTTATGTTTCTAATGGAGGGTTACGGCAGGAGATGATGGCAGAAGCACATAATTTGACTTACTCTATTCATCCCGGAGGAACCAAGATGTACCGCGACTTACGACAGTATTATTGGTGGCACAGAATAAAGCAAGAGATAGCTCGTTTTGTTGCCAAGTGCTTGGTATGTCAACAAGTGAATACAGAGCACCAGAGGACAGCTGGTTTGTTGCAGCCGCTACCCATTTCTGAGTGGAAGTGGGAGCACGTTACTATAGATTTCATCACAGGTTTTCTTTGGAGCCCTAGTGGATGAGATGCCGTGTGGGTTATTGTTGATAGACTTACAAAGTCAGCCCATTTCTTACCATTTAGAGTAGGCCAGTCGACAGAGTTATTGGCAGAGATGTATATAGATAAAATTATGAGATTACGCAGTGTGCCTGTTAGTATTGTGTCAGACCGCGACTCGAGATTCACCTCGCACTTTTGGAGGAGCATGCAAGAGAGTTTGGACACACGGTTGAAGTTTAGCATGACGTACCATCCACAGACCGACGGACAGTCGGAGCGTATCATTCAGACGCTAGAGGATATGTTGAGAGCGTGCATACTTGACTTTGGTGGATCATGGGAACACCACCTTCATCTTTTGGAGTTCTCTTACAACAATAGCTATCAAGAGAGCATTCAGATGGCTCCGTTTGAAGCATTATATAGAAGGAAGTGTCAGTCTTCTGTTTGTTGGAGCGACATAGGAGAGCGACAGCTATTGGGTACCGAGTTAGTCTTGAGGACAGTAGAAAAGGTAAAGAAGATACGAGACCATCTACGAGTAGCACAGGATCGACAGAAGCAATGGGCAGATAATCATCGACGACCTTTGGAGTTCAAGCAAGGTGACCATGTTTTCTTGAAGATATCCCCCACTAGGGGCACGATTTGATTCGAAGGACATGGCAAGTTGAGTCCATGGTACATCAGGCCTTTCGATGTCTTGGAACGTGTTGGAGAGGTTGCCGATTGATTGGCCTTGCCACCGTCGCTAGAGGGAGTGCATGATGCATTCCATTTATCTCAGCTAAGGAGGTACGTGGCGAACGGCAACCATGTGCTTGATCACTCCGAGATCACAGTTGGACCGAGCTTGTCGTATGAAGAGCAACCGGTAGGCATTCTCGATCGTCGAGTGAAGGTGTTACAGAATCAATCTATACCATTGGTTCGCATGGCTTGGAAGCATCACTCACCAGGATTGTCTACTTGGGAGCGCGAGGACGACGTTCGAAATTGTTACCCGCATTTTTTTGACAACCAAGGTATGTCTTGCACATGATAGTCTTTATAGCTTCTTTTATTGCATAACATTGCATTCGACCCCTACCATGGTTTTATTTCGAGGACGAAATTTCTTTAAGTTGGGTAGGATATAAAACCCCTAATTCATTAAAATATTTAAATTTAGTTTTGTATAGAAATTTGTGCTAAAATACATGTATGCACAATATTAGGAGTGTGAAATAATAGTAATAGCCAATACTTATGTTAATACACAGTATGGGTGTAAGTTTATATGATATATATATATATATATATATATATATATATATATATATATATATATATATATATATATATATATATATATATTTTATATATATATATATATATATATATATATATATATATATGTATATATATATGTGTGTGTGTGTGTGTGTGTGTGTTGATTTATTAAGGTGTATATATCTATATATACATATATGTGGGAATATATGTGTATATAAATATATCTAAAATATTGAATTATTGAAAAGAGTTTTAAAAAAAAAACTTTTCCACCCACTTTAAGTGGGCGCCCCCTTCCCTTCCTAAGTTGCTACTGTTGCACGCCTATAATCCGCAAGCACAACCCGTGAGCACCCAAACCATAAGTTAGCCTAGATCGAATCCTAGTAGTATTAGGTTTAGCTTAACTTGTTACATATATAACTTCCTCCATAGACCTCAAAACCCTAGACTCCCAAAACAAAAATTGTGGCAGAACATCCCCTCTTCGTCTACGAGTTCGTTTTATCAGCAACGGAGTTGTGTGCGCGACGAACTGAGTATCGAAAGTCAGCCCCTCGTCATCCACGGAGGAGTTTTTCCACTCAAGGTACCCTACTTCCCGATAATGTAACTTTTTACTCGTAACTCCGATTTTTGATCCGTAAGATTTTCTAGAAAGTAGACCTGACCCCCATCGAGATCCTCTAGATGGATTTCGACATAACCATCTAATTGGTTCAAAAAATCGAACTGAAGTTAGCAAAAAATTAAAATTTTCTAGATTGTTAAAACCAATTCTAAACGATAACTTGTCGAACAATTTTCTTGTTATATATTAAAAAATTTTAGAAACTAATTGAAAACAGTGAAAGACAACATAACCGAGATCGTAACACATCTTCTAAATCGTCGTTTCGATTAACGTGTAAAAAGTAAATTGATATTGAAGTTGGAGGAAAAACTGAACATATATAAAATTCTAAAAAAATTCGATACAACGTGCGTCCAGACAAATCGGGCGACGTGGTCGCGTGCAATATGCACCAAAAGGCGCATGTGGATGTTGCCAACGTGTGAGAACTGACGGAACTCAATTTCGTCGCGTGTGCGCGACGAAATCAGTCTGTATCCGTCAAGATACTCCCGTATCGCCAATTTGCAAACTTTGACCTAACTTTGTGTACAGTCATCGGATCGAGCCGAAACTTGCGCCACAGGTCCGGATCGAAATTCTAGTCCTGTGTGCCAAGTTTGGTTCGATTCTGAGATGGTTGACTGGAACCCCCTTTTGGCGGGCCCGCGACCCACTCAAACGGGCAATTTTGTACGCGGCTCATCGAAATCCAAAACCGGATATACCATTGTGTTCCTCTCCTCAAACTAAATTCGTAGACAGGGAGTTTGACGACTTTAGAGATAATAAACTTTGGCACGTATTTCGGTGTAAAGTGGGTCCAACGACGGACAACGTTTTGACCCAAAATTATGGTTTCGCCCCTGTGCCATAATTAGACTTTTGGAAAGGTGTTTCCTAGGTATATCTTTTACACCGAGTATGTTTTTGATGTTTGTTTCAGCATCCGGAGTTGTTTAGAGATTGTGACGTTTTTTGGCTGACATTGTGATTTCCTGGACTTACTACTTGCACCATCAGGCAAGATACCTTACCACCTTACTCTGTGATTATTATATTCTTATTTTCATTTGTTATTTTTAGCATTTCTTATTTGTTGATATTATAAAATTGTGCGTCCAAGTCACACATGGGTGCAAGCGACTCTATCGGTCATTTTCTCGCTTTATTTATATTCTTGTACATTGACTTAGCCTAGTGACCACCCAATGATGTGGAGGTATTGGTATATCTCATATGGCCTTGACATATGATTTACCACGTGATGTGAGTCACATGTAGGATACGTACCCGCGTAGTCGGCTGGCCACCGATACGTACGGTACGTGCGACGGATAGGAGTAACTGCCAATAGAATTGTATGCTAGAAGACTTGGCGGTTACTAGAGGTACATGTCAGTCATGTAGATAATGATACTAGACAATGGGTGGGGAGAACAATACCTGATGTATGAGCTTCGATTACACTTTCCTTGTAACCCGGAAGCTACGCTGGAGATACGGGTATGATTATCCTCTCAAGTTGGCCACTAACGTTTTTGAATGTTATGCGCTTGGTCACTGGTGCCCAGGAGGGAACTATACTGGATCCTCTATTCATCCAGGGCTCATGCGTCAAAGGATTATTTCTTAAAATGTAACGCCCCAGTCCCAAAATACGTAGGACTAGGTACGTATCCATGCCAGCTGCACATATACAAAGAATACTCTAATATCTAGAATCCTCGCATATGCACATAAGCTGTAAATAAATAATCACAGGCCAGAATAACATATCTAATCTCATCACAGCTCAACACAAAAGATAATGAAGTCCAAATAAATAAATAAGAGTATCAAAAGATAGCCGGGTGAACAAACTCACTCCAAACAGCTATGAAAAATAGTCTCACAAGATCGGAGTCCGACCTCCGCAAAATAGAAAGAAAAGAGATGTAAAATAATGTCTACAACTGTCTCAGATAAGAAAATAGACTAGGAATCAGTAGTGACTGCCTCGTCATCAATGTAAGATAGCTCCAATGCCGCTCCGTACTCCTGTGGAAAATCCTCTAAACCTGGAGAGATAACCAGGTCCTCAGGGGACATAGCAAGATACAAGAAAACACCATGCCATATAAACTGTGATAATATAATAAGAGAAAAAAGATGCATGCAATAGGGTTCCTGACCATTCTACTGTGAACATGCAGTTGAGATACAATCCTTCGACGCATGAGCCCTGGCTGAAAATAGGATCGGCATAGTTCCCATAGAGGGTACCAGGGGCCTACGTCCATAACGCTCGAGAAGCGTCAGAGGGCGCCATGTGCAAGGGGCTACGTCCATAACGCTCTGGATAACGTCAGAGGGCACCTGGAACCTGCGTCTCCGGCGGAGCGCACAGGCCATCATGGAAGTGTAAAGAAGCCCATACGTCAGGTATTGTTCTCCCCACCCAATGCCTAGTATCATCATCTCCATGACTGATATGAACCTCTAATAACTGCCAAGTCTTCTATCATGCAATTCTATTGGCAGTTACTCCTATCCGTCGTACGCTCCATACGTACCGGTGGCCAGCCGACTACGCGGAAACGTGTCCTATATGTGACTCACATCACGTGATACAACAAGTGTCAAGGCCGTATGAGATATGCCAATACCTCAACATCAGTGGGTGGTCAATAAACTAGGTCAATGCAAGAAAATAAATAAAGCCAGAAAGACGACCGATAGAGTCGCTTGCACCCAAGTGTGACTTGGACGCACAGTTAAAATATCACGAAACAATGCAGAAATAACAACTGAAAATAAGAATATAATAATCACAGAGTAGGGTGGCAAAGTATCTTGCCTGGTGGTACAAAGTGGCAAGTCCAAAAGTAGCAAGTGTCCGCACCAAAAACTCACAAATCACAGATGACTCCCAACTCTGAAACAAACATCAAAAACGGTCTCGGTGAAGAAGATATTCCTAGAAAACGCCTGTCCAAAAGTCAAATTCTGGAACAGGGGCAAAATCGTAATTTCGGGTCAAAACGATGTCCGCCGTTGGACCCGCTTTGCACCGAAACGCGTGCCGAAGTCTACGGTCTCTGAAGTCGTCAAACTATATGTCTACGGTTTCAGTTTGAGGAAAGAAACTCAACGGTATGTCCAGTTTTGGATTCCGAGGAGCCGTGTACAAAATTGCCCGTTTGAGTGGGTTGCGGGCCCACCAAAAGTGGGTCCCGATTCGACCTTCTCAGAATCAAACCAAACTTGGCATACAGGACCAGAATTTCGATCCGGACCTGTTGGCGCAAGTTTTGTCTCGATTCGACGACTGTATACAAAGTTATGGACAAGTTTGCAAAACGCCGATACGGGGGTATTTCGACGGATACACGTTGATTTCGTCGCACACACGCGACGAAACTGAGTTCCGTCAGTTCCCACATATCCGCAACGTCCATATGCGTCTTTCGATGTGTATAACGCGCGACCACGTCGTCCGGTTTGTCGGGACGACGTCGTATCGGACAGAAAGTCAGAAATTTATTATTTTAGAAAACAGTTTTTGACACAAGTTTAACATGGAATTAATACACACACGTAAATCGAAATACAAATCTACCAGTTACGTTTCCATCGTGGTTAGGTTGTCTTCAAACGTGTTCAATTAGTTTTTACGAAAGGCTAATGAACAGCGAGAAAAGTGGCCGACAAGTTGGCGTTTCAAAACAGTTTTCAGGATTTAGAAAAGTGGGTTTTTCTCCAACTTCGTCTCGATTTTTCGAGCAATCCTTTGGGTTTCCCAGGATTCTGTCAGAAGGGGTTTGAAGGGGGTCATGTCTACTATGCACAGTATTTGATAGATCGAATTTTCGTTGAATAGATACAAAGAAACTTAAGTCGAAAGATGGGTACCTCGCTGTTTTTCGAAACAGAGTATCCTCTGTTTTCCGTCGATTCCGAGCGATCCCGACGTCGTCGACGGCGAGTAGATGTCCGACTGCGTGTGCGGGGGTGTGCGGAGGATGGTTGGGCGGCTTGGGGTCGAAGAGTTTTTGGATGAGAGAGGGGTTAGGGTTTCAGTTTGCGTGGGTTTATATATATATATGCTGTCGACTTCTATTCCTATAAGTATTAGAATTAGGGGGCGGGCTCGGGTTTCGTATGTTGCGGCTACTGCTGCTGGGTTTTACTCCATGGTGGGGTCGGGCTATGTGTGGGGTCTCGGGCTAATGAGGGATAGCAGCACAAGTGTGCCGCTCTCCTGTTCCGAGTGGAACACCCATATGGGGGCTCGATTTTGTTCGGACATTAGCAGCAAGAGCTGCTAACAATTCACTTAGGGGGGTCGGGCCCACCCCTACCCGCAGCTGTTGCTGCATGGGGTTCGGCCCCCCCTCCAATAACAATTTTTTTTTTTTAACAAAACAATCATTAACTAAAGTTATATAATATATACATTCACAAATAAATTTATAAAAATTCATAATTAAATATCAAAAATATTTGTAATAATTGTAGGATATTTTTTTAGTAGTAAAAAAATATAATCAAGCACACAAACATATATATCATACACACCTATAAATTCGTACAATTACCAAATAAATTCAATTAAATAGAGAAAAATAATTTTTCAAGCATTAAAATAATTAGAAAATATTGGGGTTTTACATCGTACCCAACTTAAAGAAAATTTCGTCCTCGAAATTAAACTAAGGTCGGGGGATAAAATGCAATGCAAGAAAAATATAATAGCACATAAAATGCAAGACGTACCTTCATTTACGAACAAATACGGGTAGCGGTTTCGGATGTCATCCTCGCGCTCCCAAGTAGACTCTCCTGGCGAGTGATGCTTCCATGCCACGTGAACCAATGGAATAGATTGGTTCCGCAACACCTTCACTCGGCGATCGAGGATACCCACCGGTTGCTCTTCGTACGAGAGACTCGGTCCCACTGTGATCTCGGAGTGATCAAGCACATGATTGCTGTCCGCCACGTACCTCCTCAGCTGAGATACGTGGAATACGTCATGTACTCCTTCTAGTGACGGTGGCAATGCCAATCTGTAGGCAACCTCTCCAACACGTTCCAAGACATCGAAAGGGCCGATGTACCTTGGACTCAACTTGCCACGTCCTCCGAATCGAATCGTGCCTCTAGTGGGGGATATCTTCGAGAACACATGGTCACCCTCTTTGAACTCCAAGGGTCGACGACGATTATCTGCCCACTGCTTCTTACGATCCTGCGCTGCTCGCAGATGGTCCTGAATCTTCTTCACTGTCTCCACTGTGCTCAAGACCAACTCGGGACCCAATAGCTGTCGCTCTCCTATGTCGCTCCAACAAACAGGAGACCGACACTTCCTACCATACAATGCTTCAAACGGAGCCATCTGAATGCTCGCTTGATAGCTATTGTTGTAGGAAAACTCCTCAAGATGAAGATGGTCCTCCCACGAACCGCCAAAATCAAGCATACACGCTCTCAATATATCCTCTAGCGTCTGAATGGTATGCTCTGACTGGCCGTCTGTCTGCGGATGGTACGATGTGCTAAACTTCAATCGAGTGCCCAAACTCTCTTGCATGCTCCTCCAAAAGTTCGAGGTGAATCTCGAGTCACGGTCCGACACAATACTAACTGGCACACCATGCAATCTCACAATCTGCTCCATATACATCTCTGCCAATACCTCAGTCGACTGGCCCACTCTAAAAGGCAAGAAATGTGCTGACTTCGTAAGTCTATCAACAATCACCCATACTGCGTCGCGTCCTCTAGGACTCCGAGGAAAACCCGTGACGAAATCCATAGTAATGTGCTCCTACTTCCACTCGGGAATGGGTAGCGGCTGCAATAATCCGGCCGTTCTCTGGTGCTCCGCCTTTACTTGTTGGCATACCAAGCACTTGGCAACGAAACGAGCTATCTCCCGCTTCATTCCGTGCCACCAATAATACTGTCGTAAGTCACGATACATCTTGGTCCCTCCGGGATGAATAGAGTAAGTCGAACTGTGAGCCTCTGCCATCAGCTCCTGTCATAGATCTCCATTGCGAACATAAATGCGATCACCACATCGCAATGTCCCATCAGTGTGGATCCTCAATCCTGTCTGCTCTCCTGCTTCAGTCCTCTCCTTCAGCCGTCGAAATCTAGCATCATTAGGCAATGCTGACTTGATGCGCTCTACCAATGATGATTGCACTTGAAGGTTGGCTAATACGCCATCTGCTCCCGGCAATACTACCTCAATACCAAGCTGCTCCAAGTCTCTAATCAATTCCTTCTGTGTGGTCAAAAAGTGAGCCATGGGCTTACGGCTCAATGCGTCTACCACGACATTAGCCTTGCCCGGATGATAATGTAGCTCAATCTCATAATCCTTCATCAACTCCAACCAACGTCGCTGTCGCATATTCAACTCCTTTTGTGTGAACACGTACTTGAGGCTCTTATGATCAGTGTAGATATCAACCTTCTCGCCATACAAGTAGTGTCTCCATAGCTTCAAAGCAAAGATAACTGCTGCGAGCTCTAGATCGTGGGTTGGATAATTCTTCTCATGCACTCTCAACTGTCGCGATGCATATGCCACTACACGACCATGCTGCATCAATACACATCCTAATCCCTTCCCGGATGCGTCGCTGTAGATCACAAATCCTCCTGGACCCGATGGTAGTGTCAAGATCGGTGCTGTGGTCAACCGCTTCTTCAACTCGTCAAAAGCGGCTTGACACTCTTCTGTCCATATAAACTCCTGATCCTTGCAAGTCAATCGAGTCATAGGCCCCGCTATTCGAGAGAAATCTTCTACGAACCGTCGGTAGTAACCCGCAAGTCCGAGGAAACTTCTCACTTCTGAATCTGTGGTGGGAGCGGCCCATGATTTGACTGCTTCAATCTTCTCTGGGTCTACCGATATACCATCGCCCGTAACAATATGACCAAGGAATGATACTTCCTTGAGAAAGAAGTCACACTTGCTAAGCTTCGCGAAAAGTCGCTCATTCCTCAATGTCCCCAAAATGATCCGTAGATGCTGCTCATGCTCCTCTTGACTCTTGGAGTAAATCAAGATATCGTCTATAAAGACTACTACGAATTTGTCCAAGTATTGGTGGAAGATCTTGTTCATTAAATTCATGAAGACCGCGGGTGCATTGGTCAAACCGAAGGGCATGACCAAGAACTCGAAGTGTCCATACCTCGATCGAAAAGCCGTCTTGGCAATATCTTCCTTCCGCACCTTCAATTGGTGATAGCCCGATCGTAAGTCAATCTTGGAGAATACTTTTGCTCCACTCAGTTGATCGAATAGATCGTCTATACGTGGCAAGGGATACTTGTTCTTCACCGTCACTGCATTCAACGCTCTGTAGTCAATGCACATGCGCACTGTCCCGTCTTTCTTAGGCACAAAAGAACAGATGCTCCCCATGGTGATGCACTAGCACGAATAAATCCCTTCTCCAATAAGTCATCAATCTGCGTCTTCATCTCAACCAACTCCTTGGGTGCCAGACGATATACTCGAGATGAAATAGGCTCCGCTCCGGGAATAAGCTCAATAGAAAACTCAATATCACGGTCGGGTGGTAGTCCAGGCAAATCCTCGGGGAATACATCCTCGAACTCGGTAATAATAGGGTGCTGAGGGGCGTCCTGCATCATCATATGAGTCCCCGCTGTGGGTGCATCACAACTATCTCCGTCTTCTTTGGTGAACTCAAACTCCGCCGCATTCGGTGGTCTAAAGATAATACTGCTCCTATGGCAGTCTATAAGAGCGAAATGCTGGCTCAACCAGTCCATTCCAAGAACCACATCGAATGTCGGCATAGGGAATACAAGAAGTCGTGACATCATCTCCCTGCCATTTATCACTACAGGACAAAGTCTACAAGTACCACTAACAGGTACAACTCCTCCTCCAGTGAGGATTCTAACATTCTTAGCTAAGGGTGTGATGGGAATGCTGTGTCTAGTGGCAAAACTAGTGGCTATGAATGAATGAGTGGCTCCAGTATCAAATAATGTAATAGCAGGAAATGATGCAACTAGAACCATACCTGCTATGACCTCCGCCTCTGTCTCTATATCCTCAACAGCAAGTGAGAATGCCTGCCCATAGTTCTGTCCCGGGCCCTGAGCTCTGGCCTTGTTATACTGTGTGCCTTGGGGAGGCAATGGTGGACGGGGTGCTCCTGCTATAGGCCGTGGTGCTGGGAGAGGTGGAGTTGTGGGCCTTGGATTTTGCCGAGCAGGTACTATTGCATGTTGCTCCGGACAATCTTTGAGCATGTGCTGATTAGATCCACATCTCAAGCATAATCCAAGGCGAGTCCTGCAGTCATTCTGGATATGTCCTTGTTTACCGCAGTAATGGCAAACAGGCTTCTGATAAGGTGTGGGCCTCTGCTGGAACTGTCCTGTGGTCCTCCTGATAGGTCCACTCTGAGTGGCTCGGGCTGGTGTAACTGCTGGTGTATGGCGCCTCGATGTCGGCTGCTGTTCCTTGCGAAGAATCTCCTGAGCACGAGCTTCTTCTAAGACAGCTGAATGGGAGACACGAGACTGAGTAGTCGTATAAGACTTGAGCTCTGGTGCAAGCCCTTGGTGAAATCTCCTCGCCTTCTCTAACTCGGTCGGAATCAATCCCGTACCAAATCGACTCAGGCGATTGAACTCCGAGTCATACTCATCAACTGACATGTTCCCTTGCTTCAGATGGACGAACTGGTCGTAGAGACCATCTCGAACATGAATAGGGAAGAATCTCTCATAAAATGCATCATAGAACTGCTTCCAAGTGATCCCAGTGCCTAATCGTCTCTCTTCCGCCTTCCACCCGTGGTGAGCATTGTCTTCTAACAGTAAGTCCACTGCTGTCATCCAATGTCGAGCTGGCAACTGGGATGCCTTCAGTAGCTTCTCGGTGCTAATAAGCCACTGTGACACCTCTAATGGCTTCTCCGTCCCTCTAAAGGCCTTGGGGTTCATATCTGTGAAATCTTTGATAGCGCCTTCGTAGGGTTGCGAAGCTGGTGCCGGTACTGGTGCTGGAGGTGGTGGTGGAGGTCTGGCCATAGCTGCCATCATCGTCTGTCTCATCAGCTCAGTCTGCTGCTACTGAGCCTGCATCATGGCATACATAAACTGAGTAGTAGGGCTCCCATCAGTCGGTGGAGGAGGCATCTGAGGTCCCGACTGTGGAGGAAACTGCTGAGGGAATGGTGGTGGTGGAGGCAGTGGTACATTCCCTTCCGGTGGCATGGTAGTAGTCTGTCCAGCCTGGCTTCCTATGGGTGCTGCGACCTCTGGGTACTCCGTCGTAGTAGGCTGTGTCAGTCCTGGCTGGTAAGGTGTCGCTGGAGTCATGGGAGGATTCTGTCCCTCCGGAGTAATCTCCTCACCAGATGTGAGGGCCAAGGCAGAAGTGCGTCCGCTTCGTAGATTCATATTGTAGGCACGAGGAAGATAAGTTGATATTAGGAAAGATTAGATATGAAGTAAATCGAATAATCAAGGAAGTTTCAAAAAAAAGATTGGAAGTCAAGGGATAGTAGTAGTTCTGGATGAGATATTCCTATTCCTATATGCAGGCTTGTTGGGCACAGTCATGTAACCCAACAATATTAAATCTGACCTGCATGGGCCACCACAAAAACATGTAACGCCCCAGTACCAAAATACGTAGGACTAGGTACGTATCCATGCCAGCTGCACATATACGAAGAATACTCTAATATCTAGAATCCTCGCATATGCACATAAGCTGTAAATAAATAATCACAGGCCAGAATAACATATCTAATCTCATCACAGCTCAACACAAAAGATAATGAAGTCCAAATAAATAAATAAGAGTATCAAAAGATAGCCGGGTGAACAAACTCACTCCAAACAGCTATGAAAAATAGTCTCACAAGATCGGAGTCCGACCTCCGCAAAATAGAAAGAAAAGAGATGTAAAATAATGTCTACAACTGTCTCAGATAAGAAAATAGACTAGGAATCAGTAGTGACTGCCTCGTCATCAATGTAAGATAGCTCCAATGCCGCTCCGTACTCCTGTGGAAAATCCTCTAAACCTGGAGAGATAACCAGGTCCTCAGGGGACATAGCAAGATACAAGAAAACACCATGCCATATAAACTGTGATAATATAATAAGAGAAAAAGAGATGCATGCAGTAGGGTTCCTGACCATTCTACTGTGAACATGCAGTTGAGATACAATCCTTCGACGCATGAGCCCTGGCTGAAAAAAGGATCGGCATAGTTCCCATAGAGGGTACCAGGGGCCTACGTCCATAACGCTCGGGAAGCGTCAGAGGGTGCCATGTGCAAGGGGCTACGTCCATAACGCTCTGGATAACGTCAGAGGGCACCTGGAACCTGCGTCTCCGGCGGAGCGCACAGGCCATCATGGAAGTGTAAAGAAGCCCATATGTCAGGTATTGTTCTCCCCACCCAATGCCTAGTATCATCATCTCCATGACTGATATGAACCTCTAATAACTGCCAAGTCTTCTATCATGCAATTCTATTGGCAGTTACTCCTATCCGTCGCACGCTCCATACGTACCGGTGGCCAGCCGACTACACGGAAATGTGTCCTATATGTGACTCACATCACGTGATACAACAAGTGTCAAGGTCGTATGAGATATGCCAATACCTCAACATCAGTGGGTGGTCAATAAACTAGGTCAATGAAAGAAAATAGATAAAGCAAGAAAGACGACCGATAGAGTCGCTTGCACCCAAGTGTGACTTGGACGCACAGTTAAAATATCACGAAACAATGCAGAAATAACAACTGAAAATAAGAATATAATAATCACAGAGTAGGGTGGCAAGGTATCTTGTCTGGTGGTACAAAGTGGCAAGTCCAAAAGTAGCAAGTGTCCGCACCAAAAACTCACAAATCACAGATGACTCCCAACTCTGAAACAAACATCAAAAACGGTCTCGGTGAAGAAGATATTCCTAGGAAACGCCTGTCCAAAAGTCAAATTCTGGAACAGGGGCAAAATCGTAATTTCGGGTCAAAACGATGTCCGCCGTTGGACCCGCTTTGCACCGAAACGCGTGCCGAAGTCTACGGTCTCTAAAGTCGTCAAACTACATGTCTACGGTTTCAGTTTGAGGAAAGGAACTCAACGGTATGTCCAGTTTTGGATTCCGAGGAGCCGTGTACAAAATCGCCCGTTTGAGTGGGTTGCGGGCCCGCCAAAAGTGGGTCCCGATTCGACCTTCTCAGAATCAAACCAAACTTGGCATGCAGGACCAGAATTTCTATCCGGACCTGTTGGCGCAAGTTTCGTCTCGATTCGACGACTGTACACAAAGTTATGGACAAGTTTGTAAAACGCCGATACAGGGGTATTTCGACGGATACACGTTGATTTCATCGCACACACGCGACGAAACTGAGTTCCGTCAGTTCCCACATATCCGCAACGTCCATACGCGTCTTTCGATGCGTATAACGTGCGACCACGTCGTTCGGTTTGTCGGGACGACGTCGTATCGGACAGAAAGCCAGAAATTTATTATTTTAGAAAACAGTTTTTGACACAAGTTTAACATGGAATTAATACACACACGTAAATCGAAATACAAATCTACCAGTTACGTTTCCATCATGGTTAGGTTGTCTTCAAACGTGTTCAATTAGTTTTTACGAAAGGCTAATGAACAGCGAGAAAAGTGGCCGACAAGTTGGCGTTTCAAAACAGTTTTCAGGATTTAGAAAAGTGGGTTTTTCTCCAACTTCGTCTCGATTTTTCGAGCAATCCTTTGGGTTTCCCAGGATTCTGTCAGAAGGGGTTTGAAGGGGGTCATGTCTACTATGCACAGCATTCGATAGATCGAATTTTCGTTGAATAGATACAAAGAAACTTAAGTCGAAAGATGGGTACCTCGCTGTTTTTCGAAACAGAGTATCCTCTGTTTTCCGTCGATTCCGAGCGATCCCGACGTCGTCGACGGCGAGTAGACGTCCGACTGCGTGCGCGGGGGTGTGCGGAGGATGGTTGGGCGGCTTGGGGTCGAAGAGTTTTTGGATGAGAGAGGGGTTAGGGTTTCAGTTTGCGTGGGTTTATATATATATGCTGTCGACTTCTATTCCTATAAGTATTAGAATTAGGGGGCGGGCTCGGGTTTCGTATGTTGCGGCTACTGCTGCTGGGTTTTACTCCATGGTGGGGTCGGGCTATGTGTGGGATCTCGGGCTAATGAGGGATAGCAGCACAAGTGTGCCGCTCTCCTGTTCCGAGTGGAACACCCATATGGGGGCTCAATTTTGTTCGGACATTAGCAGCAAGAGCTGCTAACAATTCACTTGGGGGGGTCGGGCCCACCCCTACCCGCAGCTGTTGCTGCATGGGGTTCGGCCCCCCCTCCAATAACAATTTTTTTTTTAACAAAACAATCATTAACTAAAGTTATATAATATATATATTCACAAATAAATTTATAAAAATTCATAATTAAATATCAAAAATATTTGTAATAACTGTAGGATATTTTTTTTAGTAGTAAAAAAATATAATCAAGCACACAAACATATATATCATACACACCTATAAATTCGTACAATTACCAAATAAATTCAATTAAATAGAGAAAAATAATTTTTCAAGCATTAAAATAATTAGAAAATATTGGGGTTTTACATCAAACTATATATTCATGGTAGGTTGGTCAGGAACACGATTGCATACATCTTTTTTTTCTATTATATTATCTCAGTTTATATGGCATGGTGTTTTCTTGTATCTTGCTACGTCCCTATGAGGACCTAGTTATCTCTCCAGGGTTAGACGATTATCCACAGGAGTACGTAGCGGCGTTGGAGATATCTTACATCGATGACGAGGCATCTCCTGTTGACTTCTAGTCTATTATTTACTGAGACATTTGTAGATATTTTTATATCTCTTTACTTTCTATTTGCAGAGGTTGGACTCCAATATTATGAGACTATTTTATAGCTGTTTGGAGTGAGTATGTTCACCCGGCTATCTTTTGATACACTCATTTATTATCTAGACTTTATTATTTTCTGTGTTGAGCTGTGATGACATTAGATTGTATTATTCTGGCCTGTGATGATTTATTTTACAGCTTATATACGTATATGAGGATTCCATATATTGGAGTATTCTTCGTATATGTGTAGCTGGCATGTTCGCGTACTCGGTCCTATGTATTTTGGGACTGGGGCATTACAGTAGATGATGTTCTTTCTTGAGCCCGATGTGTCGTATTGGATCACATCAGATATCATTTTGTTAATTCTCTTAATTAGGTTGACTGTGATCTAGGATTAGATGTGTTAGGAGACTGTCCAAGTATGACTTGGGTGCTATAGTATGTGTGTGTGTGACATAGCGTGCTAGTAGACTTCCTCGTGTTGAAGTTGCTTTTCAATAACTTTGACTGGACACATCTTATGACACGACACTTTGAGTGAGTTATATTATGTTGGCTTGGGCTTACGCACTTGACTGATCATTAGCGCGAGTGGTTCATGTGTTGGTTCACATAGAATTAGTGTGAATCTAGCTAGTGACTTGTATTGAGATATGTAATGTTCGAGTCATGGATATGACTGGTGCAAGATATGGACATAGAAGAATATTAGTAGGCGTATGAGATAGCCACCTTTAGCCTCATAGTTCCCCAGTTATGGGTTCATAGTTTTTCGGTTATGGGTGTATTGCTTGAGGATATATCCGGTAGCGGCTGCTGACCGTACGTCAGAACACGGTCGAAAGGTATGCTAGTATATACATAAGTCTCTAGCGGATGCTATGCTTTATTCCTTTATCTATTCATACGTATCAAAGTAGTCTTCAAGTTCATAACTTAGATGGATAGTTTACCTTGTCAATTATATGCATGTTCTTGTATATTACTTTTACTATTCATATTGTGGCTAGTTGTTGTATCTTGTTACGTCCCTCTGAGGCCTGGTGATCTTGTCATGTGTTAGTTGGATTTCTGGCATAAAGTTATCATGATGTGCTCTGCAGGATTCAGGTACTGTTGGCAGTATTTTTTATTATCACTTTCGCGTCCTTTGTACTATTTATTTATGTCTTTGCTGTCATAGCCTAGTTTTAGTGGACCTCTATTATCCTTCGGATCCAATCCAAACATATATGTTGATGGGCTGCAGACCAAGACCTATATTATTTGTTCTTGATTTTGTTTATTATTGTGGATTGAGACATAGTTGAGATAGATTAAATAGCATATGTGAGTAAACTATTCAGCGTACTACGATTAGGATAAGTACATTACATTGGGAATACTTATTCTAGCCGTACAGCTGGCATGATTATGTCATGGGTTCCTATATATTTTGGAACTGTGGCATGACTTACACATCCCGAGTGTGCCATCTCTTTCCACAGTAAATGCAACTTGTTAGCGCCCCTATTGCTGCTGATGCTGATGCCTTGGTTGTTGCTACCAAGCTGGTACCACCAATGATGCTTGACAATCCTGCCTTTCTATGTTTCACATGATCTCTAAACGAAGTCCCAGTTGGAGCCACATCTCTCTGTCCAATACCATTTGCAATCCATGGTTGAGTAGAAGGTTCTGTTCTAGATAATGCACTGAACATATCTGGTGTTGTTGGGATGACAACTAAGAAGCCTCTAGATGGTACTCCATCAAACAAGTTCTACTAACTGCTCTACCATATCTGCTGCCTTAATAGAAGAGGATAATGTGTCTATTAAAGGAAAGGATACGAGATATCGATAACAGGACAAAAATAAACAATTATAAAAATTGTTTAACAATCAAGGATGGCGGAGGAGAGGACGGATCAGGATATCAAGAAAAACAAGTTTTGATTGAGACTCCTATAACCCCAACATCCCACAAGTCAGAAAACCTGACCTGCATGGGCCACAACTAAAACCTTGTCATGACCGAGTACCAAAACTGGAGACCGCATGGCTAAATACCCCATAAGAGGTACGAAGACGTCATACAGCAATTATTGCTATCAAGAGACTGGGGGGTATACATGCTATAATCAAGTCGTCTATGGTTTCACAGAGCATCTATGTCTCAATCAAAATTAGCAGCAGTAATGACCACGTAAGAGAAAGCTGTAGGGCAACCTCAATGCTTCTTCAAAATGATACATGAGGCTAGCTACACAAAATAATAAGCTAGTACCAAGAGTTAATAGTACATAATCATAGCCAGCTGCAGTCTGATTAATTATAATTATGTAAGGGAACAAAATATCCAGAACATCTAGCTAAACAGGTGCCGGTGGCTAAATGCCAAGTACAAAATAAAATATACTAGAGTGGTAGAGAAGAAACCCACTCATGGTCCCTAGGGCTCATGCCCCTGGTATGCACCATTAGTCGGGTAGAAGGCTGGATCCTCAGGCTCTTCTCGAGATCTTGCCAAATAAAACTAGACGGGACCCCAAATAGCAAATACCAGAAGGGAGCACATGATGAATAAAACAAAACTCAACCAATAAAATAGGACCTAGACCAAGAATTATACGCTTATATTGTATCATCGAGCCAATGCGACACCCTTAAAAACAAACAAGGACAACTGGTAGCGTAATCGTGTCAAAATAAAGTATATCCTATAATCATGGTCAAGTTATGGCTTCTGTGTGGCAACTTCTGTCCGTAGCTTATCGTAGAACAATAGCCCAAGCCAACAACTAAAAAAAGACATGGGTTGGACCACGTCGTCTATGTCCTCAACTACTATCAGAAGAAAATAGTCCATCCTATAAGCAAGTCATTTACAAGCGGCCAATCAGTCTTACGGGTTTCTATAATCTGTCTAGGTTATCCTAGTAGTACATATATATATATATATATATATATATATATATATAAGAATCCTCAGATCGTGTCGGTATCCAAATAAGCCTAGCTGAACCAATAATACATGTATGTAGTAAACGCACTGGTCCCTCGTATGGCTACGTGCTAAAATAAGAAGTAACAATTTTAGCTCCCCTATAGAGAGAACTGGCTCAGCATATAATAATCAAATACTACACTCCACTACTGCGTATAAATATATAGTATCTATGGTGGCCATCTGACACGCCATAACAAATGTCTGGGTGGTGACTTGTCATGCACGATCTTGAAATTTTGTTTCCTATCAATAATTCTATCATTTTAGGTTGCTTAGTTAACCCTATGTTTGTGTTGGAATTACGTGTCGTGGTCACATGGTCATCCTCCTAGATGTCATACATTAGTACATGTAACCTAATTATGCATTTACATCGGCTCATAAAGTCCCAAATCAAAATCCATCATTAGTGTAATGTATCAATCAACAATAATCAACCATACTAATGTTACAGACTTTTCATCATGAATGTGCTGGAAAAAGGAATGTGGTGATGTATAACAAGCATGATTAATTAGCACCTCAGTGCATGTAATGCCCCACTCCTAAATATATGGGATTTAGAGCATAACCTGGCCAGTTGATTCGACATAAAGTGAGCTGCCTAATTTAATAGACTCACTAAGGTGTACTATACAGTAAAAGTAACTAACCAACACAGGCAATCAGCTAAATCTCATCCATAGATAACATAAAAGTAAGTACTCAAATAAAATGAGAGCAGTCTGAATATCCCAATACAACTGAATGGAAATACAAGTCTAGTGGAAACAATCCCACAGTACATCAGAATGGAAATACAGGAAATGGAAGATAACTAGCTAAGAGCAACAACTAACTAGATAATGAAACTCTTAGCCAAAGTAGTATCTTATCCTAGATCAAGGGAACTCCTCAGGGTATACCTCGTAGTCCTCTACAAAGTCTTCTGCCTCAGCTCCGAAACCGTGGATCATCGAGTACAGATGCTCATCGGGATCTAAAAATAAACCAGGTCCTCAGGGGACAAAGCAAGATACAAATAGAACCATTTCGTAAAGTAGATACTTATATAAACATAAGGGGTGTGCTAACCAGTCTAAGTGAATGCATACGAAGATAACTTCGAAACGTATGGATGGATAGATAAGGTAATGGCATCGAAGCACGAGACGACGTCGGATCACGAGCCAATGTAAACATACAAGCACTAGTATACCTCCCGACCGTAACTAGCACACAACTAGTGGTCGTTGCCGGATGTATCCCCTAGTAAATGTATGGCCCATAACCGGGTATCCATGCCCATAGCCGGGTATCTACTGAGGCTAAAATAGTGTAACCATCTATCCCATACGCCTACTAGTTTTCTTCCGCGCCCAGTGATGTGTAAGTCGCATCCACGACCTAAACATCTACTCTCTATGAAGAATTAGCTATCTAGAACCATCACTACTCTATATGAGCCATCACATGAGCCACTCGTACTGATGGCCAGTCGAGAGCGACAGCGCGTGCCATGATCTGATCTCACTCAGTGCCGTGTAATAACACATGTCATGGTCAAGGGAGTTGTAACAACAACTCTGCAACTAAGGGTACGTCGCCTAAAGCTAGGTCAAGTAGTTAATCCTAAGTGTCAATGCCATCATCGACTACGCCCGAGGCAATTCCCGGACACTACTATCCAAGTCTATGCTAATAAAAGCATAATAATGTATATGTAAAAACAATAATACAAGGCAAGGTATACTTGCCTTCAACTCCACAGTGCGCAAGCAGTGCTCCGGTACCTCTTGCCTCGATCACGTCGTTACAGAGACCCACAAACACACAACCAAGACTTACGATATGCTAAATGAATATTCAGAACTACACATCTAACCTCACACAATGTAGCGCATACGTTTATACGTACTTGAACACACATGTATATACTAAGTTATATTTATGCAAGGAAATAGACATACAAGTTTTCATATTTGTATAGACATATATATATATATATATATATATATATATATATATATATATATATATATAATATATATATACATATATATATATATATATATATATATATGCAAGTATGGGTGCATATCCACAAGTTTCCTATGAAATCTGTATATATAAGTATAGGAATTTACATACACAAGTTTTCATATTTGAAAACGTACGTATATATATATATATATATATATATATATATATATATATATATATATATATAGCCATTACTCAGTAAAGGGGATTATATATATAAAAACGTGTATATATATATATATATATATATATATATATATATATATATATTTGATAGAAGACTCCATTTTATTCCAACAAGGCTCAAAATGTCGAAGCCTGTACAAGTATACCCCTAGGCACAAAATGCCGACGCCTATACAATTATACCAACAAAACTGGGAAACCGAGGTTTAGGTTAGAGGCTTAATTCAAAAACCAGTATGTCAGTGAGAACAGCAGGACCTGATCTTCTGGCACTGTCTGATGACCTTCCAGATGATCTGGTCGACATTATACTGATACCCCTCATATCTCGCTTTGTTGCGATTCTTCCAAATGGTACACATGGCCGCCGCCGCTACGATTTGGGGGCTGTGGGTCACAGAGGCCCAGCCATTCAGGAGGTCATTGATACCCCCGTCTCCCTGCGCCCTTCTACACCTTTGAGATAGCTCTCTCCAGACCTTGACATGTAGTTCCCTTTGACAAAAAAATATGGTCGACGGTGGGCAGCGTCTTTCAGCGTGCTCTCCAAATTAGGATGGACCACTTCTTCGGGATGCAAGTTATTGGCCCAATGATTGTATCATATTTTTGAATATAGTTAATATGTTAAGTTTAGCATTTCATTATCACTAATCTTCATACTATCGCTATAGCTTTTCTACTTATACTTATACCTTTGGTGATATGTGCCTATTGGTTTACATATTAGTGATATGAGCTTATCTATCTTAAATTTAATCGGGTTGCCAAAATCAAAACTATGTTTTTAATTGTGGTCATTGAATTATGTTTAATCATTATGATATCACTAACATTTATGCTATCACCTTAGCACTTATACTTAAACTCAGCATTGTCCTAATGTACATTAAACTTATCATACTTGCTACTATATATATTGCTTTGTTCGTCTAATATGTACATGCAGAAAAGCAATAAGCAAGATCAATGTGGACATATGCAATAAAGAAATCATGGTGGGCCAAAGACAACGGATCCCACAAGATTTCTCTGAACTACCCGACGACATCTCCGGAGCCACGCACCCGGGGTGTTCCGCTGCCGCCAAGGAAAAATGCCAGCACCTATCAAAGGAAAAAGCCAAGCCATTCCATCTTTATTTTAAGACTCTGAAGAAGCATGCACCTGCTACAGTATATCTGGAGTCTATAATGAGTCTTAGGAATAATTGTAAACAAAAGAAATGGATGGCAAAATCGAAAGCTAGGGTAGATACTAGCCCAGGATCATTTTCAGATGAAAACCGGCATACCGTCGGTATACCGATCTATACCGACGGTATACCGATTTTGTTCACAAAAAGTTTTCCGTCTACAAAATCGGCATACCGACGGTATATCGGTCCATACCGACGGTATACCGGTTCAGTAACGTTGAAAATCCAACGGCCGAACTTCGAGCATTTAATGATCCCAACGGCTATATTTCTAGTCGTTGTAATTCCAGACCGGCATACCGATGGTATACCGGTCCATATCGACGGTATACCGGTCGCTGTCTGAAAAGTTGCCTTTGAGCTCTTTTCAATGCTTTGGTTATAAATAGCCTTGAACCCCTTCATTCTAGATTGATGCTTTGAGCCTAAAAATTTCTAAACCACCAAAGCCTATCCACAAACAACTCTACAAAGCTTTAATTTGCCATCCACAAATTGTGTTAGAGTTATTAAGTTGTAAAGTAAGATCTTCATCTTGTTGTATAAGGAGATCAAAACCTATTGTAAAAGGTTAAAGTTGGAGAGTCTTCGTATCCAAACTCTCGGTTGAAGTTGGAGAGTCTTCGTATCCAAACTCTCGGTTGAAGTTGGAGAGTCTTTGTATCCAAACTCTCGGTTGAAGTGGGAGAGGCCTTCGGACTAAAGCTCTCGTGTAAGAAGTTGGCGAGTTCTTCGGATCCAAACTCGTGTGTAACTATTTGCTCAAATAGTGGATTAAATTCGGAGAGAGTTCCGGGACTGGATTGCCTCTAGGGAGGATACCAGGATACATCGGATGTTAGTATTATTTTGCTTCTTCTCTTGTACTTATATATTCTAAATTGCCCATTAGCTTGTGCTAAGTGCTTGATTAGTTAGCTTGATCCTATTCACCCACCCTCTAGGGTTCCTACATAAGTTTACCAGAAAGCAGCATGGCTCTGAAAAGTAGCTCCGCGTCCGCGAACAACTTCCCTGGCCGAGCGCACCGAGAATTTTCTCGAGGGATCGGCCGACCAGCGCAGCTCGTCCATCGCGTTACCAATCTTCAGGCCGCGTTGACGGATACAATCTTCTGCCTCATCCCCGGCCCAATCGCAAATCATTCCCCAATCCCAATCGTTCCCATCTGGATCCCACAGGTCCCTGATCTTGGTGCTCTCGCGACTCACCATACGGTTAGGAAGAAAGGTGTCCCCAGCACAACGTTCAAAGAAGAACGATGATTCACCTTCCCCTAGATGAAGACGAATCACTAGTTCGACAAAAGTACGTCCGGTTAGGATGCGCCACCAAGCTGCTGATGACCTGCTGTTGTAGAACACCTGCGATGGGTGGATGTGCTTGAAGTATCTGGCCTTCATGAATCTAGCCCGTAAATTTTAACTCGATCGTAGCTTCTACCACAGTTTTATAGAGAAGGCGTCAACAATGTGAGAGATTCTGGCAAATCCTATGCCTCCCTCCTTAGTAGGCCTGGCCATGGTGTTCCAACTTGCCCAGTGATGTTTAATGTTCCCGCCACTATGCCCCCAAAAAAAGTCGCACAGGATGCTTTCAATCATGCGGAATACCTTCTTGGGGGGAGCACGCAGCGAGGGTATATATGGGAATGGATGTGATCATATGATTGATGAGGATCATCTTTCCGCCCGGGGATAGAGTAGCGTTGTGCCATCCCTCCAACTTTCTCCTTATTTTGTTACCAGCCCGTCAAAGATGCCTTCGTTGGTTCTACCGTACACCAGAGGACATCTAAGGTAAAGGAATAGAGGGTGTTCAATGGAGAACGAGGTGATATTAGAGATATTCGTCGTACTGTCTCTTCCAATGTTGTGATGCACGTAGATAACGCTCTTGTCGGAGTTGACCTTCTGTCCAGAGCTGGCAGCATATCTCTAAAGGGTGTTGTGGACCACTTCCATCGACCCGACATCCCCATATGAGAAGATAAGGATGTCATCAGTATAAGCTAGGTGGGTAATAATCAGACATCCGCTGGCGGTGTGGAAGTGTTGGTAGTTCGGAGTTCTAACCATCTTGTTCAGATTTCTGCTCAAAGCGTTCGCCGTGATAATGAAGATGGTAGAGGATAATGGGTCTCCTTGTCTGACACCCCGACGGGATTTGAAGAAGCCGTCGGCTTGGCCGTTGATGACTGTAGAGAACCACGAGTTGCTAATCGATCTCCACACCATATTAGTCCAGGTCTCTGAGAAGTCGAAGGCCCTGAAAACCCAAATCATGAATTGTTAGTCAAGCCTGTCATAAGCCATTTTCATGTCCAGTTTGATCGCTATATTGCCCCCTAGCAGGAAGTTTCATGCAGGTGATAAGCTCTTGAGCTAGCATAATATCGTCTTGGATGTTTCTACCTCGTAAGAAGCCACTTTGCTCTTCAGAGATGATCTTGGGGAGTAAACTGGACATACGGGAAGCGATGATCTTGGAGATGATCTTGTTTGTGAAGTTACACAAGCTGATAGGACGAAAGTCTCGAAAGGTTTTCGGGTAATCTCTTTTGGGGATGAGGATCAGATTGGCGGCGGATATGGCTCTTGTGTAGGTCGCTACCTGAAAGAAGGCGATTACTGCTTCATGGATGTCCTTCTTGATGATGTCCCAGCACTGGCGAAAGAATGTCCCGGAGAAGCCGTCTGGTTCGGGCGCGCTGTGGGCGTTGAGCGCCCAAACTGCGTCTTTGACCTCAATCTCGGTTGAAGGGATCTCCAGTTGAGTGTTGTCGCTATCGTCGATGAGGGGAGGGATCTCAGCCAGAAGGTTGTTATCTCTGTGGACCCATTATTTGGTGAATAGCTGGAAGTAGAAATCAGCGGCAGATGCTTGGATATTATGCTGGTTACTGATGATGTTACCCGAGTCAATTTTGATCTGGTGAATAGTCAGCGTCTGCTTGCGACCGTTGGCACAGGCGTGGAAATAGGTCAAGTTTTTGTCCCCCTCACTGTCCCATCTCAGCCTCGCTTTTTGCTTCTAATATTCTGTTTCTACTTTTATTCGGAATTTGAGAATGGCTTTGGTGAGGTTAAGGGCGGTCCTGGTTGTGGAAGATCGATCAGTCAAAAAGAGCATCTCAGCGCGGGTGACGTCATCTTCCACCGTGCGTACTTCCTGAAAAATATCTCCATAAGCCTGTTTGCTCCACATAGTCAGAGCTTTCAGCGTCGCCTTAAGCTTGCTAGCAACTCTGATTAGCGGGTCAACTTCATCCACCTGATTCTACACTTTTGCGACGACCTTCAGGAATTGAGGGTGTTCGCTCCAGAGGTCGAGAAATCGAAAGTTCTTTTTAATCTGGTTGACTGAGTTTTTGATTTCAACCAGCAGAGATGCATGGTCGAATTCGGTGGCGTTAAGATGAGAAAGTCTGGTGGAGATGCCCATGCCAAGCCAAGGGAAGTTAGTGAGGGCTCTGTCAAGGCAAAAATATTGCCTACGATCGCCTTCTTGCATATTGCACCAAGTGAACGCATTTCTGAAGAATTGGATCGAGGAAATATTGGCATTAAAGATGAAGTTGTTGAAGTCATGCATGGCCGAGGGTGGGGGCTGCCTGTCCTTGGACTTCTCCTCTCTACAAGTGATGGCATTAAAGTCCCTAATATAAAGCCAGGGGATGTTGGTGTGGTTGACGTGAGTGTCGAGAAGGTCTTCCCAAAGTTGTTTGCGTTCAATAATGTCGCAGCTGTCGTGAACAGCGGACAGAATGGCACTTCTGGGGAGGAAGGGGTGCTCTATCCAGCACGTGAGTGCCTGCCTGGAATCCTGGATAACTCCGATATGGACATTAGATGAGATGAGGATCCAAATGTCATGGTTGCCGGCCACTGCGTTATGGAACCCTAATTGAAGCTGAATAGATTTGATTTTCTTGGGGGGACCGTGGGTTCGAGGATGATCAAAATGTCGATCTTGTGAGGTTGTTTAAGGGCAATAATCTACCTCTTGGTAGGTTTATTGGCCAGTCCTCGAACATTCCAATAGAGGATGTTAAGCATTAATGTTATGGTTGAGGGCATTTTTAATCCTCTTGACCGCGGATCTTGTACGGATAGTTGTCATCTCAGTAAAATCTACAGGCTTGTCGTTGTCGAGGACATGAGTGGAAGTGGAGTGGTGGGCCTTAGTGGAAACGATCTTTTCTTCTGTGGAGTCCAGAATGGCCTCCCTGTCGGGTAGAATAAGAGTGTCTTCTAAGCATCCCAGTTCTTCACCTGTAGACTGTAGGTGAAACCCAGCGGCTATGACTTGCTTCCCTTTCAGGACCTACTCTGGTCCCAGGATCGCCAGCGCCTCGACTACAGTGGCAAAGGGTTCGGTGGGGACAGGATCAAGGAGGGCGTCAGTGCCATCGATTAAGTGGGTATCGCTTGGTGTAGCTAGCTCTACGATAGCTTCCATGTTCCTGGGCGGGTTCTGAAAGGGGACAATGGACTGCGATGTCTCGACGGTATCCTGGTTCTCAAAGGTGGCTGTAGCCTGAACCGGATCGGTAGCTTCCGACTCCAGGACGTCGAACTTGTTCGAAAGGTTTAGGGATGTAAAGGTGCTGTGGTTCGCTGCCGTGGCAGTGGGGGAACTCCTGTCCGGCGATCTACCATGATCTTCGAACCTAACATGGGTGTTTGGGAGCAGAAGCAGCGGGGGATGTTGCTTCTGTTTGTCGTTGCCTCCCTTACCAGGGATGTCTTTCCTAGCAGGGTTCCTCTTGAGCTTAGGGTGTAAGCGAAAACTGTGTTGTACTAGATGTCCTCGCTGATGGCAGTGTTTGTAGTAAATGATGTGATTATCATATACTATTCGCTGGGTGTGCAACTAGTAGCCCATCTCCAGAATGATGTGAATTGGGGGCTCGGTGTTCAAGTCCAGTTCCACACAAATCTTGGCGTAATGAGCCTTGGTGAGGTTGCTGGTTTCCTCTGCAGTTGCCACGTAGGTCCCGAACGAGTTGGCGTCGAAGGGCCGCGGGGACGAAGCAGATTAGGGGGAGGTTGGGAAGGGTCACCCCAGCCGCGACCATCGCGGAGTATTCTTTAGTGCTAATGTTCGGGGACCACCTGGTAATCTTTATCAAGTGGGAGTCCACCCTACATGTACCCTTGGACCATACGGTCTGGTGGTCGGTCGCTGAAGACAGGTGCAGCAGGATATGTTTAGAGTCCAGTATAGCGACCCTGTAATCCGTGGACAACCGCCAACTGAGGATCACTTCCTTAACCCGATCGAGATTGGGGCATCATGTGGAGAATTTGGGGACGAAGGTGTGGGGGAAGGACGAGGATAGGGAGGACAGTTCCAGAGCTGAGAAGGGGACCTAGGGAACCGGGGAATTCGAGGGGTACACCACTTCCGGGAGTTGAACGTCGAGGAATAGGCTACCCTTCTTGGCTGTACGGTCCGGACGCAGCACATCGGCGAAGGAAGGAGTCTGGGCTCCTGATTTGGTCGGGGTGGTCGATGTTCCGCTAATGGAAGGGGACCCGCGGGCTGGCAGGGTGGGCTAAGCAGTAAACGACCTGGAGTCAGAGGTCGGGCCAAGGCCACGAGAGGGAAAGACAGTAGGAGGCAGAGACGGTCGGAGAGATAAGAGAGCTTGAAAGGTAGCGGCGATGGAGACAGGAGGCGGGGGTACCCCGGGAAAGGGACTAACAGCCGGAGGAATCACCAGAAGCTCCTGAGCCGATGAAGGGGGAACGCACGAGATTGGGAGGGCACGGGAGGGATCAGCCGCTGGCCCCAACTCCCTCGCGCCAGAAGAGGGTCCGACGATCGAAAGAACAGAAGCCGCGGGGGAAGGGAGTCCAACATCGGAGGAGTGGGTCCCAGCGCCCACGAAGGGGCTACCGCAGGGGTGTGGGCCATGCGCCCACCTGATGGTTAGGGATGAGGTGGGGCCACGCGCCTGCACCCGGAGTAGGCGACCATGCGCCCACAGGATGTGCCGCGGGGGGCCATGCGCCCGAGGGGAAAGAGTGGTCCCATGCGCCAGCTTCTGGATTGAGGGGCCATGCGCCCCCCCCCCGCCCCACCCCCCCCGAAGGATGGGGCCATGCGGCTGGGATTGTGAGAGGGTGCCATGCGTACGATGAAGCCGACGCGGGCCAAGCTCCCGCAGACCAGCATGCGCCTGAACGGGGATAGGGCCATGCGCCCAACGCAGGACCTCCCTCGTTGAGCGCGAAGCTCGAGGCGAGGCCTGAACAAGGCGATTCAAAATTCGAAAAACCTAGGGGCAGAGAGCGGGAAAGCAGCATTCCCAAGGAGGGAACAAGGAGGACCCCCCACGTGGACCACCGAGCCCGAGGGGGCGGCAGTGGTGTCACCAGATCCGGCGGCCTGGACACCGCTCGCGATCGCCGAAGAGAAAAAGACGGAGGGGGAAAGGGGATGGGCGGCTCGGCAGAGCTGCCACCAAAAGGAGAGGGGGAAAGCTGGCATAGTGGAGGGAGTAGGCTGGCGTAGGAGGATCAGCGGTGGGGGCGAGCAGCATGATACGGAGGGGGTAGGGAGAGGTAGCGGTGGTTGAGGCGGAGAAGGCCGGCGAAGAGACCTCCAAGTGGGGCCCGGCGGAGGAGACCCGAGCCGAGAAAACAACCATGGATGGAGGGGGGGAGGAGGGGAGCAGGCCTACAGGCCGCCGACTAGCGGCGGGAGGGAGGAGAGACCCGCAAGAGGGAGAAAGAGGGGGGTGGAGAGACATCATTCTCATATATATATATATATATATTATATATATATATATATATATATATATATATATATATATATCCCCTTTGCTGAGTAATGGCTATATATATATATATATATATATATATATATATATATATATATATATATATATATGAAGGGAGCTCCGTTTTGGTGATCGCCTAAACCGTAGCCGCACTTTCTTTGCCCACGACTCCGGCTTGGCCTCTGGCCGGGCCGACGTCCCATGCCAGTGTAGATGCCCTAGCAGGCCTTGCCGCTTCCTTAGCAGTTCTGAATCATGCTCATCATCTGGTTGACATCACAGGCCGTGAGTTGGCCTGTCCCAGGAATATTGTTCAAGGTGTCGAGAGTTACTCCACGCTGACCGTCGACGAACCAGACTGGAGACAACCATTCATTGACATCGTAGTCTACGACATCCTGCCAGAGAATCCGAATGAAGCCACTTCTATCAGAAGACGTTCTCTTAGATTCTTCTACGATACAAAGACAAAAATGCTGTATCGGTGATCATACGATGGATTATTGCTTCGATGTCTGTCGAATATAGAGGCCAAAGAAGCCGTGCGTGAAGCTCATGATGGCATCTGTGGGGCCCATCAGCCTGGCCCAAAATTACAGGATCGCTTTCGACGAATGGGCTATTACTGGCCCATGATGGTTGCAGACGTAATAGACTATGCACAAAAATGCAAAGCCTGTCAAGTCCACGCAGATTTCATCCACCAGCCATTCGAGTTTCTACATCCGACGGTGGCATCCTGGCCCTTCGAAGCATGGGGAATGGACATCATCGGTCCGATCACTCCGCCTTCGTCCCGAGGACATCGCTTCATACTCGTAATCACATATTACTTTTCCAAATGGGCGGAGGCTGTTCCGCTTGCAGAAGTGAAGACTTCAAACGTGATCAGCTTCCTCAAGCATCACGTCATTTATTGCTTTGGACTGCCCCGAAGGATCATCCATGATAATGGTCCGCAGTTCGTAAGCCACACTTTCTATCGATTTTGCGACAAACACCGAATCCAGAATATTGCTTCAACACCATACAACCTGGCGGCTAATGGTCTGGCTGAAGCATTCAACAAAACAATCATCAAGATTATCAAAAAGTTCGTGTCATCAAACAAACGCGATTGGAACGAAAAGCTCAACGAATGCTTATGGGCGTACCGTACTACAGTACGGACTGCCACCGGGAATACACCATTCTCTCTGGTATACGGAAGCGAGGTAATTCTCCTACTGGAGACTCAAATCCCCTCACTCCGTGTCGCTCTCACATACTGATTGACGACAGATGATAATCAACGTCGCCGACTGCAAGAGTTGGAGGCCTTGGATGAGAAGCGCCTATTAGCTCAACAACGAATCGAGCTATACCTGTTTTCCATAAATAAATTCACTTTATTTATTTTGTATCTGAGAAAATTACAACTGTAGGAATCTAATCTAGAAGACGATTACTTTATCCCTTGGACGATGCGATGAAGAAAACTCGAACTTCGAAGAACTTGGACAGCAACTTGGCAATCTCTCTGTTCTCTCTGAAAATGACTTGTAGTCTCTGATGAATGTGAAGAAACTCTTTTTTATAGAGTTCAGGATAACTGTCCTTAAGCATACGCTCAGGTAGTTACTTGATGTGTGCATAACTGCAGGGACGCGTGGCGAATTCTGATGGAGACACATTAGCGTGCGGTTGAAAGTAGTGGAGCATGTTCAGGAGAGATTGATGGCCTGGATGCCACGTTGCATAACTTCTAGAGAAGTGGATAACTGGTACAGGACACGTGAGAATGTATCTTGACTGTAATCCTGGTTATGGTTGCTGTAATATGCTGCCTCGTTGAAGAAGAGTTTATACGCTGACTTGGACAGCGTAGTGCCATAGGAAATCCATACGCTCACTTTGTGGACAAGGAGTCATGTGAGGTCATACGCTCGCTTATTTAGCAAGGAATCATGTGAGGTCCATACGCTCACTTGACTATGTGAAGAAGGAGTCATGTGAGGTTGATACGCTCACTGGAGAAGTGGCCACGTGGCTATCATCAATCTTCTTTGGTACACCATATCTTCCCATAACTGACAAAATCTTCTCGAGCGTCGTGACTGCGGATTTGACGGCTGACAGACTGTCAAAACTGACAGGAATGATGGCTTTTGCATTTATGAAGGCTGCTGAGTTGTCCTCGTAAAAGACAAAACCGACTCTTCGATAACTTATACGACGGTTACTTTTCTCGTGACAGCTGTCTTTGCACGAAAGATGAAGTGTCAGATTCATTCCTCATTTAAACATATACTGTGCTGTCACTTCAGTAAATAATAAAATATTTACTGAGCGTATGGCTTTTGAATGAGCGTATGGCTTCAACTGACATCTGTCTTTAAGCGTATGGATGAAAAATGACAGCGTGTCATAATTTTTCACATCCTACAAGACCCCCTTCAAAGTTTTTGAACTTTATGAGTTTCAAAAGTTCGAAATTACTTTGAACAGAAAGTGGGAATGAGTCCTGACACGCTGGCATGAGTTCATTAAATGTCATGATGACTCTTCATTTTTCGAGATTGATTGAATCTAATAGAAGAATATGAACAGCCAGCAAGCTCTATTATATAAACCGAGAGAATTCAATTTTTGACTTTTATCTTTTGCAACCATGACTCCAAAGGAAGCTGCTGAAGAAGAAGCACGTAAGTTGGGATTCTGTTCCCATGGTGACCCCACTTTTGGGGGCCAAGAACCCGAACCTGTCGTCATCGAGCTCAAGGACGACCCAATACATTTAGCCAAGAATTTCTTGGGCTACTTTGGTCTGGACGGCTCCTCTTCTTCTGATGGGCAGAGCCTCGCAGAGAAGCGCAAAATGTTCGTTGCTCTGTTACACCGCATGGGGGTCCAAAGCGTAGAAGAGTTAGGCGTCAAGCTTAGTCGCTCTAGAAAATAGAGCGTGACTTTGTTGCACCCTTTTCTTTCCCTCTTTTTTTTGTTTTGTAAGGCCATCAGTGCCTTTAATGAAAATGAATATTCAAGAATTCTCTGTTTAGTATAATTTTGTGTTGAAAACCAACATGCACTGATGAATAACTGTAGAATACGCCGTCTTCCAAGTTGTAAGTTACGCTAGATAGCGTATGCCACTGAATAGCGTATATCAGCGTATGTTATGCTATAAATTACGCTGTCCTTTAACATTGTGATTTACGTTAAATAACGTATACCAATGAATAGTGTGCACCAATAAATAGCCCGTAAGTTACGCTATCTTCCAACGTTTTGGAAAGCATTCTTTGAATATTTCCAAGGCTGTGCTGGTTTCCAAAGTACACGTGTCATTCATTCCACGTTTATGAGCGCTATTCATGCGGATTCTTTCCAAGAATAGGTTCATGCTCCATACTTTAAATAGATGGATGAACTCCACGCAAACTCATCTTCCCATTCTTCTTGCTCTCTTCTGAGAATGAATTTTCTATGAGAATAAAATAGGAAAGCCATGTCGTCTGATGTCAAATCTCTGTGCACGCTACCAGACATGGATTTGTCAATCCTTAGCAGCAAACTCAGCGGTAAGTTCAATATACACGCATCGAAATTTTTGTTTGCTAAGGACAAATTCATCTTCCTGAAATGAACAGAATACATCTGTCTTTGCTTGGCCAGTTTCTATTAACTGATTTTTCTTTACTGTTTCTTGCAGAGTTTTGCCTGAAAACCTTCTTCAGAACTGGCATTGGTGATATGGATGCTGTGGACAATGTTCTTCTGACATCTACATCAGGGAGCTCATACGCTTTTGACGCGTATATCAGACAACTCAGAACTCTTCGTGAGATAGAAGGGTCTTCCTCAGATGGTAGGAAGAGCCTTTATACACGAGAGTTGGATGGTGGAGTCAACTCTACCCCGAGAAATCGGGTAGTAGAGTTCCTTTCACGGCAGAACTAGGAATTGTATCCCAAGGTTTGGATACATTCTTATCTGCTTGAGGTGCCGCCGTTCCTCCACGCACTGTATTGGCAGCAACACGCCATCGTGTTGCCATACTCTGTGGTTCTCCTATCGTCTGAGAGATAAGACCAGAGTTTGATTCCTGCTGGACACCCAGGAATTGCCACAAACAACGAGATTGCCAGAGAAGATCCAAGAAGAAATAGATCTCAGTTGTACATAGAATGAAAATCTAAGATTTGTAATAGATTTCCATTATGATTTGTAGGAAAGTCTAAGAAATGTAATAGACTTTTTATGAAAATAGGAATGGAAATGACAATTCTTCTATGCTCAATAATTTGTATTTGTGGGTGAATTGTGGACATGATAGATAATAAAATCATCTTTTCTGTTTTAGAGTATATGATATTATCAGAGGTATTATGGACATGATAATATATAGGAACTCGAAAGAAAATAGATTGATGTCTATGCAGAGGTCAAAACATGACAAATGAGTAAGTAGATTCGGAATTGATTCAGAGGTTATGAAAACGTGATCAATAACGAATCCCCACTTAATGAAATGATAGAAGATTATGAACGGATGAACCGTCAGGAAATGAAGAACAGATGAACTGTCGAGTGAATGTAATAAATGAACGGACGAACCGTCAAGTATTAATGAACATGTGAAACGTCGGATGAATGTGAGAAATGAATGGATGAACTGAATATCGGGAAAGAATACGTCCTTTCAATCCTGGCAAATATATGCCTATAAATAGAGCATCTCTTTGAGTAGAAGGATCACACATTATTCTCTTTTATTCAAAAATGTCTTCCGAAGAGAACACGAAGAAAGGCGAAGTCGTCTCCAAAGTTGATGAAAATGCTAAAGAGCATTCGACTTCACAAAAGAAGGAGACGGGCGAAAGCTCGTCTGCTCCCAAGCTGCCGAAAGATATTTTCGATTTCTTGGTCGAACAAGGAGAAACCGAAGAAGAAGAAGTAATGAGGCTGACTGCCTGTCAGTTCTTGATGCGGTCAGGAAATGATGTATTCAATTCTTTTGCTAATTATGTATGTGGTCCTCGTCCCAAGTATGAAAGGGATACTAGTGATCTTCCATGATGATGTACTTCTTGAAGAATTTGTCTCAAATAAACTTTTTTAAGGAAACTTTGTTTATGATGTATCCTTCCTGCTGTATATTATTTTGCCTTTATTCACTGATCTTTTAGACTCAGAAATCAAAAGGACGAGATATCATTTTCTGAGATAGAAAATTCAGCGGTGATATGGACATGATTTTCTATACAAGATCTTTATTAAATCCACTGGGAATCTAATAAGACAAAATATCAAATTCTCTGGAAAAATGATACATGGTAGAATGTCAGTTTCCACTGGGAAAAATGACATCGAAATAGCTTTTGTAGAGAGAAATAAATTTTTGATTTTACACTTGCCGGGGAGTAATGAAAATATTATTTATACATAATATTTCTTTAAGAATTTGCCATTGATAGGCATCATTGTGACTTTTCCGTCCATAGAGGCAAGCTGATATGCTCCATTAGAGAAGACTTTGTTTACTACGAATGGGCCTTCCCATTTCGCGTCAAATTTGCCTTTGCTCATATGTGTCATGGTCATCGGACGTCTGACAGTAAGGACCAATTCTCCCTTTTGATATGTTCTGACTTTGACTTTCCGATTAAAAGCTTTTAAGATTCGGGCTTGATACAGCTCGATATTTTGTTGCACATACAATCGTTTTTCATCTAGAGCTTCCAACTCTTGAAGTCGAAGACGATCATTGTTCTCTGCAGTGAGTTCATTAGCGATTGCTATCCTTAAAGAAGGAATTTGAATCTCTAAGGGAAGAACAGCTTCATACCCATATACCAAAGAGAAAGGTGTACATCCGGTCGCATTGCGAACTGTGGTACGATAAGCCCATAAACATTCACCAAGCTTTTCACTCCAGTTACGTTTGTTGGAAGAAACGAACTTTTTCAAGAGTTTGATGATTGTTTTGTTGAAAGCCTCTGCTAGTCCATTGGCTGCTGGATTATATGCTGTAGAAGCTAGATTATTAATCCGATGATCATCACAGAATCGAGTAAATTTCTGGCTGACGAATTGTGGTCCATTATCATGGATAATGCGCCGAGGAACACCAAATCGATAGATGACATGATGTTTGACAAAGTTGATAACATTAGAAGTCTTGACTTCAGATAACGGGATTGCTTCAGCCCATTTAGAAAAGTAATCAGTTATTGCTAGAATAAACCGATGTCCTTTTGATGATGGTGGATTGATAGGACCGATGACGTCCATGCCCCAAGCTTCAAAGGGCCATGATGCCGCTGTTGGGTGTAAGAACTCTGATGGTTGATGGATAAAGTCTGCATGAATTTGACAGGCTTTACATTTCCGAGCATATTGAATGGTATCAGCTACCATCGTGGGGCAATAATAACCCATACGTCGGATACGATCTTGAAGTTTTGGACCTGGCTGGTGAGCTCCGTAGACGCCATCATGTGCTTCACGGATTATCTGTTGTGCTTCTTCACCAGCGATGCATCGAAGGAGAAGGCCATCATAGGCTCGACGATATAGTGTCTTCGTAGTATGATTATAATAGAACCTGAGAGACCGGCGCCGGATAGATGCTGCTTCACTCGGGTTATCAGGAAGTATGTCATACAACACAAAGTCTAGAAACGGACGTCTCCAGTCTTCAGTTACGGTGTCTATTTTGTTGGAAAAGACATATTCCATAGTAGAATCGGAAGAAGACAAGGACACTTTGTCAAATTTTAATTCAGCATCAAAGTTGAGAGAATCTTCATCTGGATTATGGGGAAAAGCAAAAGCCAGATTATTTTCGACGCAGAATAGTTCTCGGTTATAAACCACTATCACTTGCTGACGTCTGATTGGTATGGCTAATACAGCAGCAAGATTAGCCAAAGCATCAGCTTCTGCATTATAGGCTCGTCGAACATGTTCAATAAAGAAACCTTCAAAGGAGGAGGCCATAGAGAGTGCTGTTCGATGATAAGGTATCAAATCTTGATGACGAACTTCATACGTTCCTCTAATCTGATTAATGATAAGCTTAGAGTCTCCATAAACTTCTAAATATTGAACATCCAGATGTTTAGCGAGTTGAAGACCAATGAGCAACGCATTGTATTCTGCAACATTATTTGAACATGATTGATCCAGAGAATAAGCCCTCTGAATAGTTAATCCCTCTGGGGATACAAGAACAATTCCAACTCCGGCGACAATATCGCCGTTAAGACCTATTCTAGATGCTCCATCAAAGAATAGACGCCAGGTAGGAACTTCTTCAGAAACCAGATTTGAATCTAGAACTTCATCGGGAATCTCATCATATAATTTAGAATCTTCTGGGACTGCATGAGCTGCTAGAAAATCAGCAAGAGCCTGTTCTTTAACTGACTTCTGAGGAATATAATGCATGTCATATTGGGCTAACAAGATTCCCCAATTAGCTAGTCTGGAGTTGAGAATACCAGGTTTCTTCATCATAATCCTGATGGGATTCACTCTGGAAATGACATGAATTGTTTGACCGATAATATAATGTCACGTTTTCTGAACAGCAAACATTAATGCTAGGCATTCTTTCTCGATTGGAGAATAACGCGGTTCAGCGCCTGTCATTGTGCGACTGAGATAATAAATGGCCTGTTCATGACCATCTTTATTTTTCTGGGCGAGTAATGCACCAAGAGAATGATCCATAGCTCGAACATATAGAAGAAATGGTATTCCCGAGATGGGAGGTACCAAAACTGGAGGGTTCATGAGGTACTGTTTGATGTCATCAAATGCTTTTTGACATTCTTCGTTCCAGATGAAAGATACACCTTTCTTCAGAAGTTTGTTGAATGGTCTACAGCGTCCTGATAAGTTGGAAATAAATCTCCTGATATAAGCAACTCTTCCTTGAAATCCTCGTAGCTCTTTTAAGGTGCGTGGAGGACGCATCTCTTGGATGGCTTTGATCTTCTCGGGATCCACGTGTATACCTTTAGTGGTAATGACGAAGCCGAGAAATTTACCACTAGAGACGCCCAGGAAGGACTTAGTAGGGTTCATTTTAAGTTGATGCTGACGCATTAAATCAAAGATAGTCTTCAAATCTTGGATATGATCCTCCTTTCGTCGACTTTTGACTGCAATATCATCAACATAGCATTCGACTATTTTTCGGAGATGTTCGCGAAATATAGTGCTTATTGCTCGCTGATATGTTGCTCCTGCATTCTTCAGACCAAACGGCATCACCGTATAACAGTATGTACCGATCGGTGTTCTGAAGGAAGTGTGTTTTTCATCATCTGGAAACATTTTGATCTGGTTGTATCCCGAATACCCATCCATAAATGACATTCGTTCGAAACCACATGTATTGTCGATCATGACATCAGTAATTGGAAGAGGAAACTCGTCTTTAGGACAAGCTGCATTGAGATCGCGAAAGTCTATACAAACTCGGATCTTGCCAGTCTTTTTAAGGACAGGAACAATGTTAGCCACCCATTCAGGATGTTTGTTCCCCTCTAATAAATCCAGAAGCCATAAGCTTGTTGACTTCAGCTTCAATTGCATCCATAATGTCTGGACGAAATCGTCGCTGTTGTTGTTTGACCGGTTTAGCATTTGGCATGATATTGAGTTTGTGCATTGCGATCTTCGGATCTAGTCCTGGCATATCCTCGTAGCTCCAGGCGAAGACATCGATATAATCACGAATAAGCTTGATCATGTCTTGCTTATCTATTTCTGAAAGACTCTCACTGATGAATATTGGTTTAGGGGAACCTTCTTCACCAATATCAATTTGGATCAGTTTATCTTCGGTAGGAGGTTCCCTCTGCTCGAACCTGAATTCCCATTGATTATCTAATCTTTGAGCCCATTGTTCTGATTCAGGTGATATTTCAAAATCATCCTCATCTTCATCATTTTCTTATGGGCCATCAACAGAGACCATATTGATGGATAGAATAGAGCGATGAAGATCGCCAACACTCGTGTCAGAATCCCAAGAGAGAGAATCAGAAGACTCAGATCGTTCATCTTCAGATTGTTCGTCTTTATTGAATTTTGACTCTTCATGGATTATGTTGATAAAAGAAGTAGGAGCAATATAACCTAAACCACATTTTATCCTTCCGTATTTTAATGGAGGAATTCGAACAGGCATTCTTCTTCCTTTTCCATTATTGAGACTGGTTCTAAAGTCATAACCCATATTTTTGATGATATTTTTGGATTGTTGACTGTAGCGACGCAGTTGTAACCTTCCAGTATCATCGTTTATGTCATCTTCTTCCAAGTTAGGAGGATTCTGAGGTCCTTTATAGAAAAATATTGGATTTTCTCCCTTCTTTCGACTGGGGACCACAAAGTATGATTTCTGTATAGAGTCTAATGATACGTCTGTATGAAGAGCTTGAACAACCTCTATAGTTAGTGGCTCTAAGCTATTTAGCAATTGTAAATAACTTTGTACATAACCACAAACATCAATATACTGCAAAGGAGATGCTTCATTAATACTAGATGCTGTATTTACAACAGAAGGCTGAGCCTTATCAGACTTAGTCAAATTAATGACAAAGGGGGAGGAAGAAGAACAGTTAGAATTTTTGTTTCGATTAAGATCGATAACAAAAGGCTCAGGAGAGGTGAGCTCCCTTGAAGAAGATGGTGGATAAGTAATGCGTCCACTGACTGGAATGACTAGAGTATCTGATCTAGCCTGAGAAGATGGAGGGGGAGTGATGAGTCCACTGACAGGAATGATCAGCGAATTTTGTGAAGCTTGGGAAGATGGTGCAGTAGTGCGTCCACTGACAGGAATTATCAGTGAGCCCTGGGCAGATGATGAAGTAGTACGTCCACTGACCGGAATTATCAGTGAGCCTTCTTCGGATGATCTAACAGACTGTGGAGGAGTGATACGTCCTTTTACAGGAATAACAAAAGTGTCAACTTTGGATATCTCATCTTCATTATCCATAGTTTGCAAGACTTTCGAGTATTCATCTTTGTACATACGAGCGTCATTGAAGTAAGCTTCGACTCCTTTGAATGGGTAAAGATCTGCTACTTCTTTTTGAACCTCTCCATTATCATCAACATATTTGAAGCACTGATGAAGGGTTGAAGGAACGACATTATGTTCATGCAAGAAAGGTCTCCCCAATAGAGCATTGTATGAGCAACCATGATTGTCGATGATGTAAAAAGTAACCTTAGTACGAAGATCGCCTATTTGAAATTTAAGGCGAATCTTGCCTAAAGGCTCACTTTTTCCTTGATTGAATCCCAAGATGGTAGTGATAGTGCTGGAGAGACTATGCACAGGTATCTTCAATGCATCTAACATAGCCTTTGGCATTATACTGAGAGCGGATCCTGGATCAATCAGTAAACGATCAACCTTCATAGAATCAAGATATCCTGTATGATATAAAGGACGATCATGTCGATTATCCTCTAGCAGCATATCGTCCTGCGTAAAAGTAATGTTTGGAATAAATTCTAATACATTATGGCAATGAGAAACAGGTCCTGTTTCCAACTTCTTGAGAAGAGTTAAGCAGGTTTCTGCTTGCAGCAGTGCTTCACTTAAAGTTTCTCGAGTCTCTTTAGAGAGGCGTAAGAGCTCGAAGATTGATAATTTAGCTGGGGTATTGGCTAGTTGAGCCAATATATCAAAATTATAAGGCTTTTCAAGTCCTGTAGGAGATGACTTCTTCAATGGTTTGTCGAAGCGGACTTGTTGTTTGCCTTTGTCAGCTGCTGTTGGTTTAGAAGGAACTGTCTCAACAGGAACATTTAAAGGTTCTTCAGTAGAGACTGGAGTTGAAGCTGTAACCGGAGGAACGTCAGAAATTTCTTCAGGAACTTCAGCATAATCTTTCAAATATACTTTTCCTGAGCGATTTCCAGCATGAACTTCAACTTCAGATTCTGGTTCAAGGTCTATGAAAACCATGCTGCAATTCTTTATTTTGCTCTTGGTTCTTTTATGTTTGATGAAAGCTTCATTCCAAAAACCAAGGCCAACACGAGATTGATTATGTCTCATGGTGATGGCCAAAGGTGCTCGGAGTCCCTTGCCTGAGTTCAAACCTGGGGCAGTGGCTAGATCATAACCCATTTTCGCCATCAATTCACGAGATTGTGAACTGTATAAATGAAAAGCAAGTTTGTACCTATCTTCAATTTGAGATACAGATTTTATCTTCGTAGAAAGTGAATTTCCTGCTGAGATGAAAGTAGAGGTTAGATAAAAATCGGGTGTGAAACTAGAAGTCACATTGCATGACTTAGTCTTCCCGAACTTCTTTTTAGATGAGGAAATCTTCCAAGGAGAAGAGGAAGACGTCTCAAACTCTGTTTTAAGTCTGGGTGAATCCACATGATTTCTCCCTTCTTAGTTGTGACAGGAACAAGTCCGTCATTCTGTGCTGGTGGGATGTTTATAACTTCGAGAGTTGCTTTGGAGACAGGAACAATTCCACTTTCCACCATTAAAGGAGGGAAGTCATCGAACTGCATTAAAATTACATTTGCTGTGACTGTTTTGTCTTTGGGTGTTAATGTCACAGCCCCTGATTTAATCATCTCTTGAATCTTCCCTTTTAATACATAGCAAGACCGGATTGTATGACCCAGCATTCTATGATATGGACAGTATTTTGGATGATCTGTTTTATTGGCTTCATCAGGCTTTTTAATTTCTGGCAATTGAATCTTATTACCTTTGAGTAAGCATTCAAAGATACCCTGAACATCGTCATCATCGAAAGAATATTCTTCTTTCGGCCGAGGAGATCTCTGTTGTTGATTTGTTGGAGCTGAAGTAGCTTGGGTAGTCTTTACCTCTTGACTACTGTTTTGGAGATTGACTTCAAGAGCTTCTTTCCCTTTGCGATTATTGGGTCGAGTACTATTGCTAGCACTCTGATTTGATTCTTTGGGAGCCATTTGTACCCCCAGACCCTTGAAAGTCTCAGCACTGACCTCGGCAGCCTTGGCACTGACAATGAAAGAAGGCCAATCTTGGAACTGAGTGGACCCTGTCCACATACTGATAATTGGTAAGAGGTTCGACTTGCAAGTGTCGATCGTAACAGCATCGGGAGTTCCAAGAGGCATTTTGAGGGCTTCTCTTCTGAATCTCTCAATGAATTCCTCAGTGGTCTCATTATTCTTCTGTTTGATTCTTATGAGGGCCGACATGGTCATATCATTGAGCCCTTCGTAGAATCGTTCAAGAAATATTTGCTTAAAACCGGCAAATGTGGTAATGCACCCATCAGGGAGACTTCTATACCATTCATAAGCCGTTCCTTTGAGACATCCATTGAACACCCGAGTAAGGAGGGCGTCACTTGGTTGCAATTGATCAGTCATTACTTCAAAATGAATAATGAACTGACTTGGAGAGGTTGTCCCATCATAGAAATAGATGGTCGGAGGTTTGTATTTTGGTGGATACGATACCTGCTTCTATTCTATCGGATAAGGCTGTTTGATGCCTAACCTTTGTAAACCATCCTTCTGTTTGAATGCCTCGAATTGAGTTTTAAGATTCTTCAATTCTTCACAGACAACTCCCGAAGATTGTGGAGTTGTGGCTTGTAGAGTGTAATTGGGAGGAGGGACTGCAGCATATGTACCACCCCCAGCTCCAGAGTGACTTGGTGTGGTTTGTACAGGGACATTAGATTGTACTCCCGGAATAGTAGAGGGTTCAGGGTTTGGAACAACAGGGGTATTCAATACCACTGGTGGTGCTGTCTGTTGTTGAGCCTGCATTAGTGTGTGCATAGCACTCAATGTATCTGCCATAGCTCGCAATTGTTGTTCTAAAGAAGAAATCCTCTGTTCATGAGCCTCATTGCTAGTCGAAGGTTCATGATCACTTTCTGCCATATAAGTGGTAATCATTCGAGGAATAGATGATGAAACAGTCTGTTCTGAATCATCACTGTGTGAATCAGTATCTTTCCCAGGGCTTTTTACAGGAGTCAATACTGGAAAATTAGACTCTCTAAGGAAGTCTTCTGTGATCTCTGGATTACCACTTGGATGAGAAGAAGAAGAGGCTCTGGTCAAGGCTCCGGTCCTGGATCGAGTGCCGAGATAAACACCATCTTCAGAGTCTGATATAGCATCAGACCGTATGCTTCCCCCAATATTTCTGGAAGTCATGTTGATAGAAGCATAAAGAGGTTCATCTTCATCCAACATTGGTTCATATTGAATCCGTTCGAAAACAGATTGTCTTTTTGGTGAACAACAACATTGGATGACAATCCGAGGTTGGAAGTCACAACCATGCTTTTCATGGCGAATATGGGCAATGTCATAGCCAGATGGAGTGTCAATTCTCTGTTTATTTTGCAAATATTCTCGAAGATCTGTAGGAACAGATTGAGAAGTATTTGAAGATAGTTTCTGTGTAGAAACTTGTCTTTTGTTCTTCTGTCTTCTTGGTTCCTGAGTGTATAAAGATTGATTAATTTGAGCCACATAGTTCTTGGCATATTCTGCATCAGGGTCTAGTATACTTGTCTCAGTGGAACCGAACCGATTCTGATTAAGCTTATTACGAAGATCCGTGGGAGATTTGACTCTAATATCAGTCTTGGATACTTGTAATTTGCCTTTCTCAGACCGAGAAATTTTGAGAGAAGGAAGATGAGTATTATTCCGACTAGGAGTCGGTAATAATCCATCTTTGGAGGAATTAGCCAAAAGGCGTTTTCCTTTGTTTGATCTAGTAAGAGTACTAGTCAAATTAACTCCAGAGGTAAAGACCTTAGGAGTAGAGGAGTTGACTAAAGAGTCTTTCTCCTTGGTTGGCACAAGATGTGCAAGTTGAGGGGGAATCATTTGTATGTTCTGTGGAAGAGAACCCCCAATCTGATTTTCAGAAACAGTCAAAGGACTGTATTTGTTAGCATACGCTGACTTCAGTTTGGACTTCTGGTCATACGCTGCCTTTTTATTAGCATACACTGGCTTTGGCTCAGCGTACGCTGCCTGATGTTGGCCTTTGTACGCTGCCTTTGCCGTACGCTGCCCTTTGAATGCCATACGCTCAGAGTCATCAATGGCTAAAGAGCCGACTGCTGTCGTAAGAATAGAAGGAGAAGGGACTTTGACATGTCCAGAGATAGTTTTCTTTGAACACATTGACTTGGTTAAAGAACCAATTTTGTCAGCGTGACTAGGGGAAACCACTGTTGCCGTGTTCAGAGAAGCCGAAGTGTGCTTCATGGAAGTTGAAGACGTGTTCTTGTCAGCATGAGAAGTGACAGAAGCGTCTCGAATTGCTGCAGAAGACTTAGGGACATAGACGGAGTGTCCCTTCTTCTTGGCAACAGGAAGAGCGGAGGAAGCAGTGCGGCCCTCCTTCGCCTTGAGCATTTCTTCATAAGCCGATTGGTCGAATTGTACAACCATCGTCTTCTTCGTCAAACCGATCGACGAAGTATCGCATTGAGTTGTTGCTATCTCATTGGAGGAGACAGCTTTCCCCAGCAGAGTCGCTAATTTGTTTTCCATAAATAAATTCACTTTATTTATTTTGTATCTGAGAAAATTACAACTGTAGGAATCTAATCTAGAAGACGATTACTTTATCCCTTGGACGATGCGATGAAGAAAACTCGAACTTCGAAGAACTTGGACAGCAACTTGGCAATCTCTCTGTTCTCTCTGAAAATGACTTGTAGTCTCTGATGAATGTGAAGAAACTCTTTTTATAGAGTTCAGGATAACTGTCCTTAAGCATACGCTCAGGTAGTTACTTGACGTGTGCATAACTGCAGGGACGCGTGGCGAATTCTGATGGAGACACATTAGCGTGCGGTTGAAAGTAGTGGAGCATGTTCAGGAGAGATTGATGGCCTGGATGCCACGTTGCATAACTTCTAGAGAAGTGGATAACTGGTACAGGACACGTGAGAACGTGTGTTGACTGTAATCCTGGTTATGGTTGCTGTAATACGATGCCTCGTTGAAGAAGAGTTTATACGCTGACTTGGACAGCATAGTGCCATAGGAAATCCATACGCTCACTTTGTGGACAAGGAGTCATGTGAGGTCATACGCTCGCTTATTTAGCAAAGAATCATGTGAGGTCCATACGCTCACTTGACTATGTGAAGAAGGAGTCATGTGAGGTTGATACGCTCACTGGAGAAGTGGCCACGTGGCTATCATCAATCTTCTTTGGTACACCATATCTTCCCATAACTGACAAAATCTTCTCGAGCGTCGTGACTGCGGATTTGACGGCTGACAGACTGTCAAAACTGACAGGAATGATGGCTTTTGCATTTATAAAGGCTGCTGAGTTGTCCTCGTAAAAGACAAAATCGACTCTTCGAAAACTTATACGACGGTTACTTTTCTCGTGACAGCTGTCTTTGCACGAAAGATGAAGTGTCAGATTCATTCCTCATTTAAACATATGCTGTGCTGTCACTTCAGTAAATAATAAAATATTTACTGAGCGTATGGCTTTTAAATGAGCGTATGGCTTCAACTGACATCTGTCTTTAAGCGTATGGATGAAAAATGATAGCGTGTCATAATTTTCCACATCCTACAATACCATGCACGTATCTCCAGAGCCTTCAACAAGAAGGTTAAAATCAGAACATTCCAAGTGGGCAACTTCGTTCTGGCAGTTCGGAGGCCGATGGTTATGATTCACAAAACCGCTGGCAAGTTCCAACCAAAGTGGGAAAGCCCGTTCATCATCGATGCTGTATTCTCCAATGGAGCTTACCGCCTCGCAAAACAAAATGGAGACTTGCTCATGTTGCCCATCAACGACAAGTTCCTAAAGAAGTATTACGTCTGAAACGACATCTGCCAGGGTGTTGAGTTACGTACCCACTGGTACCGCTGAACTCACATCCCGCCTTCAAATCTGCCAAAATAATGAGTTATGTACCCGCTGGTACCGCTAAACTCATATCCCGCCTTCAAATCTGCTAAAATAATGAGTTACTTACCCGCTGGTACCGCTGAACTCATATCCCGCCTTCAAATCTGCCAAAATGATGAGTTACGTACCCGCTGGTACCGCTAAACTCACTTCCCGACTACACATCTTCCAGAATGACGAATCAAGTACCCTCTCGTACCACTGAACTCACATGCCGACTCCAAATCTCCCAGATTGTCGAGTTATGTACCCGCAGGTACCGCTGGACTTACACTCTGGTCACTACAGATGAATCTATACCGCATCTTTTAGGTAGTAAGTCATGTATGATTATACCTCTGAACTTTTTTCCTAAAAGAGCTCCCCCCTTATGATCCAATACCCGCACTTTCAGTGCACAAAAAAGGGTAATAGACCCACAAATTCTCCAAAACAACCACGTCGATGTTACCTCTGAGTTGTTTCCCTTCCCTCAAAAAAAACAAATCGCCCCTCATATAGAACATCCACGTCCTCATTACCTCTGAGGTGTTCTATGTACCCTTCATGGAGCCCACTCCTGCCAGGTCCTCATTACCTCTGACACTATACCAAAACATGTCATTTGTAACACATGTTTTTTATAATTAGTAACGGTTATTATCGTTACACGCTTGTAACGATAATAAGCGTTACAATAATTAACAAAACGTTACTAAAATTTTAATTTTTAATTTTTGTTAGTTTTATAATTTATGTAACAGTAAAAACCGTTACAAATCAATTTGGCAGTGAAAGAAAATTGTCCACCCTCCCGCACTCATTTTCATTTTCCCTCTCCTTTTTTCACTTTGACCTTCCTCCAGCCCTCTCTCCCCCCTCACATTTTCATTTTTTCTCTCCTTCTCCTTCTCCTTCTCCTCTCTCTCTCTCAAGCTTCCTCCAATGCTCTCTCGAGCTTACTCTAGTCTTGAAGTTCTGTTCATTTTCCTAATTCCTCTTATTTCTGGTAGCTTCTAAACACATTTTCTTCTTATGTGTGAGATTTAAGTTTCGAATTTCTCATAGTATTAGGTTTTCCTAATTTTTAAAGTGTTTCTTCTTTAATTTCTTTGTTGTGAGAGATCTAATTTCAAAGTGTTACTTAAGAATTTCACATGCCGTATTTATTTGTTAGGGTTTTGTAAAATTTTATATTTTGGACATGAGATCATTTAATATTTATAGAAGGAGGAGGAGACCGGGATGTCAAGGTCACAACACCGATCCCGTCGATGTGGCGGTAGAGGAACGGATCGAGCCGCAGGTCCCGCTGGACGAGTTCTATGAGGAGTTCGTCATTGTCAATGTTAAATCTGTTGATGCCATTGAGAAGAACTTGGTGCGTCCGGAAGGAATTATTGCGGGCGAGGAGGAACATCTCCATCATCCCCACTTCGAGATCGAAAAAAGGTAATATCTTTGGTCGCTTAGTTAGCGTGGATTGGAATTCGATTGATTGATGAATTCTGACAATGGAGAATCATGTTATTGCAATTTTTTCCAGTGTCCAGGATGCTGATTTATGGTGAATCTGCATATCGTATCTGAGTTCTGGAAGTTGTCTTGGCAGAGCCTACGTATTATGGTATACCCAATCCTCCATTTTACTTATAAACCAATTTTTACTAAAATTATGTACTTGCATCCTTTTTTTCCCTCTAAAGAAGACTTTTTGTATAGTGCTTTCTTGAAAATCAATGTTGTTGATCGCTCTTTCGGTTCATTAGGAACAAGAGGTGAAGATAACCGCTAATTCAGTTTATCCAGGTGTTCTTTTTTACTTATCTCTTCCGATATAATAGCATCATGAATAGTAAGTCCATATATAAGTAGAGTATGTCATAGATAATCCCTTTAATTATTTTTATAATGTCAACCCCTTGACCAATTTTATTCTCTCATATTGTTTTTTTTATTTATTTACTTGTCACATATATTTGTTATGGTTATTATTGGTTTTATTTAAAATTCTATTGGAGGGTTCAAGTGAGTAATAATGGAATTACAGGGGCCTTGGTGCAAATGTCACCAATTCAAAACTTCTTTTAAAACTGAACATGCACTGTGTTCAAATTCAAATTGAATTCAAATTCGAAGTACTCTCAGGAAGGAGCAAATCCAGTTTAAATTCGATTTTATATCCCCTCTTCTTATCTCCTCCAGATTTGAATACATGGGTATAAATTCAGACCTCTCGATCTAATTCCCAGCCTCCAACCCTTCGAAACCCTAAGAATCTGTTCTTCCATTACAAGAATCACCAACGAGGAGTCGAGGGATCAGTTGTGGGTGACAAATCATTTCAAGAGATAGGTGACTGCCCTTTATAATTTGCTGCTCTGTTATTTTCCTTAAAAGTGCTCGATCAAATGTGTAAGAGAACATAGATGGAGAAGATGCTGTACCTTAAAGTTCAAATATATGCAGCCTTTGTCTACATATGCCATAAACATATGCGTATCAGTAAACATCTATAGCTATGGGTCAGGGATTAATGAGTTCAATGTGTGAGGGTAGGCTTGATACCTAGGTTCTTAACTACAGATTGATACTTATGTCCAGATAAGTGTCCTAAATACTAGAGTATCAGAACTCGAGTATCTTAGAGAACTGTTGAACATAAAACTCTGTTTAGTGAAGTTAGGCCAAGGATGCAACCATTAGTTGTATCGACACGTCCAGGAGGGCGTGGATAGCAAGTATAACTCTGATCAAGACTTGGACAGAGGGTTGTATAGCCATATGAGATGTCTGGTAGCATGTGCCAGCATAAGAGTGTTGGCGTTATCAATGTAGGGTCGGGTATCAAGGAGATTTGACAAAATAGAGTAGTAAACATATGGACAGATGCAACTACATACCTGTCACAATAAGGATACTACCTATAGGTAGTACATGGAAATAGATGGATCACCAGACACCATGCCCAAGTCTAGTTTATGAGAAGTTAGGAAAGGACAGTATAGGAATTTAGGAAAGATGATTTGTTTATACAATGATCATGAAGTAGGATAGCATGTAGTATCAGTTTCGTACATGGACACAATAATCTCATACACTAAAAAGGCAACCTAGGATATTGATGTACTCACGGATACCAAGGTGTAGGTTGCCTAAGAAGATGAACCATAGCATTGGGTGTAGCGAGGATATTGGAAACTAAAAGAGACCTTGGTTGGAATTTCATGTTGAGATACTGAAGTTTGTAAGAAGGGTGAAGATAGCATCTGAAAAAGAAGAATAACATTTACTTTTGGCACATTGTGTACCTAGCAAACATCAACAACATTCCATTACATTTTTGCAATATGGATTAGCTTATTTACCCATAGAAACCCACCTGAGAATTTAACCAAGTAACCAAGAAAAGGCAATTGACTTCCCCATAGCCAATTTGGACTGCTACGTATATTTTCTTGGCTTTAACCTGACATGGGGTATCATGTGCTCAATGCATTATTTTTACTTTTTAGATTTTGTCACATCATGGATCTCCATCTTCACCCGTTAGATAGGGAGTCCTCAGAGCTTCCATTATTCGTTCACAACAGAGCAAATTAACAAGATCTGGACAGTCTTTATATGCCTCCACTATCTTCTCCCCTTACTTGTGTGTACCAGAAGGGTAGGGATACACGTATCCTATACTGATAGAGATGAGTAGAACCAGGTATGGAGATATGATATGGCTATGACAGGTACTAAACCTATATGTATGATAAGAATATAGGGGAACCATGTCCTTGATGACTTGTTATATAATTAGAATTTTATAAGCTTGTACACATAGGCACAAATATAAGGGGTAACAGAGTAAGGGGGGTTAGAGTGTTCAGTAGAAATTATAACACCTAGCCTTAGGAGCAGCAGGTAGCTGCTGGTTGCGGATAGCAGCGTAGCCATAGGGGAGGTGCCCTGCTACATGGAGAATAGTTAGGAAGTAGCTATGTGGGGGTATCAATGGTTGGACGAGTTAGGATGAACCTATGGTGACAGGTTCTCAAACAGCAGCAACCTACATTATTAATGGGATTTGCAAATGTGCTTAGGTACAGTTGGAACAGTTGGAACAGTTGGTAAGTCTTGGACCACACAGGGGTTAGTAGAAGTGAGTTAGATCCAGTGCACAGGAAATATTAGATGAGTTGTGTGTAGACAAGAATAAGGAAAGAATTTGTTACAAAAACCACTTATTAACTTTAAACTCTTTCTATCTACTGTTTTAAATGTTTTATCCTTCTAAGACTAATGGTTTTAACTTTTCACAAGAGACTTCACATTTGCTACCCTAAGAACTTAATCATTTGAAAGAAACCCTAGGAGAAAGAAGTAGGGTTGCGAGGCTTGGTTACACCAAAAGTTGCATATGTACTGAAGTAATTACCATTTGGGAGGAAAGGAGATTGACTATAGGGGCTTCATCATGCATTTATTAATTTAGGGCATATAAAGAGAGTATTAGCTCTTCTTACCTTGACCTGAGATCCTTTTTATTGTAATACTGATTTCACAACTTCGAAAAGGAAAATCAAGTATAGTATGATTTAGATCATACAAAGTGACACAATATAGGAGCTTCAATATACGTTTGTGAATTTAGGTCACACAAAGAGGCAGAGTATTGGCTCTCAACTTGATCTTAGAGTTACTTGTAAAAGGAATATAAAGTATAATAGTGGTAATGCCAAAATAATGTTATAGTAAATTGTTTAATGTAACTCACTGACCAGAAGAAAATGATTACCTGGTCATAAAAATATGGTTCCTCCTTTGTGACCAACAAGGAACTTAATGTTTTTGCTCCTGGTGCCTCCTTTTCAGGACTTGAAGGAGGTGTGAAGAACTCCACAGAAGGCTTCAACTCTTCCAACTTTGTAAATGTTACGATAACTTTGATAGTCCTCATAATTGGAAATGACATCTGCAGTTAATATTATGTCAAATAAGATGCATGAAACATCTATGAAAAGTTAACATAATTAAAATTATGATAAGAAAATAGCTCCAGTTACTTCTTAATATTGTGCAGTATAATATAAAACAGTATACAATAAATGTTTTTAGTAACTTTATTTTTGAGACTTAAGCTCATTTCTAGTTGTCATAGCACTCTCCATTATAAGAACTCATAGAGATCTAAATACCCAATGTCTACAGGATTTGGCAACAAAATGCAAAACATAAAAAACTGTTAGCTACCATATATGAATATAGTATGAAAATAGTTCTTTACATGTATTGCGAGATGCATCAATGTTTGATATGATAAATACACTGGGATACTTAAAAATCTATTAGCATGTCCATGTTGCATATTAGGGTTTTGTTTAGTTTTTTTTGTGTGTGGCTAATTTGCATCTAAATATCCTGCACATTCACAGTTTTGAAATTTGCTATCATAAACTATCAAATGACAACGTGCTACCCTGAACTATTACAAATAGTAACAAAATACCTTGAACTTTCACATATTTGTAACTTACTCCTCTATGCCAGTAAGGTAGGGGACTATTAAGAAAATATGAATGATACCATTGTTAACGGAATAGGGGTAGCAATGTGCTAAATGGGAAAAGAGCAATATATTTTCTTGATAATTACAATAGGTGAAGATAGCAAGTTGTAAATTTCATAGTTTAGGATAGAACTTGAAAAATCTGAATTCAAGGTATTTAGTTGAAAATTAAACTTTCTAGGTCAAAAATAAAGTGTTTGTTAGCTAAGAAGATCTTGTATTTTTCTGGACTTTCAAAATTTAGTTTAAATTTTTTATTCTTACATTAATTATGGACATTTTCGTTTAAAATTTGTTCTAACACAGAAATTATAGAAAGCAGATTTTAAATTGAATATCCTAAGTCTTATCGTTGCGTTAGACGACACCTATGATAAAAGGACACGGACACGGACAAGGACGCGTAGTGCAGCCTTAAAAATGTTGTTTCGTACCTTGACTGGAAAAGTCCCATCTGGAATCCTGGTAATCATTTTCTTCTGGTCAGTGAGTTACATATTTTTATGACCAGGTAATCATTTGGGAGAATAAGTTGCTGAAGATTCAGAGGGATTTGGATGAAACTAAAATTATTCTTGTAAGTCTTAACTATAAACTAAATATCCATATGACTTTGGAGTTTCTGGTTCATGTTATTTTCATTTTGTATATATATGGATACGCTCACCTTATCAACTGTGTCGGCTACTGCTGAAGAAATTGGCAGTAACTGCTTATTAGTTAATACAAAAATGACATTTTGAGTAAAGTATATGCTAGAATCTACTCAATATCTTCCTTTTTAAAACAATGAAAGATGGATCAAAGAAACCAATGTAGCAAATACTTCATGGCAGAATGAGGCGTTTGCAGGATAGATACCTAGCAATGTCATCCTTTAGGCATACGAATGAGATCCTTGAACACATCAGAGTGATCGACTTTGATTTAAACAAAGAAGCAATCTTCTTGATATATATAATAAAGAACAAGATTTTGACCAGGCTTGATCTATAAGATGTTCTGTTCCCCTTCGTTGTGTCCTGGAAAATTGCATTGCTAGCTATACTTAGTGTGATACTTGGCTACTATGGTAATTTCAATTACAGGCTTCAATTTTTGGTAAACATGCTATCAGAAATGTACCAAGTCGCTAAGATTTTCCTCAGTTGAGAAGTTTGCATGGTTTTTGTGTAAGAATATGCAGGTTGTTACTCATTGCGAGGGGGAGCTGATTGTTTTGTGATGACTGATGCAGCACAAGACCATCGAAAGCGTCCTGGAACGTGGGGAGAACTTGAATACCCTCGTCGAGAAGAGTAATGATCTTAGTGGTGCTTCTCAAGTAAGTTGGACATAACACAGATGTGATTTCTGATGTTGTTTTTGCCACTCTTTTTTTCTCCCGTGTGTAAATGATAATGTTTCTGAGGAATTGAAGAAACTGAACAAATCTTCTGGTTTTCTTCACTGGCAGATATTCTACAGGCAGGCCAGGAGAACAAACCAGTGTTGTACTATACTTTAAACTGCACTTTGGTTGCTTAGCTTCTGAGCTTGTAAGTAACTGTTGAGAACTAATAAGGGATTTAGTCCCACATTGGAAAAATGTAGTATGAAGAGGAGCTAGATCCTAAAAGGTTTCTTTCTTTGTTAGGCCCCCTTTAAAAGCTTTTTCCTTATGTAATCTCTTGCATTCAGTCGCGATGGAGAATAGTCAAGTTCAATTTTGTAACATTTATATTGGGTCCCTTTCTATTGATAGCTTACCGAAGTATGAAGCTTCACACGAGTTCCAGACTAAGAAGAAGTGCCAGCAACAAAGGCAACACGAGGAGATGGCGAAGCGAGAAAAACTGCAGCATCCACAGCCACATGCTCGCCTCCCTCCCATTCAACACACAGGAGGCCAGCCCCATTCTCATTCCATTGTTGTTTTCATAAATTACAACACAAAGATGTAGAGGGAAAGTGTACCAACCTTCATGTTGTCATTGAAACCAACAATGGAATGTTTCCTTATTAAAATATTAATGTATGGATGCTATTGAACATCATGTGGTTTAGTTGCTTATTAATCAAATATTATGTGGTTTAATTATTAATTTGAATGGTTGAATTGTTATTCGAAATTATGTGGTTTAGTTACTTGCTCGGAATTGTTATTAAAAATTTTGTGGTTTAGTTAATGGTTTGGAATGGTTGAATTATTATGAAAGTGAAATATTATGAAATTGGATGTGTTGTTTATTGTTTAGTTACCAGTTGAATGTAGTTTTTTTTATTTAATTTAAATAGTCCAATTGTAATGGTTATAACTGTGACAATTAGTGGAGAATAATAACGAAAAAAATAATGTAGTCACAGTAAAAACCGTGACAAAACAAACTAACTGCAACATTAATAACTGTGACAAATAGAATATTGGTCACGGTTACAACCGTCACATAAATGGACTTCTATCACGGTTATAACCGTTACCAAAATAACTATTTGTCACGGTTATAACCGTGACAAAAATAAATATTTGTAACGGTTATTACCGTGACTAAATATTAACCACGCCCCACTAGTAACGGTTATTACCGTGACGAAAAATAATTGTCACGATAATAACCGTGGGTAATCGCCTATTATGGTGTAGTGTGAGTGGGAAGGCTCCATCGAAGAAACCCTCATATTTACCATGTCCTTATTACCTCTGAGTAAGTATGTTGGTTCTCTCCCAACCTATTATCCGTATCCAGAACCAGGGTACGCCAAGGATAATAGGTCCACAAAAAGTCTTCTATCGGGGCAACTACTACAAGCAAAGAATAGAGCGAATGTATTCTGTTCATTCAAAATCAGTTACATTCACATAACTACATCTCATGAGCAAGCCAGAAAAGTTCTCTATCATTTCATTCAGACAAGAAGGAAGAAGATTACATTGACGTCCAAAAGAAGCAAAACACAAACTGCAGCCAAAGACAGACAGAAATATCAAGACAAAAGACGGACATTTATGAGAGCCCACGAATCCTAGTTGCGGGGGCGCATATACCAATTCCTCAACCATTTTTTATATGAAGGACCTACTTGAACAAAATCCTCGTCCGGAGTAGGAGGGCCTGAACTCCCAGTATTACCGCCGTCAGACTGGGGCTCCTCCTCCTTTACAGCAATAGGCTTCGGCTCTCCTTTCTGTTCCTCCATTATTAGTATTACCTACTCCTTAACAAACGATGACTCTTGTTTGAGAGGAGGCAGCAGCTCTTCCTTCATAATGATCTCAGCCTTCGGCAGGGATGCTGCAAGAATCAAAAGAAACAAAGTTAGATGGTCAGAGCATTATGCGGCCCAATTCAGACGAACTTATGCGGTCTTGTTTGAGAGGGCTTCATGCGGCTCGATTCAGAGGGACTTATGCGGCTCTGTTCGAAGTGTCATTATGCGGTTCAGTTGGTGAAGTGTTTACGTGGCCACTAGACAACTCCCATGCGGCTCGGACATGGGGGATACCCCCATGCGGCTCGGACATGGGATGTACATGCGGCCCATACAACTTGAACAGATCATTAAAGGCTTGTGCATAAAGCATGCAACAGAGCCGTCTTTGTTAGGGTTTCGAAGTATACGATCTTTCCAGACCCTTACCAGCAATAGCGAGGTGAACGTCGGGGTGGACTTCAGGCGCCGTGGCTGACGAAGAAGCCACTCCCTTACCCTTCGCCACAGTCGCAGCCTTGGAAGACTTGGGGGCCATTATCGATTAATGAAGGAAGACGAAAACAGCAACTTAGGGCAAGAAGAGTTGAAGGCAGAAGAAAATAAAGAAGCCTCTCTACCCAAAAGATGCTCTTATTTATAGGCAGAAAGGGGGGACGCTTCGATTCGCTTGCTGCAAAACCGACTCTTCAGTCATCGAGGCAAATCTGAGGCAAATTCGAACCGACCCTTGGGATCCTGCCCCAAAAGGAGGCTTTAAATCTAAAGCAAATCAAGGGTAATAAATGAGATACATACGTGGCAAGAAGACGTGGCAGAGAGCATATGCGTCTAGACAGTCTATGCGGCCAGAAACGGCGCATGCGGCTAGGAAGGTCATGCGGCTAGGAAGGCCATGCGGCTAAGAAGTCCATGCGGCCAGAACATCCTATGCGGCTAAGGAAGTCCATGTGGCTAGAATACCCTATGCGGCCAGAAGAGCTTATATATAGCTATGCTTCTTATTCAAAGTTTTTTAATTTTTCAAATTGAAAACTTTGAAGGGGGTCTTGTAGAAGCATGGAAAAGGACAAGAAAAGTCCATGCGGCTCCAAACAGAGGGAGCCTCATACGGCTCAGGAATCCTTCAGAACTTTATATGGCTCGAGACTCCCCAACAGCTCCATACGGCTCAGGCAAAGACACGTGGCCATACGCTGTCCGCTTCTACAGACCGGCCATAAAGCCGTCTCCCAATTAATTGCTCTGACGACAGCTCTGACGCAATAAATGACAGCTCTGACGTAATGAATGACAGCTCTGACACAATGAATGACAGCTCTGACATAAAAGCTTGAATGATGATGACGTGCTCCTTAGGAAAAGAAAAAAAATCTTTCTAGCAGGATCCGTCAAGTCCCAAGCACCCCTATGCGGCTGCCCGCTTCATGCGGCTGCCCGCTTCATGCGGCTGACATCCTTATGCGGCTGCCGTCCCTATACAGCTGCCCGCTTCATGCAGCTGCCCACTTCATGCGGCTGCCCGCTTCATGCGGCTGTCCGCTTCATGCGGCTGCGTCCTTCATGCGGCTGCCCCCTTCAAGCGGCTGCGTCCTTCATACGGCTGCCTACTTCATGCGGCTGTGTCCTTCATGCGGCTGCCCACTTCATACAGCTGCGTCCTTCATGCGACTGCCCACTTCATACAGCTGCATCCTTCATGCGGCTACCGACTTCATGCGGCTGTGTCCTTCATGCGGCTGCCTACTTCATGCGGCTGCCCACTTTATGCAGCTGCCTCCTTCACAAGGCCGCCACCCTCATGCGGGTGTTACCTTCATGCGGCTAGCCATATACGGTTCACTTAGAGACCGCACACGATAGAGAGACATGTGGCGATCCTCATGACAAGTTGAGACACGTGGCTGTCTTATCCCCTTGGAGTTATGGCTGCTCGCAGATCCTGACAACCAGATTTAGTACAATCACCATTATTACTCAAATCAAATCTGATTTGTTGTGATTAAGCAAATTGGACACGTGGTGGGAGATCCGAGGGTCAAGGGTCCACGCGGCTCGGATAGTTCCATGCGGCCCAGAAAGAAGCCACGTGGACTTCAACAGTTCTTCTCTACATTCTGCTGCATTTAATACCCTGACGGCTGTTCTGACAAATGACAGCTATCACAGCTCTGACATAATGACGTAATAATGACTCTGACATGATGGTGTGTTCCTAGGGAAGAGAAGAAAATCTTCTTACAGCTGGGAAGATCCACCAAGTATTGAGGTCACTTAATGCGGCTGCTGCATTTATGCGGCCGCCCACTTCATGCGACCGCCCACTTCATGAGCCTGTATCCTTCATGCGACTGCAGCTGCCTATCCCCATGCGGCTGCCCATCCCCATGCGGCTGCCTATCCCCATGTGGCTGCCCATCCCCATGCGGCTGCCCATCCTCATGCGGCTGTCCATCCCCATGCGGCTGCCTATCCCCATGCGGCTGCCCATCCCCATGTGGCTGCCCATCCTCATGCGACTGCCATTCCCATGCGGCTGCCCATCCTCATGCGGCTGCCCATCCTCATACGGCTGCATGCTTCATGCGGCTGAGAGGACCACCCATATGCGGCTCTATCAGGACGATCCAGTTGATATACGTAGCGCCCTTCGTGACAATTGAGACACGTGGCAGTCTTATCTTCCCTGGAATTATGGGTGCTAACAAATCTTAACAAAATCAGATTGGTTGCGATCGTCATGATTGCCCAGATCAAATCAAATCAAGCAAATTGGACACGTGGTAGGCTATCACAAATTACAAATATTCATGGCAATCAATATTTATTGCCCACAGAGATTTGATACAATCACATTAATTGCTCCAATTTATTATATTCAAGATGAACGGTCCAGATTGATAACTTTTAAGCCGCCGACTTTTCAAAATGGGTAATCATTGCAAACCCTAATGATCACCCCCCCCCCCACTTCTATAAATAGCAAGGTGCTATTCCCTTACAAATGGACGGAGACAGACACATACAGAGAGGTGCGCAGAGGAGCATATACACAAAAAGGAGAGCACAAAGAGATATGTACAGAGCCAAACACAGAGCATTTCTTTCCCAGAGCCAAGACTGCGCCCGATCGTCCAAGGATTAAGGCAGAGCTGCTGTCGCTTTCCCGAGCCTCTATCGTCACCCCCTAGAATCAAAAATAAACAATTGTACTTAGATTGCTGTACCTAGATTTTCGTTCCTAGGCTTTCTTTGTACGAGCGAGTTTGTATTGTGAGTCTAAGTTCAGTCCTCCTATATAAATTGTTCTGTACTTTCACAATCAATAGAAAACACGATGGCGACTCTGCTGGGGACAAACTTCTCCACGGTGGAGAAGTTGGGGATACGGCCAAACTTGGCTCCACACAACAGATGATGGTCGTCCACTTCGACCAACAGGCGTTTGAAGTAATGATCTCCGACGGAAGCGCTGGCCCGGTCCAGAAGCGAACCCGCACAAAGAAAGCTCACAGGGAGTGGAGGTCAAAATCATTTGCTCCTCCCCAAGCTCTGGACGGACTACTCTCTGCTGCCCAAGACGGCGAAGGCAACTCTCATGCGGCCCCACTTCAAGCCATAGAGGACTCTATTGTCCCCAAGTTCGGCAGAGAAAAGCACTACGATGCTGGACTTGCAGGGGAAAGAGTAATTCTATGTGCTCCAGGAAGAAGCCGAACAAAGGCACTAGCCACAGGCTGAACATTCATGCGACCAAGATTGCCAGCCGCATGCATGAGGTCCATGCGGCCGAAACTGCCAGCCGGATGCAGAATACCTATGCGGCCAAGATTTGCAGTCGCATGGAGAAGACTTATGCGGCCGAGACATGCAGTCGCATGAAGAAAGCCCATGCGGCTACGATTGCCAGCCGCATGAAGACTGTTGATTCCAGTCGCATGCTGTCTGCTCCATGCGGCTCTGGCTCAGTCTTCGATCGCCACTCCTATGGTCCTGATCTCTCATGCTCCCAAGAAAATATGTCCGACTCTCTGCAGCACCACTTAGACTCTTCCTACTGTGTACCCTCACGTACTAGAGTGAGGAAGTCTAGGACAGCACGAGCTTGGCGAGCTCAGTCCGTTATCCCGACCTCTGACCATCCGAGTGCTCCACATACTGTTATGCAGGCCTCTAATGGGAAGTTGTACAGAACCACACGAGTCCAGCCCCCGGCGGTAAATGGACAGAGTGGTTCCCAAAAGTCTCCCAAAACCCAGGGAGCAAACATGGTCGTTCCAGACCCATCAGACTTGCGTGAGGTTATCCTCCACAAGCGCAAGAAAAGAAAAGGGGCCTCGGTGTGCATAGAGTCCTCCCACGGACATCACTGTACCCAAGTCATTGTCAACTGCGGTTGCAACAACGCGACGGTACGAGAAGACCGACAGTCCATCTTCCAAAGATTACAACAGCAGAGCTCAGGGGATGAGGTGCCTCCCGTCATCTCCTGCAACTCTACTCAGAAAATCCCCGCCGATGGGAGACGGAAGAAGATAAACGTTTCCAGCCCAAAGATTTCAACCACTGTAACTAAGAAACTGTCGTCTCAACGCTTGTCCACCACCGAAGTTTTCCAAGGTACCCGTTCAAAGACGAAATCTGCTACAGTGGGAGATTCATCATCCATATCACTGGGGGTCACTGGAACTGGGGGTAGCACTCCTCCGAACATCTACGACAATCCGATGTTCCAAGGAGACGAGCCCGGGGAAATGTGTCACGACCCGCACCCTAGAGTAAGGGCACGAGAACGTAGCAATGCCCAGCCTATGCCGCAGTGTCGACGGTAGAACGCTGTCCTAGGTCTCATGCATCTAACAGTATAAGGCGAAGCAGTTTATACTCCCCGAATGGGGGTGACATAGTAGAATGTAAACTCAATCACATCTAAGGTAGAGCATAATGGAAGATAGATAAAACATAAAATCCAAAAGAGATGCAACAGATAGAAGTCTAAGTGTCTAAGATACAAACTCAGAATACATCTCAAAACTCAAATACAATAATCCATAAATACAACTCAAGACGACTGAAAATAAACTATAAGCAAAACCCTAGCTATCTATACAACCTCTACTGTCTCCTCTAGGCTAGCAGGCAACCTCCAGGCTATCTGTAAAATTTATCAACAGGTCCAGTCAGGACTGGAGCGAGCACAGTACATCTCAACAGATCATAGCAGGTTAGAAAATATAACCATGCAGTAAAGTAAGATATAGGATCTGAAAGAAATACAGTATGTAAACAGAGAGAGAGAACTGTAATTGAAATATCTACTATAAGTAGAGAACTAACAGTGGCTAGTGAGTCAGAGTATAATATAAACATGTGAATGGCATAGAAGATTCTGGAAACTATACTATGGAGTGATTCTGGGAACTACACTACTTGGATATTATTCACATGTCTACTTCTACTCCCCCGTACCCCAATCAATACACAAGGATCCAACCAGGTTATGTTATGATTCCATGCAAAGGCCCACAAGGGGTGATACATGGATAGCCCATAAATAGGTGATTCTGGGAATGCCCACAATGGGGTGATTCTAGGAATGCCCATAAATGGGGTGATTCTGGGAAGACTCTATGATCATGAGAGTACATGTCACATGTGATCAAAGAATCGTGAAGCATAGTGATACACCATGTAAGTGAAACGCACAGAACATGTAGTATACGATGCTTCCTGAGGGGATAACATCTCAAGAATGGATCCATATAGTACTAATCCATGTTACCAACGTGACAGCATCAACTGAAGTAATCTAAAGCAGGAAAATAATTCTAACAGGATATGAAATGATCAGAGAATGTACTCGCCTGATAACCTGAACAGCTGATAAGTATAGGGGGTCCTACTGAATCCACAGAGTCCTATTTAAAGCAAAACAGGTTACAAGGTATTCAAGTTGTAATAAATGAATCTCTATAAACAATCTATTTTTATCCTAGGTTCTTCTAAGTCAAATTAACTCTAGGTCAACTCCGGTCAATAATCTAGTCAAACTAGGTCAAGTGTTGACTTACAGTTGACTTTTGGTCAACTGGTCAACTCTGGTCAAATAGGGTCAATTCTAGTCTAATTATTAAAGATATAACGTGTACTTCGTTAATCGTACGTCGAAACTTACGACACACAAATCGAGATAAGATGATTAACGGTAAAGTTAATAATCTTATTATAGTGATCCATGTGTCCGTCTTATCAATTTTAGCAATGTGAGATCACTGGAATTGACTGATCTCAGTTTCGTTGTACTAATCCCGAAATACGAATATTATAAGAATTAATTATTAATTAATTATAAAAAGGTTAGACTCGGAGAGATTATCAACAAATATTGTCGAACGATGAAATAAATATCGCCAACGTGTCCAGAATGGTCAAATTAGCTAGGATAGCCTACCCATCGGTCCAATTTGGACACAAGGGCAAAAAGATAATTTCGGGTCAAAACGGTATCCGTGTCGGAGCCGTTTTGCACCGAAAAACGTGCAAGAAAACAAATCTATAAAATATAACAAATTATATATCCACAAAACCAGAATGACGATACGAACCCAACGGTATCTCCAGAATTGGATTCCGTTGATCCGATCTCAATTTGGTCCGTTGACCAGAACTTGGAATTCTGGTTTGCACGAAAATGTGTGTCGGAGCCAATGTTCTCAAAACTCAGCAAACTACATGTCAACGAGTCCAGAATGACGATACGAACTCAACGGTATATCCGGAATTGGATTCTGATGAGCCGATCTCAAAATGACCTGTTGACTCGGATATTGGTATCCGACTTGCACCGAAATGCGTGTCGGATACAATGGCCACCAAAACCTAGCAAATTATATGTCAACGAGCCCAGAATGACGATACGAACTCAACGGTATATCCGGAATTGGATTCCGATGAGCCGGCGTCAAAAAGTCCCGTTGACCCAGAATGTAGGACCCACTTTGCACCGAAAAATGTGCCCGGGCCCACGTTCTCCAAATCTAACAAATTTTATATGAAAACATGCCAGTACGACGCCACGAGTCTAATGGTCGTGCCAAAAATGAAAACTGGAGTCTCGTGTTCAAAAATGGAATTTTACAAGTTGGAAATTACGAATTCGGACGGCCAACTTTGGCGTCGAATTCAACCAATCAAACAAGCTCACAATGAAACAAAACTGGAGGGGTAGTAAGAGGGTTATACCAGCTTCGCACAAGAACTAGTAGCACGCCAAAAGGAGCTGCGGTGGAGGAGATACAAGCTGACGAAGTTGGCCCCGCGAAACTGTCCAAATTTAATACAATTTAAAAGGTCAACTTGGTGGCCGGTTTTGATGTATCAAACGATAAAATTAACGGACGAAAATTGACAGGGATGAAGGTGGATATACCGAGATTGTGATGGAGTAAAGAAATTGCTGATCCAACTTCGGATTTTCGAGAAAACGTGCACGAATTTGTTGCGACGGAACGCTATTTCAGCCTCGTTCTCGAGCTCGTCACGACGGGATTTCGTGCAAAACGCACGAATCGCCTCGACGGCGCATCTCGAAGGACGGTGGCCGCCAGGGGACTATTTGCCTGAGCAGGGCACACCCATGGGAGGGTCGCCGTAGTCACGACGGCCGGCGACGGCGGCCAGAGCCGTACGCGCGCGCGCCAGGGGGGTTGCTCGGTCGGCTGTGCACTGCTGTGTACTGTGCCGCAGCTGCTGTTGCGCTGCTGCCGCACGCAGCTGAGCGTGGGGCCGGCCTGGCCGGGCACGGCGATGGCGTGGGCGGTGGCGCACGGCCGTGCAGGCTAAGGATAGTGGTGGTGGCGGGTGTGATAGATGTTGATGGTGGTGGATGGGTTATTGAAGAAGTGGAGGAGGAGATGGAGGAGAATGGGGTTGCTCGGGTGTCCGACGGCCTGGAGGAGGGTGGTGGACGGCCGTCGGAGGTCGGGGAAGGTGAGGTGGTCGGGTGCATGGTGTTGCTGTGGTGATGTTGCTGTTGGTTTTGTTTGAGTTGTGAAGAAGTATGGAGAAAAATTTAAGGAAGGTGCGAGAGAATAGTTAAATGTGTGTGTGAACAATGGAGGAGTGAGAGAGAGGATTTTGAAATTAGGGCCGACCAATAATTGAGTGTGGGAGTTTGTTGGCTGCTATAGGGATGGAGGGAAATCAATGGTAAGGATATATTTGGGGAAATCAAGGGCTAGAATGAATTGTAGGGGAAATTGGCCATTCCTATGGAGATTTAATTCTACAAAAATTTTCAATAAATATTAAAAATAAGTAGAATGAGCAATTAGTATTTTTCAAGGGTAATGAGGCTGAGGATGATGGTGATGGAGAGTAACATGGAGCTGGGGCTGGGTTCGGTCAAGCCGTGTTGGATCAAAACCGGACATGGCGAATTAATCGAATAAAAATAGGTGTTGATGATCATGGGTAAATAAGTAGCACACGGGGATTCCAATAAATGGGACACAAGTGGCATGCGGGTTGTAGGCTCAATGTGGGCCATGTCCATAATTGGGGCTGACAGGTTTTGGTCGACAGGGTACCCACAAATCAAGTTGGAAAATGAATGTGACACCGTGGGATGAAATAAAATCGGGTCATGTGTCAGGAAAGTTGTGCGAAGCAAATGGAGCACAAAATTGCGTGTCTGAGTGGGACACGAAGGTCATGGGTGACGAGCATCTCGAGTAGATCATGCATGAGAAGTTGGATTCAAGAAACTGACTGGTCTTGCGCTCCCAAATTAAAAATCACGGTAACGTGCAAATAATGATCAAGGAAAAGAGTGGGAAAATTAATTAATGATCAAATGGTCTAATTCGACTAGAAGTTCTGCGAAGCAAAAAGAGCACAAGGGGACAAGTTTGAGTGGGACACTATATACCATCATGAAGGTAATCCTGTCCACTCGAAAACTCGTAAAGAAGATTTCCAGAGTTGAACATCCCTGACACTCAAAATATCAAAGGCACAGAAAAGTACACTTAAGGAAAAATAACAGAATAAATTATTTATCGAAACCAAATCAATCAGAAAATTAAAAAAAAAATCAACCCGAAATTCAGGGTGCTCACATCCTACCCACCTTATAAAAATTTCGTCCTCGAAATTAAAATGTTCATACTCCTTCTAGGTCAAACCCCCACAATCAAGTCACAGAACTTAAACAAATCATACCATCAAAAAGGACAACGTACAGGTTCATGGCATACGGTGGTAGTGAAAGCCTCATCTAAGTATACTAGTCATGCTAACCCAAACGGTCATAGGGTATCAAAACACACAAGCAATCTAGGGTGCTAAACGAGAAAAGATACAGAAATAACAAATCATCAAAACTGTAAGGCGGTCTACCATCCTATATGAAAACTGGTACTTATCAAAATAAAATAAAGGCAACTACCAATTATCTATAAAGGATACAGAAAAATCAAATTCAAAAATTTAGGAATTGAAGATCACTTGCATTGAAATCCAATCACAATATATATAGAGAGAGAGCGTTAGAGAGGGAAAGCTAGCATTATGTAAGGTTATGTGGTTTGTGTGTGTATGGGTGTATGTGAACAGGTCAATATGGTTATATAGTAGGCATGTGTGTAGGTGAATATACATGAAATTGTATATGAGGATTTGGGTTTCAAACAATAGCTATACAATTACACTACTCATGGCATATTGATTAAATAATCTACAATACACAACCTATTTAATCATAACATGCATGGCTAACCATATATATATATAAAAAGGTAGGGACTTAGTTATGTATCTATATACATTATAACATGTACGTATAAACTCTATATATACCTATATAGATATATGAACATAACATAGTGGGGAAAGGGTTAGGTTTACATGGCAGCGTATACTAAGTTAGGGTGGGTGTATGTCCTTGTACAGGGTTATAGCTTAGTATTGAAATGTTAAACCCAGTTTTAGTTCAGCATTTACATACAAAGTCTGAAAATAAGCTAACATTTAAAGCAGTAAAATATTAGCATAATACAGTCTCAAATTTTAGTGTTTTGAAACATCACAACCAATCTCAACGCTCCCAATACATCCTAACATGATATAAATGAAACCCTAACATACTATCCATACATTTATCTACGCATACAGTTCAATATTACATGTTAAATCTGAAATTGAACTAAACATTTGAAATCAATGTAAAAATGTTAACATGTATTCAGTTTTCAGGATTTTGGTAAAATTCAACATCAAAACCAACTCAATGTTTATCACAACCTAACATGTAAGAATATGAAACCTAACATTATATCCCTACATACAACAATGTACACAGCTCTAAATATTATATTTAAAACAATCAATTTGAACTAACATTTAAAATCCAGTATTAAGGGTTAATATGTACACAGTCTTAGATTTGACAAATTTAACACAACTTAGCCAATTTCTTTAAAAAAATTTAATCCTGTATGTAACATACATGTGCAGTGATATAAACAAAACTATTATCGTGAAATTTATATTTGAATTTCGAATTTAAACTGAAAAAGTAGAAAACCAGAAATATTGGGGTTTTGAAAATTTAAACATTAACGACATATTAATATGTATTTAGATAGGTGGGAAATCAAGTGTAGCATGCATACGTGTCAGGCAAAGAGTCTGTGTCGACTATATATATATTCTCATGTCCCAATATAAAAATCAAATTCTATATCAAATCCAAAATAAGTCTAGCAAAATCATTGATTCATTGTATTAAGAAGAAACTCATAGCAAGAAGTTACACAAAAGTTTATAAAAACAGCTAAACCTACTCCTAAGTTAAACAATGAGAAGCGAAATAAAACAAAACAACAATAAATCCTTTTTTTTGAATGACTGAAACAAAAGTAGAGAAAATATGTTCAAAATATTTAAGGTACAATCTGATAATCCTATGCGTCTATCAACAATTATGGTACTCTAAATCCTCGTCATACTAGTAAGCAAGGCTACGATAATCACAGAGTCCTCGACTTAGGCACATACCTCTAGAATCATAGTATTTAACATTTTCGCGATGCCGCTAGCTTGGCTGCGAAAACCTTAAATTCCTACACCCGAGAAATATATCCAAAATCAGACTATATGTCCTCACCATGCTGGCTAATGTGACTATAGAAGACTAGATTCCATAACTTAGATGACCTAGCCCATATAATTTTATCTTGACAAAAATTAAATTAAATCAACAATGAATACCCAAAAATCAAATTTATCAACGAACATCAAGATTCAAAAATGAACAAAAATCTTTCAAATCATATAAATACAAACTCGAATGCTACACCTAACATCAAGATTCAAAATTCAACAATCTTTCTCAAAATCAATAAATACAAACTCAAATTCAACAATAATCTATCAAAATCAAATTCAACAGCAGAAAGTAAAGAAAAATCAAATCAAGGAGAAAAAAAGAGTTTTCAAATCGGAGTTAAATAAGATTCTCAAGGGTCGTCCCATGAATCTCTCAAGGGATCTTAATTGTGATTGAGTATCTTCAAAAATATATCCTATTCCTACTGCAGGATGTAGTGGTACTCTAGTTCGAATACCACTACACAAACTTGACCTGCATGGGCCACCACTAAAAATTTGTCACGACCCGCGCCCTAGAGTAAGGGCACAAGAACGTAACAACGCCCAGCCTATGCCGCAGTGTCGGCGGTAGAACGCTGTCCTAGGTCTCATGCATCTAACAGTATAAGGCTAAGCAGTTTATACTCCCCGAATGGCGGTGACATAGTAGAATGTAAACTCAATCACATCTAAGGTAGAGCATAATGGAAGATAGATAAAACATAAAATCCAAAAGAGATACAGCAGATAGAAGTCTTAGTGTCTAAGATACAAACTAAGAATAATCTCAAAACTCAAATATAGTAATCCATAAATACAACTCAAGACGACTGAAAATAAACTATAAGCAAAACCGTAGCTATCTATACAACCTCTACTATCTCCTCTAGGCTAGCAGGCAACCTCCAGGCTATCTGTAAAATTTATAAACAGGTCCAGTCAGGACTGGAGCGAGCACAGTACATCTCAACAGATCATAGCAGGTTAGAAAATATAATCATGCAGTAAAGTAAGATACAGAATCTGAAAGAAATATAGTATGTAAACAGAGAGAGAGAACTACAATAGAAATACTATAAGTAGAGAACTAACAGTGGCTAGTGAGTCAGAGTACAATATAAACATGTGAATGGCATAGGAGATTCTGGGAACTATACTATGGAGTGATTCTGGGAACTACACTACTTGGATATTATTCATATGTCTACTTCTACTCCCCCGTACCCCCAATCAATACACAAGGATCCAACCAGGTTATGTTATGATTCCATGCAAAGGCCCACAAGGCGTGATACATGGATAGCCCATAAATGGGTGATTCTGGGAATGCCCACAATGGGGTAATTCTGGGAATGCCCATAAATGGGGTGATTCTGGGAAGACTCTGTGATCATGAGAGTATATGTCACAAGTGATCAAAGAATCGTGAAGCATAGTGATACACCATGTAAGTGAAACGCACAGAACATGTAGTATACGATGCTCCCTGAGGGGATAATATCTCAAGAATGGATCCATATAGTACTAATCCGTGTTACCAACGTGATAGCATCAAGTACAGTAATCTAAAGCAGAAAAATACTTCTAACAGGATATGAAATGATCAGAAAATGTACTCGCCTGATAACCTGAACAGCTGATAAGTATAGGGGGTCCAACTGAAGCCACAGAGTCCTATGTAAAGCAACACAGGTTACAAGGTGTTCAAGTTGTAATAAATGAATCTCTATAAACAATCTATTTTTATCCTAGGTTCTTCTAAGTCAAATTAACTCTAGGTCAACTCCGGTCAATAATCCAGTCAAACTAGGTCAAGTGTTGACTTACAGTTGACTTTTGGTCAACTGGTCAACTCTGGTCAAATAGGGTCAATTCTAGTCTAATTATTAAAGATATAACGTGTACTTCGTTATTCGTACGTCGAAACTTACGACACGCAAATCGAGATAAGATGATTAACGGTAAAGTTAATAATCTTATTATAGTGATCCACGTATCCGTCTTGTCAATTTTAGCGATGTGAGATCACTGGAATTGACTGATCTCAGTTTCGTTGTACTAATCCCAAAATACGAACATTATAAGAATTAATTATTAATTAATTATAAAAAGGTTAGACTCGGAGAGATTATCAACAAACATTGTCGGACGATGAAATAAATATCGCCAACGTGTCCAGAATGGTCAAATTAGCTAGGATAGCCTACCCATCGGTCCAATTTGGACACAAGGGCAAAAAGGTAATTTCGGGTCAAAACGGTGTCCGTGTCGGAGCCGTTTTGCACCAAAAAATGTGCAAGAAAACAAATCTATAAAATATAACAAATTATATGTCCACGAAACCAGAATGACGATACGAACCCAACGGTATCTCCAGAATTGGATTTCGTTGACCCGATCTCAATTTGGTCCGTTGACCAGAACTTGAAATTCCGGTTTGCACGAAAATATGTGCCGGAGCCAATTTTCTCAAAACTCAGCAAACTATATGTCAACGAGTCCAAAATGACGATACGTACTCAACGGTATATCCGAAATTGGATTCCGATGAGCCGATCTTAAAATGACCTGTTGACCCGGATATTGGTATCCGACTTGCACTGAAGTGTATGTCGGATCCAATGTCCACCAAAACCTAGCAAATTATATGTCAACGAGACCAGAATGACGATACGAACTCAACGGTATATCCGGAATTGGATTCCGATGAGCCAGCGTCAAAAAGTCCCGTTGAACCAGAATGTAGGACCTACTTTGCACCGAAAAATATGCCAGGGCCCACGTTCTCCAAATCTAACAAATTTTATATGAAAAGATGCCAGTACGACGCCACAAGTCTAATGGTGGTGTCAGAAATGAAATCTGGAGTCCCGTGTTCAAAAATGGAATTTTACAAGTTGGAAATTACGAATTCGGACGGCCAACTTTCACGTCGAATTCAACCAATCAAACAAGCTCACAATAAAACGAAACTGGAGGGGTAGTAAGAGGGTTATACCAGTTTCCCGCAGGAACTGGTAGCATACCAAAAGGAGCTGCGGTGGAGGATATACAAGCTGACAAAGTTGTCCCCGCGAAACTGTCCAAATTTAATACAATTTAAACGGTCAACTTGGTGGCCGGTTTTGATGTATCAAACGATAAAATTAACGGACGAAAACTGACAGGGATGAAGGTGGATATACCGAGATTGTGACGGAGCAAAGAAATCATCGATTCAACGGTCGGATTTCCGTGAAAACGTGTGCGAAGTCGCTGCGACGGAACGCTATTTCAGCCTCGTTCCCGAGCTCGTCACGACGGGACTTCGTGCAAAACGCACGAATCGCCTCGACGACGCATCCCGGAGGACGGTGGCCGCCAGGGGACTATTCGCCTGAGTGGGGCGTACCCATGGGAGGGTCACCGGAGTCACGACGGCCGACGGTGGCGGCCAGCGCCGTACGCGCGCGCGCCAGGGGGGTTTCTCGGCCGGCTGTGCACTGCTGTGCACTGCGCCGCAGCTGCTGTTGCGCTGCTGCCGCGCACAGCTGAGCACGAGGCCAGCCTGGCCGGGCATGGCAATGGCGTGGGCGGTGGTGCACGACTATACAGGCTAAGGATGGTGGTGGTGGCGGGTGTGATAGGTGTTAATGGTGGTGGATGGGTTGTTGAAGAAGTGGAGGAGGAGATGGAGGAGAATGGGGTTGCTCGGGTGGCCGACGGCCTGGAGGAGGGTGGTGGACGGCCGTCGAAGGTCGGGGGAGGTGAGGTGGTCGGGTGCATGGTGTTGCTGTGGTGATGTTGTTGTTGGTTTTGTTTGAGTTGTGAAGAAGTATGGGGAAAAATTTAAGGAAGGGGAGAGAGAATAATTAAATGTGTGTGTGAACAATGGAGGAGTGAGAGAGAGGATTTTGAAATTAGGGCCAGCCAATAATTGAGTGTGGGAGGTTGTTGGCTGCTATAGGGATGGAGGGAAATCAATGGTAAGGATATATTTGGAGAAATCATGGGCTAGAATAAATTGTAGGGGAAATTGGCCATTCCTATGGAGATTTAATTCTACAGAAATTTTTAATAATTATTAAAAATAGGTAGAATGAGCAATTAGTATTTTTCAAGGCTAATAAGGCTGAGGATGATGGTGATGGAGACTAACATGGAGCTGGGGCTGGGTTCGGTCAAGCCGGGTTGGATCAAAACCGGACATGGCGAATTAATCGAATAAAAATAGGTGTTGATGATCATGGGTAAATAAGTAGCACATGGGGATTCCAATAAATGGGACACAAGTGGCATGCGGGTAGTAGGCTCAATGTGGGCCATGTCCATAATGGGGGCTGACAGGTTTTGGTCGACAGGGTACCCACAAATCAAGTTGGAAAATGAATGTGACACCGTGGGATGAAATAAAATCGGGTCACGTGTCAGAAAAGTTGTGTGAAGCAAATGAAGCACAAAATGGCGTGTCTGAGTAGGACACGGAGGTCATGGGTGACGAGCATCTCGTGTAGATCAGGCATGAGAAGTTGGTTTCAAGAAACTGACTGGTCTTGTGCTCCCAAATTAAAAATTACGGTAACGTGCTAATAATGATCAAGGAAAAGAGTGGGAAAATTAATTAATGATCAAATGGTCTAATTCGACCAGAAGTTGTGCGAAGCAAAAATAGCACAAGGGGACAAGTTTGAGTGGGACACTATACCATCATGAAAGTAATCCTGTCTACTCCAAAACTCGTGAAGAAGATTTCCAGAGTTGAACATCCCTGACACTCCAAATATCAAAGGCACAGAAAAGTACACTTAAGGAAAAATAACAGAATAAATTATTTATCGAAACCAAATTAATCAGAAAATTTAAAAAAAAATCAACCCGAAATTCAGGGTGCTCACAAAACAACTCTCCCATCAGATACAGCAGGTGCCGACGTCCCCGAGGACGTCCACGACTCTCAAGATGAAGCAAGCTCTGAAGCTGGGGGTACTATCCCTTCTGAATCCGAACCAGAGAAGAACCTTCCCACATACCCCGATGACTTCTCTGTACAAGGATATGATTCAGAGGGTACGTTATCCACCGTCCCTTCCATCTCTACTTGCGTGAGGACGGCGTTCGTGATAAGCAACGATCGAGATGGCCCCAGTGATCACCAATGCATCGACTCTCTGGAGGCCATACTGCACACTTTGGTCAGATCGGTGGACGAGATCAAAGCAGCTCTCCCTACTCTGCAAGGAGGGATACCTGGCCAAACAAACTTGGGTCCCGCAGTCAATGCGGACTCGAACTCATCGGCACCAAACCCGGGCAATAATCCTCCTGAAATGTCAGCTCCCATCGCTGCGGATGAGGCCAGGGAAGCAAGAAGAGAGGTCCAGGAGCTCCGTGCCATGTTTTACGCTCGGGAAGCCTCTCAAGACCTTAGAATACGGCAACCATACCCTGCTGCATGGAGGGATGTCCCTTTTCCACCAAGATATAAGCCGTTCAACATCAATCCCTATGATGGCAAGACCTCCGCAAGTCGGTACATCACTTACTTCGAGGTCACCACCGACCATCTGCCCCATGACGATGCCATCCTTATACGATTATTCATCGGCACATTAGAAGGGGTCGCCTTCGACTGGTACCGCAACCTGCCAGACAACTGCATCCACTCCTTTGCCAGCTTCAAGCGCATGTTCTTGGACAGATTCTACGAAGTAGGACAGGATGTCACAATGTCCACCCTCATGGATGTCGTTCAAGGGGAGAAAGAGCTGACAAGGAACTATATTGAGCGATTTCGCCAAACCGCAATGAAGTTGCCGTCGGATAATCCGGATTCCTCCTTGATTGAAATTTGCCAAAAGAGACTGCTCCCAATAATCAGCCTCTGGATGGGTGAAAGTCAATTCAAGGACTGGAAGACGTTCATCATCAGTACCACTAGCGCCGAAGACAGGTTGAAGAAGGCTCGCCAACTAGGATTGCACATCTCGGAGGGAGAGGACAAGGGCAAGCACGCTAATACCCACAAAAACAATGGTGGTAACTCCTCCAACAATCGGCACAATAAGGGCAAGCAGGCTATGGTAGCCGACACAGCCCAGAAACCTGGGTCAAAACTAGCAGACAAGTAATTGCCGCAAATGACCTACTCCTTCGAAGACGGCCATGTCAAGCCCATCTTGGACATGCTCATACAAGGAGACAGAATTCAGCTCCCTCCACCAAGATGGGAACCTCGGCCGGCAGAAATGGAGAGCCCAAAGTACTGCCATTACAGCCGCTACGTCCACCATGCTACACACGACTGCTATCAACTGAAGCGATACATCCAACATCTCATCGATTCGAAGGCTCTGGCCATTGATTTCGAGGAGGTAACCGTGGCAGCCAACATGGTATCCGTACAGTTTGGCAGCTTTCCTCCGACAGAGACTCACGACGGCATGGTACCCATCCCTCGGGCGACAATAGAGATTGCTAATCTTCCACTTCCTCGAGATCAGGCTACTGGTCTGGTATCTCTCACCACGTCAAGAGGGGAGGTCATGTGGGTCCATCCAGACTTGGTACCTGAAGTGACTCAGTCCGTACTACTCCCCATTGGCAAGAAGGAGAGTAGGAAGGTCAGATCCTGCCACACAATTTCGGCAGATGTCGAAGAAGCCACACCTGTCGTCACTCGGTCTGGTGCTCAATCCCAACCTACACCAGATAACTCGACTGAAGAACATCAGCCGGCTACTGCTGACGCTCCGAGACCTTCTCAACCTCCGACGACCGACAAGCCTAGGCCGAAAGAGACTCGCTTTGATAAATCCCTCCGAAAAGAGGCATCTCGTGGGCTAGAGAGGCCCTACAACTTTGACATCTTGGCTCAATTGACCAACACACCGGCCAAATTGTCATTATACGAGCTCCTAAGACTCTCCAAAGATGTTCGTGCGGCTTTGAGCGATGCACTCCAGAATGCCGACGCATATCTGGCTCAGGTCAACCTCACGGAAGAGCGCCCGCCTGCAAATCTCCAAGACAGCACTTGCACAAGAGCGATGCCCAATATTGTCTTCACGCCGCAGGATATGCTCATCAAAACCAATATGCACGATCGTCCGTTATACTACACTGGATACATCGGTGACGTAAAGATGGATCGGATGCACATTGATCCTGGTTCTTCCATAAGCATCATCCCGAAGGGTCTGTTACATCATCTCCGCATTCCTATGCATCACCTGACGCCAACAAGTACCCCCATCAGCGGTTTCAATTCGGACAGGAGCTACCGGATTGGGAAGATTCGCTTGAAATACCAAATTGGCGATCTTCAGTCAGAAGTGACCTGTTACGTCGTAGATACGGACACTTCCTACAATATCCTCCTGGGATGCCCTTGTATACACGATTACATGATCGTGCCTTACACGCTGCACTAATGCTTCAAGTATGTCGACAAATACGGCTTCGTGAGGACAGAATTTGCCGACATCGATCCCTTCAAAGGGGTCGAATCCTACTACTCAGACTCCTGCTTATACGAAAAGTCGAAGAGGCACCTTGGTGAACGAGATGTGCAAGCTCAAACTAAGACGGCCACAGGATCAGAAGAACCTATGACGATCCACCTCCAAGCTCACAAACCTGGCAAGTCCGCACCCCTTACGGCCGCTCTGTGTAAGGACGCAATCAGCCTCTCGGCACAAGAGGGGCAAATGATAATCCGGCTGCCAAGGTCCGGCCAAGTACCAAGACCCACAACCGAGCCACTGACAATCAGACTGTCTAGAGTCGGCCAGCCACAAACGGAGAAGCTCAATCCCTCCGACAAGCCAATGACGATACGTCTTTCCAAAAAGAATCGTCAGTCCGATACAAAGTCTGGGGCTTCCAGCGAGCCAACCACTCCCCGCCCAGCATCGAGTACCAAACTGGGGGTCGCTAGTTTGCCAACGACTCCACGTTCTGCTCCACCAGCGGAACCCCTGATGATCAAGTTGCCCAAGTCATCCTCTCAGTCTTCATTTATACAGGGGATTGCCGAAAAAAAACCAGAACTGCCAAGTATGTGGCTGCTCACACTGATGTTCCATCCACAGATGATATAATCCCGTTAGAAATGATACCTTACTTCATCAATAAAGGGCTATTTTTGAACTACATCGAGCTTAATAAGCTTTGTACAATGTATGCTATGGAACACGGTATAAGCACTCACCTACACACACAGGTGACAAATATTTACACCGCAAATCAACTTACTCCCGTGGAAGACACTTACCCCATAATCGAGGGAGGGGACCATCCAATCATCTTCGGTCGAAAGAATGATCCACAGCCCTTCACCATAGAAGAAGTCGATCTCGAATCGGACGCCGGGAGACTGCCTCTCTATCTATATAGCCCCCAATCCAAATACCTCATGCAAAAACAGGAGTATGATCTGGAGACTACGCCAGGTTTGAACTACGGCACTGGTCGACGATTACCCTTAAAGTCGCCGGTCCCGGCTGGCAAACCACATGACTACTACAACAAGACCCAATACGGACTGGGATATGTTACGCCTGCAACGACCCCTGAAAGCTCAGATGAGAAATGCGATTGGTATTCACACTCAACCGGATCACCAACTTCTGATTCGGATATCAGCATCGGAGATGTATTCAGGCAAGTCCTGTCTGTCAATATAGCATTCGCCGATGCTTACGAAGAAGGTGAAGACTTTCCTGAACTCCTCGAATTAGAGCCGTGGGCCCAACAGCTGGATGCGCAATGGGAGAAGCGGTTTGAACAAAGAGAGCCTCCTACTGAAGATGAGGTCATGTAAGTGGATCTCGGCAGCGACTCTTCTCCAAAACCAATCTTCGTTAGTAAAAGCCTGACAGACGAAGAGCGAGAATCGCTACTGGAACTTGTCAAAGAATATATTAATGTGTTCGCTTGGAGCTATGAAGACATGCCAGGGCTAAACCCCGATGTTGCTCTTCACAAGCTCAACATTCGGCCAGATGTAAAGCCAGTCAAACAACAGCAACGACGCTTCCGCCCAGGCATCATGGATGCGATCGAAGCCGAAGTCGATAAACTGATAGCCGGCGGCTTCATTCATGAGGAACAACATCCGGACTGGGTCGCCAATATAGTACTGATCCTCAAGAAGAATGGAAAGATTCGAATCTGCATCGACTTTTGCAATCTAAACGAGACGTGTACCAAAGATGAGTTCCCCCTCCCTATCACAGACATCATGATTGACAACACCTGCGGCTTCGAACCTATGTCGTTCATGGATGGCTTCTCGGGGTACAACCAAATCAAGATGTCTCCCGATGACGAAAAGCATACATCATTTCGAACACCAATAGGCACGTTCTGCTACATAGTCATGCCTTTCGGTTTAAAGAACGCTGGCGCCACCTATCAGATAGCTATGAGCATCATCTTTAGAGACCACTTGCGCAAAACAGTGGAATGCTATGTTGACGACATCGCCGTCAAAAGTCACTCTAAAGAAGATCATCTGTATGATCTAAGGACAGTGTTCGACCTGATGCGAGCGCACAATTTGAAAATGAACCCCACGAAATCCTTCTTGGGCGTATCTAGCGAGAAGTTCTTGGGTTTCATCATCACCTCCCAGGGTATCCACGTAGACCCTGAGAAGACAAAGGCAATCATGGAGATGAGTCCCCCGAGAAATCTCCGAGAACTCCGAAGCCTTCAAGGGAGGTTAGCTTACATCAGGAGGTTCATTTCCAACCTCTTCGGGCGATGTCAGCCATTCACCCATCTCATGAAGAAGGGCGTCTCATTCGTATGGGATGAAGAATGCCAGCGTGCCTTCAACAGCATCAAAGAATATTTGTCGAACCATCCAGTCCTGGTGGCCCCAGTTGCTAGAAAACCATTCCTGCTCTATGTACGAGTAATGGAGCATTCCCTCGACGCTCTGCTAGCATAAAACAATGATGCAGGCCATGAGCAAGCTATATATTTCCTCAGCCGAATGATGATCGGGCCAGAGCACCGCTATACCGCCGTGGAGAAGGAATGCCTCGCCCTGGTGTTCGCCATTCAAAAGATACGACACTATGTCACGGGGCAAACCATACATGTGATATCACGAGTCAACCCCCTTAGGGTCCTCATGACTAGACCAGAGGCACTCAGCTCTCGCCTCGCTACATGGGCAATATTACTGTCCCCCTACCATATGATCTTCGTCCCGCAAAAGGCTGTTAAAGGTCAAGCTCTGGCAGACTTTTTAGCAGCCCACCCAGGCTCAGAGTCGGCCAGAATATACAAAGAAATCCCAGATGGGATCGCCGACTCACATGCGACCTCTCACGATGATATATGGCAAATGTTCTTCGACGGTGCTTCAAGGACCGGACCCAAGGGCAACATCGTCATCGGAGTCGGGGTGGTGCTGATTTCTCCTTCCGGACTGGTGATCAATCGTGCTTATTCTCTTACGAAACCCTGCTCTAACAGTGAGGCCGAGTATAACGCTTTAGTCATTGGCCTCCAATATGCAAGAGAGCTAGGGGTAGAATATCTTGAAGCATACGGCGATTCCCAGTTAATCGTCAATCAGATCCGGGGTTCATACAAAGTCCGCCATGAAGACATGATCCCCTATCACCAAATAGCGATCAACCTCATCTCGTCATTTGAAGGGTTCTTCATCGAATACGTCCCCAGACTCCAAAATATTGAAGCCGATGCCCTAGCAGGCCTTGCCGCTTCCCTAGCAGTATTGAACCATATTTATTATTTGGTGGACGTGATAGGCCATGAACTGGTCTGTCCTAAGAACAACGTTCAATTCATGGCGAATTATTTCGCTCAGACGATCGACGAAGTACCAGACTGGAGACAACCATTCATAGACTTCGTAGTCTACTACATCCTGCCCCAAAACCCAAAGGAAGCTACCTCTATCAGAAGGCGTTCTCTCCGATTCTTCTACGATACAGAGACGAAAATACTGTATCGCCGATCCTACGATAGATTATTGCTTCGATGTCTGTCAAACGCAGAAGCCAAAGAAGTCGTACACGAAGCTCTTGACGGTATCTGCGGGGCCCATCAGCCTAGCCCAAAATTGCAAGACCGTCTTCGCCGAATGGGCTACTACTGGCCTACGATGGTAGCAGATGCGATAGACTATGCAAGAAAGTGAAAAGCCTGCCAAGTCCACACGGACTTTATCCACCAACCATCCGAATTTCTACATCCGACAGTGGCGTCCTGCCCATTCGAAGCATGGGGAATGGATATCATCGGTCCGATCACTCCACCTTCTTTCCAAGGACATGGCTTCATACTCGCAATCACGAATTACTTCTCCAAATGGGCGGAAGCTGTTCCGCTTGCAGAAGTAAAGACTTCAAACGTGGCCAACTTTCTCAAGTATCACGTCATCAATCGCTTTGGATTGCCCCAAAGAATCATCCACGATAATGGTCCGCAGTTCGCAAGCCACGCCTTCTATCGATTCTGCGACAAACACCGAATTTAGAATGTTGCTTCGACGCCATACAATCCGACAGCGAATGGGTTGGCAGAAGCATTCAACAAAACCATCATCAAGTTGCTCAAAAAGTTCGTATCATCCAACAAACACGACTGGAATGAGAAGCTTGGTGAATGCTTATGGGTGTACCATACTACAGTCCGAACGGCAACTAGGAACACACCATTCTCCCTAGTGTACGACAGTGAGGCAGTTCTCCTATTGGAAACTCAAATACCCTTGCTCTGCGTCGCTCTCACTTACCAACAGACGACGGACGATAACTACCGTCGTCGGCTACAAGAGTTGGAGGCCTTAGATGAAAAGGGCCTATTGACTCAGCAATGAATCGAGCTATACCAAGCACGCATCTCCGGAGCCTTCAACAAGAAGGTTAAAATTAGAACATTCCAAGTGGACGATCTCGTTCTGGCAGTTCGGAGGCTGATGGTTATGACTTACAAAACCGTCGGCAAATTCTAGCCAAAGTGGGAAGGTCCATTTATTATTGAGGTTGTATTCTCCAACGGTGCTTACCGCCTCGCAAAACAAAACGGAGACTTGCTCATGTTGCCCGTCAATGGCAAGTTCCTGAAGAAATATTATGTCTAAACCATATTCTCTAAATTCCAGATTATTGAGTTATGTACCCGCCGGTACCGCTGAACTCACATTCGTAAAATCCCAGATTATTGAGTTATGTACCCTCCAGTACCGCTGAACTCACATTCATCCCCTATATATCTCAGATTGCTGAGTTATGTACCCTTTGGTACCCCTGAACTTACGTTTTTCCTCCAAATATCCTAGATTACTGAGTTATGTACCCGCAGGTGCCTCTGAACTCAGATTCCGGTCACTCTTTTAGGTAGTGAGTCATGTATGACCATACCTCTGAACTTATTCTTCTGAAAGAGCTTCTCCCTCATGATCCACTACCCGTACTCTCAGTACACAAAAAGGGTAATAGATCCACAAAATTCCTAAAACGACCACGTCGATGTTATCTCTGAGTCGTCTCACTTCCGCCAAAAACAAATCACCCCTCTACATAGAACTTCCATGTCCTCATTACCTCTGAGTCATTCTATGTACCCCTTCGTGGAGCCCACTCCTACCATGTCCTCATTACCTCTGAGTAGGAAGGCTCCATCGAAGAAACCCTCATGCTTGCCATGTCCTCATTACCTCTGAGTAAGTATGCTGTTTCCCTTTCAACTTATTATCCGTACCCAAAACCGGAGTACGCCAAGGATAATAGGTCCAAAAATGTCCTCTGTTGACCACAAATATCCTCCTCTGAGTCCACTCCTACCACGTCCTCATTACCTCTGAGCAGGAAGACTCCGCGGTAAAAACCCCATACTTGCCATGTCCTCATTACCTCTGAGTAAGTATGTTGGTTTTCTATCGTCTTATTATCCGTATCCTAAACCGTGGTACGCCAAGGATAATAGGCCCACAAATGTCCTCTGCTGACTACAAATGTTGTACTAAGTTTCCTAGTACATGCACATCATTTCTCATCATGTCCCGGAAGCCCAGCTGCTCCATGGCATTCTTTTCTCCAATACCAGGAACGTCCATGACCACCTTACCGTCGAATTGTTCTAGGTATCCCCATCAAACTTGTTATCTATACCTAAAACCCAGGTATGCCAAGGGTAACAGGTCCATAAACAGTCCCCCAGCGGGGCAAACACCACCACAACACCATAAACCCAATAAGCAACACAAATAAAGGGTAAAATAAAACATACTCTTTTATTTGAAAGCCAAAAGTACTACATGTTCTGGGACTGCGTCCCTCTCAAAAAAAAAGAACGAAAACAAAAGAAGAAAAAAAAAGCCATCTATATGGTTCGACGGTACATAATTCCAGGAGACGATTCCTCACCAAGGCCGTCCCCCGTTCAAGCCGCTGCTTAGCTCGGCGCTCGGCCTCCTGAAATAACCGCTCCGTATCATCCAAATACATGTGCGCCCGCCAGCTGTCTTCCATCTTCTTCAGGGCGAGCTCCAGGCTAGCAGAAGCTCGACTAACTTTGTCAGCCTCCTGGATAATCAGCCCCTTTTCGGTATGGGCAGCTTCGAACTCAGACTCCAGGAAAGCTAACTTCCTCTGAAGCTCAAGGATCTGCTCCTGTCACTCCCCGTTCCCAGAATGCGTATTTTAATACGTATATTGCTTGAATGTATTTATTTAATATTTATCATGTATTATCCTGTATTTAAATTCCTTTAATTTCCTGTTAATTAATTATCTGCTCTTTAATTTTTATGTTAATTAATTTCCAGCAATTTTTTTTTTTTGCACTTTATTTTCTACAATTTTATTCTCTGCTTTAGCTAGTCTTTAGGTTCGACTTGGTTCGGTTTGATGAGTTGGTTCATCATGAACCCATTAGACCCCCACCTACTACCACTCCTCCTATTTAAGCTTCCATCCCCTTCTCTCTCCTCATTACTCTCCTTCACCATTACTTCTTCTTCTTCCTCTCATCACTTCTCCACCTACCAGCAGTAGCAGTAGGCAAGTGCAATCTTGCTTCTTGCTTGGAGAACCATTTTTATGGTTCATTATTCTTCTTTTCACGATCCTGAGAGAGTTTAGTACTTAGTATTTTTGATTTCGTTGGCTTGTTTCTTCCAGATCTAAGTTTTTGTGTTTTCGGTTGACCATGGGTTTGATCTCCCAACTTGGCGTGTATTTTCGGTTGTCCATGGGTTCTGAACCATGGGAACTTCATTTCTGGCTTGGGACAAAGGTTCCTGAGTCACGTACACGTTCTTACGTGTCTGCGTGTATTTTCAGTCACGTTCACGTTCTTACGTGTCTGCGGGTATTTTGAGTCACTCTCACATTCTTACGTGTCAGCGTGTATTTTGAGTCACGCTCATGTTCCTACGTGCCAGCGTGTATTTTTAGTCACGCTCACGTCTTGACGAGCGTGCGTAAATTTTCAGTCACACACATATCTTTGCATGAGTGCGTGAATTTTTAGTCACGCACACGTCATTACATGTCAGCGTGAATTTTGAGTTACGCACCATCTTTGCATGCGTGCGTGAATTTCTTATCACTTTTCACACTTACCTTTCACGCCCATTTTCCACGCTCACTTTTCACGCTCACGATTGAGTGCGTGAATTTCCCTTCACGCTCACACTGTGCGTGCCAACGTGAATTTCTTACCACTTTTCACGCTCACTCTGACTAGACTTATTGGCGTGACTTATTGGTCTTAGCGTGACTTGTTGGCGTGACTTGTTGGCCTTAGTATAACCTACTAGACTTGGCGTGACTTTCTAACCTAGGTGTTACTATTTGTTCGATAACTTATTTATTTAATGATGGCATGATAATTCTTCTATTATATCCATGGATAGGTTAATATTGATAATACAAATTGTTAGGTTAATATTGAACTTGATAAATCATGATAGGTTAATACGCCTTTTTGCATGAACTTGATAAATCATGATAGGTTAATATTGATAATACAAATTGTTATGTGGAATGTGTCATGTGTCTTGATTGATCCATGGATACCCAGTAAGGCTGGAACTTAACTCTGAGAGTTATAGACTCGACCCCATTGAATACTAATTGACTTTCATGCCTTGTCACCATTGATAAAGATGGCTATCTTGACTAAAATTGATCATACGTTCCTAGTTGGAACTAAGAGACTGGCTAGTCGTCTTATTGAATTGAATGAATGAGACACGTTCATGTAATGAACTATTGCAATCGATTAGCCGATCCCGAATATTGTCATACAGGCACATGCAGGTTTCAAATTATTTATTTATTTATTTAGTTATTTATTTATCTTACAAAAATAGCATGTGTACTTTATGGTCAAGGCATGATTACTCCGTATTTAAATTTGATTGTTACATTACGCTATGTAAGACCTACAACATAGCCGCACGGGTATCGTTATAGAGTTGCGCATATCGTACCCCGTACAAAAGTACTCATTTGAATGACCATGATCCACGGCATGGGATTTCGCTTAACATAGAGGCTTTAAGTTAAATAAAATAATGATGGCATGGAGAGAATGGATTCCCGAGTTCTTACATGGCAGCCCTCTTGGGACTAGTAGTGCCCGACAGGCCGGCTGGTTCCCACAGATACTGTAAATCTGTCACACGGGCAGGGAACGGTATCTGTTTATATTATTAAATTGTACATGTTATATTAACGGCGGGCGTCCCGCTGGGACTCGTCTAATTACATGATTGGCACAATTGATTGACTGGATAGACTAGCCTTGCTCGTACATAGTAAGAACTGAGGAATCCCTATTTGCATAATTCCAGGATAACTTGGGACTCACAATAGCAAGCCGTAGTAGTTGATTGGCCGTTCAAGATAATTTGTTTGTGTACTGTACCTACTCTGTTGCCTAACTGAGATGATCAGAATGTCAGGACATGACGGGCCAACTTCTGTCCTTGTTTGTTTGGGAGGTTGGTTCGAAGTGTCGTGATGTTATGTAAATCCTAGTGGGAAGCAGAGATCTATTATTATATTCTCTTATTTACTAGTTAAATCTTTCATATCGTCCTTCCTTGTGGTACTTGCTATTAGAGGTCTAACCTCTCTGGTTTTGCATGGCCAGATTTAGAGCCGGTTCCCGAGGACTCAGCTTACTTCCACCTCCAAGATGGTCAATACTAGAGGAATGATCGCAGGAGGACTCGAGTGGGTTCCTTACTTCACCACTCGTTTTGTTGTTTACTTTATACCTTAGCCGTTTGGCATCGACATGTTAGTCGGATTATCTTGTACTTACTTTTGCATAATTGTAATTAAGTCAGACTGCAGCTGATAACAATTGTGTACACCTTGCTATATCATCTGGCTATGTTTTGTAAAGCCAGATCTCAAGAACATTTTGACTGAGCGTTTGGGATGCCTTACTGCTTTATCTTACATGTTCTCTATTACTGTTTCTTGTTCGAATGATTGAGACAATAGATGTGAAGTGACCATAGAAAAACTTTTATGTAGTATGCACCCCCTCGTCTGGTTAGACAGCATTGATCGTATTATACGGTATTCATCTACCCGTAATACGTAGCTGGCTGAGTCATTTCCCCGCTCTTCAGTATTCTGGTTCTGGGGCATGACAGCTCCCGCGTGTCAATGAACCCACGGGAGGCAGTCGCTTCCCGAGCCGTAATATCTTCACTCTCGTGGCTCAACTGATCATATAGCTGAGACAGATCGCGAAGGTCCTTCAGTATGACCGGCTTGGTCTTATCCTGAGCAGCCCTTATCTTCTCCACGACAGTTATGAGAAAACCGCGCTCTTGATCTATAGCAGCAGACAGATCAGCCTGCCGTAGCACCTGAAGTTGGGCCACCAGCTGATCAGCCTCCAGCAATTTCGCTTCCAGAAGCGCAGCTATCCCCGCCCCACCGGGAAGAGGCTTAAGAATATCAATGTGACCTTGGACGCATTACTGGGCCAAGGCAAAAGGCGTCCCCCGTTCCACAACAGCCGTGACCCCTCTCTTCAGGTGGCGATAGAAGCTGTCAACCACGACCTGTGACGCTTCGTCCAGAACTTCCGTAGAGGACGGCATCAAAGGAAGTGTGGCTGGCAGTATCGAAGGAGGCACGCTAGAACTTGCCACCAGGAAGACAAATTCCAAGCGGAAAGATGCACGGATAGCAGCTAACTCCTCCTCCGCCACCCGAAGAGTCTGGACACTCGACAAAGCAGAAAAGTCGATTCGCGGAGCCGCCTGAACAGAGGAGGACGCAGGGACCATTGTCCCCTGCCCCGACTGTGCCGCCATCTGACTTTCCGAGCCCGAGCCAGCAGGAGGCCCTTCGATATGATTCAGAAGAGGAGGAGGTACGCTCCCCTCCGTCAAATCCCCTCCGGCAGAACCAACCCTGACGATGTCCGTCATCGGTACTGGAGGGGCAGGACCTGTATGTCCAGAGCAACTATCAATCAGTCTAACCCAAAGGATGTGATGATATAGCAGATAGGCCTCCTCACAAGTTAAGATTTGGCTTATCTTACCATGGGAGGAGCATGGAGGCTGCGAATTGCTCACAACCGTCGGAGTCCCCTCACCAGCAACCTCCGAGTCAAATTCAACTGGTTCTTCTTCCCCAGCCGCCCTAGAGGGGGGTACGACTGGTTCAGCGTCACCCTGCTAAAATTCGACAGTCTCAGGGAAGGGTTCAGAAATCCTATCGCCTTGGGTCGAGACCTCAGCGACGGAAGGAGCCTCAGCCACTTCCGGGAGAACCCCAGAAGAGATGATCGCGGCACACATATCACTGACCAAAGTGCTCAGCGCCGGATCAAGTTCAGAAGCAGCAGCCGGTTCCCGAGAATCTGACTCTTTTGACGCCTACAGGGAAAAAAAATTGGTCAGGACATAATTCAGAAAAAGAAGATCTAAAGAATTGAGAAAACAGCCGTAAATTAACTCACCTCTGAAACGGCGTAGACCTCCTCGCCCTTCTCCTTAATGAACAGCCCGCGATACCTAATCGCAGCCCGCTTCACAGAATATGTTCTGCTACAACCAGCAGGGTCAAGTCTACTTCGCTTGCACGAAGGATTAGGTGCAACAGGCGGCTGATCTGCCACCACCTCAGTAGGCACATCAGGCGGCTGATCCGCCACCAATTCATCAAACATAATAGGCGGTTGATCCGCCACTTCCTCTTCTGCAGGAGGGAGGGAACTATCGACATCAGGGTCATCATCCTCCTCGTCCGCAGTGGTGGACTCTGAGTCCGACACAGGAACCGCGTTCGCCCTCTGCTTCCTCGTCCTCGACCCCTGGGGCTTCTCCGCCAGGCCAGTACCCGCGATGAAACTGATCCTCGGGTTAAAATTAATGGGAGGCTTATTCACCGTTACATGGTATAAGGCAGCCATATACAGAATTTCTACTGGCACCTCGTCATTAGGGACAGAGAAGGTGGTTCGAGTGTGAACCGTGCCATAATAATGCCATGCCCTGATACCATCCAGGATGCTACCTTTAAAGCCCAGGCAAGGGCTGGGACTGTCAAAAGATAGCTGGCTGTACCCGAACTGGCGGGAGAACCTGCTAGGCAAATAGGGCTCCAGGTAAACGTTATTGCGGTGATGATATACTAAGTGTGCTGGACGGATATTGCGTAGCCAACATAGTAGTCTCTCGGGCAAGAGAAGAGGATCCCCATGTGGCTCCGACAGAAGGATCCCCATACGGCTCAGAATCCCCATGCGGCTCAGAAGTCCAGGCGGCTCAAGGGTCCATGCGGCTCGGATAGTTCCATGCGGCCCAGAAAGAAGCCACGTGGCCTTCAACAGTTCTTCTCTACATTCTGCTGCATTTAATACCCTGACGGCTGTTCTGACAAATGACAGCTATGACAGCTCTGACATAAAGACGTAATAATGACTCTGACATGATGGCGTGTTCCTAGAGAAGAGGAGAAAATCTTCTTACAGCTGGCAAGATCCACCAAGTCCCGAGGTCACTTCATGCGGCTGCTGCATTTATGCGGCCGCCCACTTCATGCGGCCGCCCACTTCATGAGCCTGCATCCTTCATGCTGCTGCCCATCTGCATGCGGCTGTCTATCCCCATGCGGCTGCCCATCCCCATGCGACTGCCCATCCTCATGCGGCTGTCTATCCCCATACGGTTGTCCATCCCCATGCGGCTGCCCATCCTCATGCGGCTGTCCATTACCATACGGCTGCCCATCCTCATGCGGCTGTATGCTTCATGCGGCTGAGAGGACCACCCATATGCGGCTCTATCAGGACGATCCAGTTGATATACGTAGCGCCCTTCGTGACAATTGAGACACGTGGCAGTCTTATCTTCCCTGGAATTATGGGTGCTAACAAATCTTAACAAAATCAGATTGGTTGCGATCGTCATGATTGCCCAGATCAAATCAAATCAAGCAAATTGGACACGTGGTAGGCTATCACAAATTACAAATATTCATGGCAATCAATATTTATTGCCCACAGAGATTTGATACAATCACATTAATTGCTCAAATTTATTATATTCAAGATGAACGATCCAGATTGATAACTTTTAAGCTGTTGAATTTTCAAAATGGGTAATCATTACAAACCCTAATGATCACCCCCCACTTCTATAAATAGCAAGGTACTATTCCCTTGCAAATGGATGGAGACAGACGCATACAGAGAGAGGCGCGCAGAGGAGCATATACACAAAAAGGAGAGCACAGAGAGATATGTGCAGAGCCAGACACAGAGCATTTCTTTTCCAGAGACAAGACTGCGTCCGATCGTCCAAGGAGTAAGGCAGAGCTGCTGTCGCTTTCCCGAGCCTCTATCGTCATCCCCCAGAATCAAAAATAAACAATTGTACTTAGATTGTTGTACCTAAGTTTTCGTCCCTAGGCTTTCTTTGTACGAGCGAGTTTGTATTGTGAGTCTAAGTTCAGTCCTCCTATATAAATTGTTTTGTACTTTCACAATCAATGGCAAACAATTGGCCGCCGACTTTTTAAGGAGGGAATCATTGCAAACCCTAATAATCACACCCTACTCCTATAAATAGCAAGGTGCCATTTCCTTGCAGAAGGATCGGATCCAGAGAAACAAAAAAATATAGCAAGGTGCCATTCCCTTGCAAAAGAGATCCTCTCCACCCGGCTGGACACACAGAGAGACAAAAGGCACGCACAGAAGAGTCTTTCCATCCTGAGAGCATTTCTTCATCAGAGCCAAGGCTACGTCTGATCGTCCAAGGAGTAAGGCAGAGCGGCCGTCGCTTTCCCGAGCCTTTACCGTCACCCCCCAGAATCAAAACTAAACAATCGTACTTAGATTGCTGTACCTAGGTTTTTGTCCCTAGGCTTTCTTTGTACGAACGAGTTTATGTTGTGAAGTAAAAGTCCAGTCCTCCCATATAATTGTTCTGTTCTTTTATAATCAATGGCAAACACTCCCGCTCGCGTAAAACCCTGGCTCGAGCAGACTCTCACGTGCGTAAAGTCTTGCTTGAGTGTTTTCTCGCATAGAGCTTGCTCGCGTAGAGTTTCACTAGCGTAGAGGCTCGCTTGCCTACGGCTTGCTAGCGTAAAACCTTGGCTCGAGTAAAATCCCACCCGTATGTACCCTTGCTCGCGTAGAGCTATCTCACCTTGCTCTTGCTAGCGTAAGCCACTTTACGCTTGAGGCCCCTTGGCCTAGCGTAGAGGTACGCACGTAGAGACTTTGAGTCCCTATGGCGTACACCATTACCCTTTTGTATCCTTATGCCTTTTGTCATGAACTTGATAATCACGAATTATTTAATATGTTTGAAATGATAATTGTACACAACATGGTATGAAGTAGACATGACATAATATGATATGGCAAGCAAGCATGATGGGAACTATTGAAAGCTGTTGCGATGGCTAGTATGGCATGACAAGAATGACATGACAAGAATAAATGGCCTGGACACCGTGGATGATTGTGTATGTACAAGTGACCTAGTATGGTCTCATCATGTTTAGGGCAGGGAACCCTGAGTACCACGATCAGGGGTACCTGCTTAAACTGATTAAAGCTAATAACTAGAATAATCCAGTAGTCATAAAAAGATTTTCCAACTATAGGAAATCTCGTTATCTGGGTGCCCCATCATGGGATCTGTAGCCTGCCGTCGAGTAGGGCACATTTTCAGCACACTGTCATGTGTTGCACCCTTCAAGCTACCTAAGGATACATGTGTTCCTTGGAAAATGTACCCACATGAATTCAACCCTTAATTGCGTCCGGATAGCCTGGATGGTCTGCATGGCTTGTGGCTGTGGAATAATCTTATTGCATCTTGTTAGTAATTAGGCCAGTGATAACCCTAGTTAGTTAAAGTATCAAGTCCTACTCATTGCTTACCCGTGATCTGAGTGGATGGAGTCTAAACCTGTCTAGTCTTATTCTGTTCCGGTACAAGATTGTTACATGACCTGAATGCTTGTGCTTTACTTCATCGATAAATGGTGGGAAACCAAGTTTCGTTCAGATGAAGGGTTACAACCCCGGTCCTAAATTGGTTTAAGGGTTGTAACTTGGTTATCTGAATAGTCCCATGATTATCTTATCGTATATCATCATGATTGACCATATCTCTAGTTTTCTTTTATTATATTAATATGTTTTGTGCTAATTGCTGGTTTTAGTTCTTAAGTGAAGCCTCCTTTGTGGCACTTGCTCTTTCTGGGATCTGACCCAGCTGGTTTTGCATGACCAGATACCGGAGTAGCACTAGAGGATCTACCTGTCTTCCAGCCAGATGGTAACCACCAGGCGTAACCCTGGCAACGAGTGGATTTTATTTTGCTCTTCAACTCTATTGTAAAAATATTCTTTTGAGGCGTTTAGTCGACGAGCACGTGTCAGCTCGATTGTACCTTTACTTACTGTCTGTCTGCGGGCTGTAGCATGATTAGCAAATCCTAGGGTTGATCATGTATGACTGAACTCTCTTGCTAGTCTTCATATTTTGTATGACTAGGTTCATGATCATCCAAATATGTAATGTATGGGACGCCTTACTATTGTATATTTGGTGTTCTGACATCTTGTAACTGCTATTAGTCACTTGAGATTGAGACAATAGGCTTGTTCATGACCATAAGAGACCGATGGCTTGTAGTTAAACCCTCATGTATCTAGACAGCCGTGACCATATAGCGAGGTAGGTTGCACTTCAATATACGTAGCTAGCTATGTCCGCCCCCGCTCTCCAGTATTCTGGTTCTGGGGCGTTACATGGTTTTAGTGGTGGCCCATGCAGGTCTTGAAAATCAAGATATGTGAGGGTTTACCGAATAGATGTCTCAATCAGCACTCGCCCTTGATCTCTGCTCGTATCCACTAAATCCCTGAAAATCTTAACCTGATCACATGCTTGTATCTTTGATCTATCCTGGTCCTTCCTTATTGTTCTCTATGTCGTCTTCTTCAGCGGTATTGTTCCTGGTCCTGCCAATCAGCCGGAAGGAGCTCCGCGAGTACCCCCGCAACAAGAAGATCAAGCTCAGCACTCACGGGTAGCTTCCCGAGTCATGCTTCCAGGAGGTCCAGAGCCCCCAGTACATCCTGTCCAGCCTGTAAGGTAGGATGATGGAGTCTTCGTTGGACTCATCCGAGAGTTGATTGCATCACAGGATCGATAGGGTGATGCATTGCACCAGACAGTACAAGATGCTCTGAACAGAGGTGGTCATCCAGGTAACAGTGCGGCCAACAGCTTCAAGCGCTTGAACCCTCCCTTCTTCGATGGTAGCGAAGATGCTATTGCCGCAGACGCTTGGTTGCAGGATACTGAGGTTATTCTAGAAGCAGCCAGGACCCCAGATAACGAGAAGGTGTTCGTGGTGTGCCTGCAGTTACTGGATCTATCCCGTAGCTGGTGGGCGTCGTAGGCCGATGGATTAGTGGCACCTATTGCTTGGACAGTATTCCGTGAGAGATTCTGGACCAAGTACTTTGACGCTGTAGCTCGGTATGATCTACAGACGAGGTTCACGAATTTGAAGCAGATGGGCAGGACGGTCGATGGATATGTGGCCGAGTTTTCCAGACTTAGTCAGTTTGCTCCCACCTTGGTGGCGACAAAGTTCGACAGAGCTCAGCGGTTCCAACAGGGACTCCACCTGGAGATTTTACTGGTAGTGGAGCAATTTGAGCATCAGACTTTTGATGCAGTATTAAGAGCAGCGATGAGGCATGAGTATGCCTCCCAGAGGATTATAGACCGGACCAGGAGTCGGAAGAGGTCTCACGGCCAGATGAACCAGTCTTCAGCACCAGCCCCGGCCGCTCGGGCTTTGACCATTGGAGCTCCGAGACGGACGGCTTCTGTTATGTCGGTTCAGCATTCGACCCCGGCGTATCCCCAGCAGCAGCAGAAGTCGTCTTCCTCAATGGGTTGCACTCATTATGGGAAGCCAGGGCACATGGTGTCAGAGTGTCGCAGAGCACAGGATTTGTGCTTGGTTTGTGGTACACCAGACCACAGGGTTGGGAACTGCCCGAATAGGGGGAGTTCCACTTCTTCGACCTTTTCTAGTCCCTCGGTTAGGGGACCAGCCCCAGTACCAGTCCAGCAGCAGCAGCAATACCCGTTTTTGAGGCCCTTGCCACCTCAGGCTTAAGTATTTCAGCAGCAGAACCCCCAGCAGTATGCACAAGTCCAAGTTCAGATCCAGAACCGCCAGAAAGGTTTCCAGCAGCAGGGACCAGCATCCCGAGGGTACGGTCAAGTGATGGCTTTGATCGGGGAGGAGGATTTAGCATCAGGTGAGTTAGTGGCAAGTACTATTCTCGTCAACTCCGTCACAGCATCAGCATTATTTGATTCTGGTGCATCGCATTCATTTATGTCTACACGATTCAAGACACGGATAGGACTGGAGCCCGAGTCATTATCAGTAAGGCTTAATATACTTACTAGTAACGGTCTTGTGGGAGTAGATAGAGTTTTTTTCTCGTGTCAGATTGTAGTTAGCGGTAGAGAGTTTCCCGCTATATTGATAGAATTTTCGCTAGCCGATTATGATGTGGTCTTAGGGATGGATTGGTTGAGGGACTAGTATGCTAGAATAGATTGCCATATCGACAAGATTATTTTTAGTACTCCTGGTGAGCCAGAGTTTTCATTCTTCCGAGGCGGAGTAGAACCTTTACCTCCAGTGTTGTGGATGGCATTAGCAATTCAGTTTTCTAGAATTGTAGAAGAGTTTCTTAATGTTTTCCCCGAGGAGCTTCCAGGTATGCTACCAGAGAGAGAAATCGAGTTCGCCATAGATCTGATTCCCGGGTCAGCACCAGTGTTGGAGAGAGTCTATCGGATGGCGCCGTCAGAATTAGAGATCTTGTACAAGATGATTGAAGAACTTAGAACCAAGGGATTCATTCGTGCTAGTGGATCGCCTTAGGGAGCCCCGATGCTTCTTGTAAAAAAGAAGAATGGCACGTCCAGATTATGTTTAGATTATCGTACATTGAACTCAGTGACAATCAAGAACAGATACCCTCTCCTGAGTATAGATGACTTGTTTGATCAACTCAAGGAGGCAGCAGTATTTTTGAAGATTGACTTGCGGTCAGTATACCATCAGATCAGAGTCAGAGAGCAGGACATCCCGAAGATAGCATTCAGATCGAGGTATGGGCATTGAGAGTTCCTTGTTATGCCATTTGGAGCAACTAATGCACCAGCTATATTCATGGACCTCATGAATCGTATTTTCATGCCATACTTGGATCAGTTCGTGATTGTGTTTATAGATGACATCCTGGTCTATAGCAAGATTGAGGCGGAGCATGAGCAGCATCTCCGTGTAGTTCTTCAGATTCTCAGGGAGCACCAGTTGTATGCCAAGTTCAGTAAATGCGAGTTCTGGCTTGATCGCATTTCATACATGGGTCATATCATCACCAGAGGCGGAGTAGAAGTGGTACCCCAGAAGATCGTGGCCATTGAGACATGGCCAGTACCCAGCACAGTTATAGAAGTTCGCAGTTTTCTTGGCTTGGCTGGCTACTACCGTCGATTTGTTTCAGACTTTGCTCGGATTTCAGCACCTATGACCCAGTTGACCCGCAAGGATGTGCAGTTTGCTTGGACAGCAGAATGTCAGAAATCTTTTGAGAAATTAAAGCGAGGCTTGATGACGGCACCCATTCTCACACTTTCAGATGGAACTGGAGGATTTTTAGTGTATTGTGATGCTTCAGACAGATGTTTAGGATATGTTTTGATGCAGCATGGGAAGGTAATAGCTTATGCATCACGTCAGCTTCGTGATAATGAGATGAATTACCCCACCCATGACTTGGACTTGGCAGCAGTAGTATTTGTACATAAGCTGTGGAGGCATTACTCGTACGGAGATAGGGTAGAGATTTTTATCGACCATAAGTGCCTGAAGTATGTGTTCACCCAGAAGGATCTAAACATGCGTCAAAGAAGGTGGCTAGAGCTACTTGTGGATTATGATATCAACCTGCAGTATCATCCAGGGAAGGTCAATGTAGTAGCAGACGCATTGAGCAGGAGAGCCGGAGCTTATTTTCTAACAGCAAAACCATAGTTATTAGAAGATCTTCAGAAGATGGGTATTGAAGTTGTTCTTACTACCCATGTGGCATTGATGGCCAATATGCAAGTTTAGTCCAGTATAGTTGAGAGGATCAAGTTAGCTCAGTCAGCGGATACTAAGCTTCAGCGGCTTAGAGCAGAATGCGTAGCAGAGCGAAAACCAGAGTTATGTATCTATGAGGATGGTACACTTCGGCATGGGAGGCATCTTTGTGTACCTAGTGGTGATATCAGACAGGAGATCATGGCAGAAGCTCACAGTTCTCAGTATTCAATTCATCCCGGTGGTACAAAGATGTACCGAGATATCCGACATCATTTTTGGTGGAATGGCATGAAGAGGGAGATAGCCCGGTTTGTCTCTCGGTGTTTGGTTTGCCAACAAGTTAAAGCTGAACATCAGAGACCGGCAGGACTTCTTCAGCCCTTGCCGATTCCAGAATGGAAGTGGAAGCATATAACCATGGATTTCGTAACGGGATTACCTAGGTCCCCAGCTGGAAGAGATGCTATCTGGGTTATAGTCGACAGGCTTACCAAGGTGGCTCACTTTCTCCCGTTCAGAGATGTTCAGTCGACGGCTCAGCTAGCAGAGATGTACCTTAGGCAGATCATCAGATTTTACGGTGTACCAGCCAGTATCACCTCAGACAGGGATTTAAGATTTACGTTGTACTTTTTGGCGCATTCTGCAAGAGAGTTTGGAAACTCGCCTCCAGTTCAGCTCAGCTTATCATCCGCAGAAAGATGGTCAGTCAGAGCGTACCATACGAACCTTGGAAGATATGTTGAGATCTTGTATACTCGACTTCGGTGGTTCGTGGGAGGATCACCTGCACCTAGTAGAATTCTCGTATAACAGCAGTTTCTAGGCCAGTATCCAGATGGCACCGTTCGAGGCACTTTATGGTAGGAAGTGCAGATCCACGCTAGCATGGGACGATGTAGGAGAGAGGCAGATGTTCTGTCCGAAAATGATTACTCAGATAGTTGAGGTGGTCAGAAAAGTTAGAGATCATCTTTGCATCGCACAAGATCGCCAGCGTCATTGGGCCGATTCTCATCGACGTCCCCTTGAGTTTTCTGTCGACGACCATGTATTTCTGAGGATCTCGCCTACCCGTGGCGTCATTCGTTTTGGCATGCAGGGAAAGCTTAGTCCTAGGTATATAGGACCGTTTGACATTCTAGAGCGAGTAGGAGATGTGTCCTATCGTCTCACTCTTCTGCCGTCATTATGTGAGGTGCATGATGTCTTCCATGTATCCTAATTACGACGGTATATCCCGGATCCGATCATGTCCTTGATCATTCGGAATTGGTTGTTGGTACCAACCTTTCGTATGAGGAGAGACCCGTGTCCATATTGGACCAATGAGAGAAGATACTCAAGAACAAGACTATCAAGTTAGTCCGTGTTGCTTGGGGTCATCACTCTTTGGGTTAGTCAACGTGGGAGCGTGAGGATGATATCTGATCGTGATATCCCGACCTGTTTGACTCGTAAGGTATAATGTCCTTCTTATGCCTTATACTCTCGATTCCTTGCTTGAATGAATGATTTCATGGTAGACTACTTAGTATAGCTTGTCTGTGATTAGTATAGCTTGTTCTTGCCTCTCTGGCCTCTTAATTAAATTTCGAGTATGAAATTCTTTTAAGGTGGGTAGAGTTGTAACACCCGTAGTTCGTATTATATATTTTTGGTATACGTGTACGTATTTTGACTCATATTGCATGTCTCATTTCATGATTTATTTTGGCATTTCGGTTGCTTGGTTCGGCTTGATCGGTTTTTTGCATGTGGACAAACCCCTACGTACCACCATCCCCTCCATTTATGTCATGCCCCAGAACCAGAATACTGGAGAGCGGGGGCAGACATAGCCAGCTACGTATAATGAAATGGAATCCACGTCACTATACGGTCACGGCTGTCTAGATATATGAGGGTTTAACTACAATCTATCAGTCTCTTATGGTCAAGAACAAGCCTATTGTCTCAATCACAAGCAAGTAGTAACAGTTACAAGATATCAGAACACCAAATATATAATAGCAAGGCGTCCCATACATTACATATTGGATGATCATGAAGCTAGTCGTACAAAATGTCAGGACTAGCAAGAGTTCAGTCATACATGATCAACCCTAGGATTTGTCAATCATGTTACAGCCCGTAGGCAGACAGTAAATAAAGGGCAATCGAGCTAACACGTGCTCGTCGGCTAAACGCCTCAAAAGAATAATTTTACAATAAAGTGGGAGGACAAAAAAAGAAACCCACTCGTTGCCAGGGTTACGCCTGGTGGTCACCATCTGGCTGGATAGTAGGTAGATCCTCTGGTGCTGCTCCGATATCTGGCCACACAAAACCAGCTGGGTCAAACCCCAGAAAGAGCAAGTGCCACAAAGGAGGCTTCACTTAGGAACTAAAACCAGCATATCACAAATAAATAGTAAAGGTAATTAAAAGATAGTAATAATAGCTGAGATAACAAATATATATTGAACACGGAGAAACCATTCAAGTAGCCAGACTGTAACCCTTAAACCAAACAAGGACCGGGGTTGCAATCCTTCGCCTGAATAGAAACCCGCCTCAATTACTATTGATAAGGTAACAAGACAACAAACGAAGAGAGGACATAGAACTGCTCCGGAAGCCAGGTTACAACCCTTAAACCAAACAAGGACCGGGGTTGTAACCCTTCGCCTGAACAGAACTGGACCCCTGATCTTTATTGTTAAGGCCAGTATAAATAATCATGGTATTGAAGTAAAGGTAAAACATGACGAGCATGACAGGGGGTTACAATAAGACAATAAACGAAGAGAGGACACAGAACTGCTCCGGGAGCCAGGTTACAACCCTTAAACCAAACAAGGACCGGGGTTGTAACCCTTCGCCTGAACAGAACTGGACCCCTGATCTTTATTGTTAAGGCGGGCACAATAAGCATGACGATATATGATAAGATAACCATAAAACTATTCAGATAGCCAAGTTACAACCCTTAAACCAAACAAGGACCGGGGTTGTAACCCTTCATCTGAACAGAACTTGGTATCCCATCATTTATCGATACAAGAAATCATGTCCTGATACAATCTTGTACAGGATCAGGATAAGACTAAGCTGGAATAAACTTCATCCAATCAATCACGGCCAATCAAGAGTACGGCTTGATACTTTTAACTAACTAGGGTTATCACATGCCTAGTTACTAGCAAGATGCAATGAGATTATCCCGACAGCCACAAGCCCTGCAGACCATCCGGTTATCCGGGTCGAATGTCCGTTTATGAAGGGTGCACCACATGACTGTGTGCTGGAAATGTGCCCTACTCGTCGGTAGGCTACAAGTCCACTAATGCGCCCAGATAACAGGATTGCCTGTAGCTGGGAATCTTTTTATGACTACTGAATCGTTCTAGTTAATTTGCCTTAGTCAATTTCAGTAGGTAACCCTGACCGTGGTACTCAGGGATCCCCATCCTAGACATGATACAAGACAGTACCAGTTTATTTGTACAAACACAATCGCCCATGGTGTCCAAGTCTTTCACACTTGTCATGTCAGGCTAGCTGTCATAACAGCATGTCGAGACATATTATGCCAGTTTACTTGTCAAGAGTGCACCACAGCGGGCCACTATCGTGTTCTATTCTTACATTATCATGAGTGAGAGAACTTGCATAAAATAATTAGTGACCTATTCTTGATGCCAAGGAAAAGATCTACAACTTCCATGTTGGGAGTTGGAAGAAATTTGAGCCACAATTCAGTCAATTAGGACATATAACAGTTAGTAATAGTCAAAATATGCATTATGCGGCCTATTCTGCGACATACATACAACTGCGACACCATATGCGCCTACTGCGACATGCGCCTTAATGCGGCTCATGTGCGACATGATATGCGCCTATCGCCACATGCGCCTCATGTGGCTCAACTGCGACATGATATGCGCCTACAGCGACATGCGCCTCATTGCAACATGCGCCTACTGCGACATGATATACGCCTACCGCGACATGCGCCTCATTGCAACATGCGCCTTCTGCGACATGCGCCTTCTGCGACATGCGCCTTCTGCGACATGATATGCGGCTACCGCGACATGCGCTTCATTGCAACATGCGCCTTCTGCGACATGCGCCTTCTGCGACATGATATGCGGCTACCGCGACATGCGCTTTATTGCAACATGCGTCTTTTGCGACATGCGCCTTCTGCGACATGATATGCGGCTACCGCGACATGCGCTTCATTGCAACATGTGCCTTCTGCGACATGCGCCTTCTGCGACATGATATGTGGCTACCACGACATGCGCTTCATTGCAACATGCGCCTTCTGCGACATGCGCCTTCTGCGACATGCTGATTATGCTGCAGATGAACCTAGAAATGACCAGAAATTGTTTTGGCCATAACTTCCTCATCCGAAGCCGAAATCAAGCGAAACAAAAGCCAAAACTGCATGAAATTGAATTCTCTACAACATAGAAACACTAGTTTTCGAAAATAACCAAGTTTTAGAGATCAAAACCAAGAAAAACCGAAAAGTTTACAAACTTAGATCTACAAGAATCCATCCATCAAATCCAAAAATGTCAAGTTCTAAAGAGGTTTAGAATCAAGTAAGGAAGAGAATGGAACAATAAAACTTGAGGTCCATCATGAAGCAAGTTTGCACTTGCCTAAGCTCTCTCTCTCTTTCTCCTGGTGGTTGAAGAAGTTATGATAGGGAAGAAGAAGAATAATGAAAAGAGAGAAAGGGGAATGGGTTAATAAAGGGTAGTGGTGGTGGTAGGTAGGGGTTTTCTTTTGGTTCATGATGAACCCAAAAGCAAACCAACCCAAGCTCAGCCGAACCAAGCTAAGCCACATCCAATAACATGCCAAAATAACCATGTAGAAAAATACGCAATACGAGTCAAGAATACGTACACGTATACCAAGATACGTAATACGAACTACAGGCATTACAACTCTACCCACCTTAAAAGAATTCCGTCCTCGGAATTTAATCAAGAGGCTAGAATTGCAAGGACAAGCTATAATAATCGTATGCTATAACATGCAGTCTATCATGCAGTCATTTATTCAAGCAAGTAATTGAAAGCATAAGGCATAAGGAAGACATTATACCTTACGAGTCAAACAGGTCGGGATATCCCGATCGGATATCATCCTCACGCTTCCACGTCGACTCACCCAAAGAGTGATGACCCCAAGCAACTCGGACTAACTTGATAGTCTTGTTCTTGAGTGTCTTCTCTCTTCGGTCCAATATAGATACGGGCCTCTCCTCATACGAAAGGTTGGTACCAACAACCAATTCCGAATGATCCAGGATGTGGCTCGGGTCCGGGATATACCGTCGCAGTTGGGATACATGAAATACGTCATGCACCTCACGTAGCGATGGTGGAAGAGCGAGACGATAGGATACATCTTCTACTCGCTCCAGAATGTCGAACGGCCCTATATACCTAGGACTAAGCTTTCCTCGTACGCCGAAATGAATGACGCCGCGGTTAGGCGAAATCCTCAGGAATACATGGTCACCGACAGAAAACTCAAGAGGGCGCCGATGAGAATCAGCCCAATGACGCTGGCGATCTTGGGCAACTCAAAAATAATCTCTAACATTCTTGACCACCTCAACGGTCTGAGCAATCATTTCTGGACCGAGCATCTGCCTCTCTCCGACATCGTCCTATCCTAGCGGGGATCGGCACTTCCTACCATACAGTACCTCGAACGGTGCCATCTGGATACTGGCCTGGAAACTGTTATTGTACGAGAACTCTACCAGGTGCAGGTGATCTTCCCACGAACCACCGAAGTCGAGTGTACATGATCGCAACATATCTTCAAGAGTCTGGATCGTACGCTCCGACTGGCCATCTGTCTGCGGGTGATAAGCTGAACTGAACTGGAGGTGAGTTCCCAAACTCTCTTGCAAGCTACGCCAAAAGTGCGACGTAAATCTGGAATCTCTATCCGAGGTGATACTGACTGGTACACCGTGCAACCTGACAATCTGCCGGAGATACATCTCCGCTAGCTGAGCCGTCGACTAACCAACTCTGAACGGGAGAAAGTGAGCCACCTTCGTGAGCCTGTCTATAATAACCCAAATAGTGTCTCTGCCAGCCGGGGATCTAGGCAATCCAGTCACAAAATCCATGGTTACATGCTCCCATTTCCACTCGGGAATCGGCAATGGTTGAAGTAGTCCAGCTGGTCTCTGATGTTCAGTCTTAACTTGTTGGCAGACTAAACAACGAGAGACAAACCGGGCTATCTCCCTCTTCATGCCATTCCACCAAAAGTGCTGACGAATATCACGGTACATCTTCGTGCCACCAGGATGAATGGAATACTGCGAATTGTAAGCCTCCGACATGATCTCTTGTCTGATATCTCCACTGGGTACACAAAGACGCTTACCATGTCGAAGTGTACCGTCCTCATGAATGCATAACTCTGGTCTTCGTCCTGTCTCACACTCTGCTCTGAGTCGCTGAAGCTTGGAATCTGCTGTCTGTGCCATCCGGATCCTCTCGACTATAGTGGACTGAACTTGCATACTGGCCATCAAGGCCATACTGGAAGGGAGGACAACTTCTATTCCCATCTTCTGAAGATCGGCTAACAGTTCTGGTTGCGCTGTTAGGAAATAAATTCCGTCTCTCCTGCTCAATGCATCCGCAACAACATTGGCCTTCCCTGGGTGGTACTGCAAGTTGACATCATAATCCACAAGCAGGTCTAGCCATCTTCTCTGACGCATGTTAAGATCCTTCTGGGTGAAAACATACTTCAGGCTCTTGTGGTCGGTGAAGATCTCCACCCTATCTCCGTACAAGTAGTGCCTCCACAACTTAAGTGCAAATACTACTGCTGCCAGCTCCAAGTCATGGGTTGGGTAATTTCTCTCATGATCACGAAGTTGTCGTGACGCATAAGCTATTACCTTCCCATGCTGCATCAGAACACATCCTAAATCTCTGTCCGAAGTATCACAATACACTGAGAATCCTCCAGTTCCATCTGAAAGCGTGAGAATAGGAGCCGTCATCAAGCCTCGCTTCAACCTCTCAAAAAAATCTTGGCATTCTGCTGTCCAAGCAAACTGCACATCCTTGCGGGTCAACTGGGTCAATGGTACTGAAATTCGAGCAAAGTCTGAAATAAATCGCCGGTAGTAACCGGCCAATCCAAGAAAACTACGGACTTCTGCCACTATGCTAGGTACTGGCCATGTTTCAATGGCCACGATCTTCTGGGGATCCATTTCAACTCCTCCTCAGGTGATGATATGACCCAAGTACGAAATACGATCGAGCCAGAACTCGCATTTACTAAACTTGGCATATAACTGGTGCTCTCTGAGAATCAGGAGGACAACTCAGAGATGTTGCTCATGCTCTGCCTCACTCTTACTGTAGACCAGGATGTCGTCTAGGAACACAATCATGAACTGATCCAAATAAGGCATGAAGATACGATTCATGAGATCCATGAATACTGCCGGCGCATTGGTTGCTCCAAATGGCATCACAAGGAACTTCCAATGCCCATATCTCGATCTGAACGCTGTCTTCGGGATGTCCTGCTCTCTGACTCTGATCTGATGGTATCCTGAGCGCAAGTCGATCTTCGAAAATACTGACGCCCCTCTGAGTTGATCAAACAAGTCATCTATCCTTGGAAGAGGGTATCTGTTCTTGATTGTCACTGAGTTCAAGGTACGATAATCAACACACAATCTGGACGTACCATCCTTCTTTTTCACAAGAAGCATCGGGGCTCCCCAAGGCGATCCACTAGCACGAATGAATCCCTTGGTTCTGAGTTCTTCAATCATCTTATACAATATCTCTAGCTCTGACGGCGCCATCCTGTAGACTCTTTCTGACACTGGGGCTGTCCCGGGAATTAAGTCGATGGTAAACTCGATCTCTCGCTCTGGCGGCATCCCTGGAAGCTCTTCTGGGAAAACATCTGGAAACTTTTCGACTATCCGAGGCAACTACACTGCTGCTACTGCCATCCGCAATACTGGAGGAGAAGGTTCGACTTCACCTCGGGAGAAAGAAAACTCTGGCTCGCCTAGAATGCTAAAAATAACCCTGCCAATGTGGCAGTCTATCCTAGCATACTGGTCCCTCAACCAATCCATCCCTAAGACCACATCATAATCGGCCATTGGGAACTCTATCAATCTAGTGGGGAATTCTCTACCGCTAACTACGATCCGACACGAGGAAAATACTCTATCTACTCCCACAAGTCCGTTACCAGTAAGTATATTAAGTCTTACTGATAATGACTCGGGCTCCAGTCCTATCCGTGTCGCGAATCGTACAGACATAAAGGAATACGAGGCACCAGAATCAAATAATACTGAAGCTGGAAAGGTGTTGACGAGAATAGTACCTGCCACTACCTCCCCTGGTGCTATTTCTTCCTCTCCCATGGTCAAAGCCAGCACTTGACCATGTCCTCTGGGTGCGGGTCCCCTCTGCTAAAAATTCTTTTGCCTGCTCTGGATCAGGGCTTGGGCTTGGACATACTGTTGCGGTCTCTGCTGGTGGAACGCTTGGGCCTACGTCGGCAATGGCCTCGAAAACGGGTACTGCAGCAGCAGCTGCTGCTGCTGCTGCTGGACTGGTGCTGGTCTTCTAACTGAAGGACTAGAGAAAGCGGATGAACTCCCCCTGTTCGGGCAGTTCCCAACCCTGTGGTCCGGGGCACCACAAACCAAGCACAAACCCTGTGCTCTACGACATTCTGATACCACATGTCCTGGCTTCCCGCAGTGTGAACATCCCACTACGGAAGACTGCTTCTGCTTCTGCTGTTGAGGGTGCGTCGGGGTAGAATGCTGAACCGACGTCACTGAGGCCGCCTGCCTCGGAGCTCCAATGGTCAAAGCCCTGGTTGCCGGGGCTGGTGCTGAAGACTGATTCATCTGGCCGTGAGATCGCTTCCGATCTCCGGTCCTATCCACGATCCTCTGGGACGTATACTCATGCCTCCGGGCTGCTCTCAACACTGCATCAAAAGTCTGATGCTCAAACTGCTCTACCGCCAATAAAATCTCTAGGTGGAGCCCCTGTTGGAACCGCTGGGCTCTATCGAACTCGGTCGCCACCAAAGTGGGAGCAAACCGACTAAGCCTGGAGAACTCGGCCGCATATCCATCGACCGTCCTGCCCATCTGCTTCTGATTGGTGAACCTCGTCTGTAGATCATACCGAGCTACAGCATCAAAATACTTGGTCTGGAATCTCTCCCTGAATATTGCCCATGAAATAAGGGCCACTAATCCATCGGCCTACGCTGCCCACCGGCTGCAGGCAAGATCTAGTAACTGCAGGCACACTACGGCCACCTTCTCGTTCTCTGGAGTCTTGGCTGCTTCTATAATCACCTCTGTGTCCTGAAGCCATGCATCTGCAGCGATCGCATCTTCACAGTCGTCGAAGAAGGGAGGGTTCAAGCGCTTGAAGCTGTTGGCCGCGCTATTACCCTGATGACCTCCTCTGGTCAAAGCGTTTGCTACCGCCTGGTGCAAGGCATCTCTGCGACGATCCTGTGAAGCTAATAGGGACCTAATGAGACCCACCAAAGTCCCATCATCAGGCTCTGCAGGCTGGACGGGCTGAACTGGTGGTTCTCCTTCAGTAGGCATATCTCTGGAGGCTACTCCTGAATGTTGGGCTTGATCTCCAGGTTACGGTTAGTCCACGGGAGGTACTCCGCCTTGCTGATCGGTAGGTCCAGGAACAATGCCGCTGAAGAAGACGACATAGGGAACAATAAGGAAGGACCAGGACAGATCAACGATACAAGCATGTGATCAGGTCAAGATTTTCAGGGATCAAGAGGATACGAGTAAAGATCAAGGGCGAGTACTGATTGAGACATCTATTCGGTAAACCCTCACATATCTTGAATTACAAGACCTGCATGGGCCACCACTAAAACCATGTCACACCCCAGAACCAGAATACTGGAGAGTGGGGGCAGACATAGCCAGCTACGTATAATGAAATGGAATCCACGTCACTATACGGTCACGGCTGTCTAGATATATGAGGGTTTAACTACAATCCATCAGTCTCCTATGGTCAAGAACAAGCCTATTGTCTCAATCACAAGCAAGTAGTAACAGTTACAAGATATCAGAGCACCAAATATATAATAGCAAGGCGTCCCATACATTACATATTAGATGATCATGAAGCTAGTCATACAAAATGTCAGGACTAGCAAGAGTTCAGTCATACATGATCAACCTTAGGATTTGTCAATCATGTTACAGCCCATAGGCAGACAGTAAATAAAGGGCAATCGAGCTAACACGTGCTCGTCGATTAAATGCCTCAAAAGAATAATTTTACAATAAAGTGGGAGGACAAAAAAAGTAACCCACTCGTTGCCAGGGTTACGCCTGGTGGTCACCATCTGGCTGGATAGTAGGTAGATCCTCTGGTGCTGCTCCGATATCTGGCCACACAAAACCAGCTGGGTCAAACCCCAGAAAGAGCAAGTGCCACAAAGGAGGCTTCACTTAGGAACTAAAACCAGCATATCACAAATAAATAGTAAAGGTAATTAAAAGATAGTAATAATAGCTGAGATAACAAATATATATTGAACACGGAGAAACCATTCAAGTAGCCAGACTGTAACCCTTAAACCAAACAAGGACCGGGGTTACAATCCTTCGCCTGAATAGAAACCCGCCTCAATTACTATTAATAAGGTAACAAGACAATAAACGAAGAGAGGACACAGAACTGCTCCGAAAGCCAGGTTACAACCCTTAAACCAAACAAGGACCGGGGTTGTAACCCTTCGCCTGAACAGAACTGGACCCCTGATCTTCATTGTTAAGGCCAGTATAAATAATCATGGTATTGAAGTAAAGGTAAAACATGACGAGCATGACAGGGGGTTACAATAAGACAATAAACGAAGAGAGGACACAGAACTGCTCCGGGAGCCAGGTTACAACCCTTAAACCAAACAAGGACCGGGGTTGTAACCCTTCGCCTGAACAGAACTGGACCCCTGATCTTTATTGTTAAGGCGGGCGCAATAAGCAGGACGATATATGATAAAATAACCATGGAACTATTCAGATAGCCAAGTTACAACCCTTAAACCAAACAAGGATCGGGGTTGTAACCTTTCATCTGAACAGAACTTGGTATCCCATCATTTATCGATACAAGAAATCATGTCCTGATACAATCTTGTACAGGATCAGGATAAGACTAAGCTGGAATAAACTTCATCCAATCAATCACGGCCAATCAAGAGTACGGCTTGATACTTTTAACTAACTAGGGTTATCACAGGCCTAGTTACTATCAAGATGCAATGAGATTATCCCGACAGCCACAAGCCCTGCAGACCAATCGGTTATCCGGGTCGAATGTCCGTTTATGAAGGGTGCACCACATGACTGTGTGCTGGAAATATGCCCTACTCGTCGGTAGGCTACAAGTCCACTAATGCGCCCAGATAACGGGATTGCCTGTAGCTGGGAATCTCTTCATGACTACTGAATCGTTCTAGTTAATTAGCCTTAGTCAATTTCAGTAGGTAACCCTGACCGTGGTACTCAGGGATCCCCATCCTAGACATGATGCAAGACAGTACCAGTTTATTTGTACAAACACAATCGCCCACGGTGTCCAAGTCTTTCACACTTGTCATGTCAGGCTAGCTGTCATAACAACATGTCGAGACATATCATGCCAGTTTACTTGTCAAGAGTGCACCACAGCGGGCCACTATCGTGTTCTATTCTTACATTATCATGAGTGAGAGAACTTGCATAAAATAATTAGTGACCTATTCTTGATGCCAAGGAAAAGATCTACAACTTCCATGTTGGGAGTTGGGAGAAATTCGAGCCACAATTCAGTCAATTAGGACATATAACAGTTAGTAATAGTCAAAATATGCATTATGCGGCCTATTCTGCGACATGCATGCAACTGCGACACCATATGCGCCTACTGCGACATGTGCCTTATTGCGGCTCATGTGCGACATGATATGCGCCTATCGTGACATGCGCCTCATGTGGCTCAACTGCGACATGATATGCGCCTACCGCGACATGCGCCTCATTGCAACATGCGCCTACTGCGACATGATATGCGCCTACCGCGACATACGCCTCATTGCAACATGCGCCTTCTGCGACATGCGCCTTCTGCGACATGATATGCGGCTACCGCGACATGCGCTTCATTGCAACATGCGCCTTCTGCGACATGCGCCTTCTGCGACATGATATACGGCTACCGCGACATGCGCTTCATTGCAACATACGCCTTCTGCGACATGCGCCTTCTGCGACATGATATACGGCTACCGCGACATGCGCTTCATTGCAACATGCGCCTTCTGCGACATGCGCCTTCTGCGACATGCTGATTATGCTGCAGATGAACCTAGAAATGACCAGAAATTGTTTTGGCCATAACTTCCTCATCCGAAGCCAAAATCAAGCGAAACAAAAGCCAAAACTGCATGAAATTGAATTCTCTACAACATAGAAACACTAGTTTTCGAAAATAACCAAGTTTTAGAGATCAAAACCAAGAAAAATTGAAAAGTTTACAAACTTAGATCTACAAGAATCCATCCATCAAATCCAAAAATGTCAAGTTCTAAAGAGGTTTAGAATCAAGTAAGGAAGAGAATGGAACAATAAAACTTGAGGTCCATCATGAAGCAAGTTTGCACTTGCCTAAGCTCTCTCTCTCTTTCTCCTGGTGGTTGAAGAAGTTATGATAGGGAAGAAGAAGAATAATGAAGCGAGAGAAAGGGGAATGGGTTAATAAAGGGTAGTGGTGGTGGTAGGTAGGGGTTTTCTTTTGGTTCATGATGAACCCAAAAGCAAACCAACCCAAGCTCAGCCGAACCAAGCTAAGCCACAACCAATAACATGCCAAAATAACCATGTAGAAAAATACGCAATACGAGTCAAGAATACGTACACGTATACCAAGATACGTAATACGAACTACAGGCATTACAATTTATTAACCCACCGACCCATTCTCTCTCTTTATTTACTCTTTTCCTTCCTCTATTAACTCTCTCCACCGACCAGAGAGAGAGGCTTAGGCAAGTGCAACTTGCTTCATGGAGGAAATCGGATTTTGTTGTTCCATTGTCTTCCTCGTGAGATTCTAAGTCACTTTAGTATTTAGCATTTTCTAATTCTATGGTTTATTTCATGTAGATCTAAGTTTTAATATTTTTGATCTTCATGGTTTTGATCTTCTAAAACTTGGTTGTTTCCGAAATGGAGAGTTCCATGGAGTAGCGATTTCGATTTCACGCAAGTTTGGCTCTGGAATGGTTGGATTTCATCGAGACTTGACCGAGATGGGGCTTGCTTGAGTTCGTGAGCTTCTACGCCTACTTGTCTTGGCCATGGGGAGAAGATGAAGTTTTATGCCCACGTTCTAAACGTGTTAGCATAGTGTTTAGCCTTTACGCCTACGTTTTACGTGACAGCGTATTATTCAGCCTTTTAAGCAGACTCATTTGCGTGCCAGCGTACTCCGTTCTATGCCGAGTTCATTCGAATTTTACGCTCGGGGCCCTCCCGTTCGCGTAAAATTGTGCTCGCGTAAAACCCTGGCTCGAGCAGACTCTCGCATGCGTAAAGTCTTGCTCGAGTGTTTTCTCGCGTAGAGCTTGCTCGCGCAGAGTTTCACTAGCATAGAGCCTCGCTTGCCTACGGCTTGCTAGCGTAAAACCCTGGCTCGCGTAAAACCCCACTCGTATGCACCCTTGCTCGCGTAGAGCTATCTCACCTTGCTCTTACTAGCGTAAGCCACTTTACTCTTGAGGCCCCTTGGCCTAGCGTAGAGGTACGCGCGTAAAGACTTTGAGTCCCTATGGCGTACACTGTTACCCTTTTGTATCCTTACGTCTCTTGTCATGAACTTAATAATCACGAATTATTTAATATGTTTGAAATGATAATTGTAAACGACATGGTATGAAGTAGACATGACATAACATGATATGACAAGCAAGCATGATGGGAACTATTAAAAGCTGTTTCGACGGCTAGTATGGCCTGACAAGAATGACATGACAAGAATGAATAGCCTGGACACCATGGACGATTGTGTTTATACAAGTGAACCAGTATGGTCTTTTATCATGTCTAGGGCAGGGAACCCTGAGTACCACGCTCAGGCGTACCTATTTAAACTGATTAAGGCTAATAACAAGAATAATCAAGTAGTCATAAAGAGATTTTCCAGCTACAGACAATCCCGTTATCTGGGTCGCACCATCTTGGGATCTGTAGCCTGCCGTCGAGTAGGGCACATTTCCAGCATACTGTCATTTGTTACACCCTTTAAGCTACCTAAGGGTACATGTGTTCCTTGGACAATGTACCCACATGAATTCAACCCTTAATTACGTCCGGATAGCCTGGATGGTCTGCATGGCTTGTGACTGTGGAATAATCTCATTGCATCTTGTTAGTAATTAGGCCTGTGATAACCCTAGTTAGCTAAAGTATCAAGCCGTACTCATTGCTTAGCCGTGATCTGATTGGATAGAGTCTAAACCAGTCTAGTCTTGTCCTGATCCTGTACAAGATTGTTACATGACCTGAATGCTTGTGCTTTACTTCATCGATAAATGGTAGAAAACCGAGTTTCGTTCAGATGAAGGGTTACAACCTCGGTCCTTGTTTGGTTTAAGGGTTGTAACTTGGTTATCAGAATAGTCCCATGGTTATCTTATCGTACATCATCATGATTGACCATCTCTAGTTTTCTTTTATTATATTAATATGTTTTGTGCTAATTGCTGGTTTTAGTTCTTAAGTAAAGCCTTCTTTGTGGCACTTGCTGTTTATGGGATCTGACCCAGCTGGTTTTGCATGACCAGATACCGGAGTAGCACCAGAGGATCTCCCTGTCTTCCAGCCAGATGGTGACCACCAGATGTAACCCTGGCAATAAGTGGGTTTTATTTTGCTCTCCCACTATATTGTAAAATATTACTTTGAGACGTTTAGCCGACGAGCACGTGTTAGCTCGATTGGGGGAGATAGTTTGTGGAAGAGGGAGTAGAGGAATAGGGGTTGGGTTAGAGTGCTGCTAGGAGTTTGTAGTAGTATTGTTCTTAAGTGAGAAGTAGGGAGAGAGAGGTGAGTTTAATAAGGGAAGTGGGAAAGTGGTTTTGTGGTGAGGAGGAAGTAGAGGGAGAGAGATGAGGGGAGGAGGGGTGAACGTGTGTGAGGGAGAGTAGGGAGAGTTGTAGGGGAGTGCTGGTCCTTCGTGGACCAGCTCCACAATTTAATTTTTTTTTTAATAATTCAGATTTCAGAGTTAGGAATTGGATTGGGTCTGGGTTCGGGCTCGGGTCTGGGTTCAAGTCTGAGTCAACAACCAAAAATCCAGGTTTAATTATTTTCAAAATAATTTTAACACTAAAAAATAATCCTAATAATAAATATAATATTAATTTACAAAATTGGGTTTCACAATCTTCCCTCCTTAGAAAATTTCGACCTCGAAATTTCAAGGATAGAGCCGGGTATAATCAAAATCACCTAACCTTAAACAAAACTTAAATCATCAAGCATGATTGGATTCTAGGCATGGTCACTAGGTACAAAGATAAACTATCGGCATGATCAGAGTTATCTAGATATGATCTGAGATAGGGTTGGAACGTTGTGGTGATAAAATCATTTTGGGCACGAGAAAAATCTAGGTACAAATTATGATCATGAATTGGAGAAAATCAAGTGGGGTCTCGAGAAACAGGAAAGGCAAGAAAGAAGCATTGTCAACAGTGTATTGAGAAGGCAAAAAGTAAATGGAATCATTTGAGATGATCGACTAAAATGTCAAATCAAATTAGAATGGGGTACAAGGATTTGTGACTCAGGAAAGGTAAAAGTTGTACGATAGTAGGATATTAGAGATGATTAGAATAATAATGAATGTAATCGAGTGAAATATTTCCAATGAGGGCCGAGTGATGATCAGAGAGGATGGAAAGTATGTCGTTTCGCCGTTCAATGGTCAGGAGATAAGATATGCGGGAAAAGACTTACAAGATAACTATCTATAGCTTCCAAAATCTGCAACTAAATAATAATAATAATAATAATAAATAAATATATAAGATATAAGAATATATGGGTGTGCAACGTACCAAGGTTGAAACAGAAAAGTGATTGAGGAAGCAGAGATTGATTTGATCCTAATAAGTTTTTAGGAAGATCAAGTAGAATTTTTCAGGAAATCCTTTCTTTCTGAATATGACAAGAGATTTCTGGGAAAGGAGACAACCGCTAGAAATGTAAATTCTTTAATCAGACAAAAGTTAGAATGAGTTGATGGTGCAAAGACAACCATGGTTTGAATATAGTCTGAATAATATTCGGAAACCAAATATGTTTGAAGTCACTTTGTCTCAAATTCATGCCTCGCCAGAGTGCACCTGACTGCAGTGAATTTTTGACCCAATAACTTGAATAATTTTAGGTTACCGAGTACTCTTCTAACTTTATCCATTTCATAGCTAAGCAACATAGAAGATCAACATGGTGCATTTAGGACAGTCACTATAATATTCGGAAACCTATGAACACCCGAAATCACTTCAACTTTAGAGTCTTTTACCTCGCCAGTGCGCAACTGGCTGCAGTAAACTCGCAGTTTTCATAATTCAGGCAAATGACTATACCGCAATGTGCGAAGTCATATTAGGTCACGAAATATTTTTCTAAACTTTGTCTATAAGAATTTCAAAGGAGTTCTCGAAAAATTCAAACGAGTTCTAAGGTTCCAGTCATGGTAGGAAAAGATGTTGATATATGTTCTTCTGATTTCAAAAAAATTTATCAGGGTAAATAAGTGTTCCAGTAGCTCTTCAGATTTAAGAGATTTGATTTTGAAGAAATTGATCAAGCTTGAGTATGACTAATTGAGTTGGACACAGGATAAGGTAGAAGAATCAGAGCTTTGGGTTGAGTTGAAGAAGTCAATGAGAATATTTCCGACAAATCACTTTAAAGGATACAGACGTTTACCAAAATTATTTGAAAAAATAATTTCTTATCAAGGAAAGTTTTGAGAATGTGATGGGAAGTAGGGTTGACATAAAAGAAGTATGTCTTTATGGATTTCGGGAAGTCAGGTTAAAATGGTTTAGTAAAGCCAACAAGGGGATGGTTCAACAATTTAAAAGAAGTTTTACTAATAGGATGAAATCAATTCTCTGACCGTTCGTACTTCATGGTACTTAAGCATTGAGTTTAAAAACTATCTAGGCTTTGAATTGATCAAGAAGTTGCATAGAGAGTGTAGGGTTTTCAAGTTGAGTGGAGGAAATCAACAATAAAATATTTGGAATAACCTAGGAGATAACAATCAAAATTTGAGGTTATTTTGAAATTATCTTCTCTAGGGGAATCATGAACTAACTAGGTTGAACCAATTCTTTCGGTAATAATTGAGGTTTATGGTTCCAGAGGGATTTGGTTCAGGATTCGTTCCAAGGAAGTCAATTAGAATTTAGATCAAGTTTGGATACGCTAAACATATAAGTATCTCAGGTAGATAAGAGTTATTAGAGTTTAAAACTCTAGATAGAGAACGAGTCTGGATTCCCGTTAAAGATAGAAAAAGATTTGTTCGACTAGTGGAGAAGTTTAAAAAGGTCTGCTGACGAAGGAGATTGAAGAGTTCTAATATTGCTCCATAAATAACAAAAGTATAGATCTTAAGGGGTGCTAAAACCTGTTAAAGATATGGAAAGGAGATAATCCCGAAAATCATGGGACACTAAAAGATACAAAATCTAGGAAAGTAAAATATGTAGTAACATATACCATCATACAGTCGGCCTAAACTGGTCAAGGTCAAAATCACTCCTCATGCCATCATCACTTCCAATTGTTATAGGTACCAACTAATATTTTGGTAATCCAAAATTCTACTCTTCCAATTCTTAATCACCAATATATCCCTGATAAATACCGCCTTACATTCCTTCTCATTAAGATTACAATTTCAGCAATTATATCGTAGGAGAGAAACTTTGGGAAAGACGTCTACCATAAAGGTGTAAACAAGAATTTTATTCATATTGGAGAATTACAGCAAGACTCTCATGATTATTCTAAAGACATCCTGTTACAACTTCTTATAACAGTAGGTAATGGCAGTTCTAGGTACTAGTCCTCATGGCTCTGGCTCTTGTACGAGCAGTCTCCAACTGCCTCATCTTCTTCTATGATCTTCGAGTCTGCATCATGCCTTCCTACAGTGAGTGTAGGAGTCAAGACTTGCTCGATAGGAAAAGAGTCCCTAGGTTACAGCGTAACAGGGGTTGCTGAGATAGGTGCTCTGGTAAAATGGACAGATAAGAGGCAATTCTTTACCCGATGTTCAGCGGATCCACATGCCAAACATTGTCCCAATCTCTTGCGGCAACTAACGGCTAGATGACCAGGCCTCTTGCAGTAGTCACAAGCCAATAACTTCTTACGACAAGACTGCCGGGAAGTAGAGTACTTGATGGGACCCAAATATCTTCTAGATTCAGGGGTATTTCTCCTAGGGTGAGGTTCCGCACCAACTCGGTTTAAGATAGCTAAGGTTACGTCGTTGACATCCTTAATAACATCTCTCGTGATATCAATCTGTTTCTGCTGGGCCTCGGCTTGGGCCTTCTGGGACTCCGGGATTCCTTGAAGTAGGGTAACCATTCGGGAGGTATCTACTAGTACTGGTGGGGCGACAGGGGTAACTATCTTAACAGGAGATGGTGGAATTGCCGTGGACAGAATAGGTTCGGCTGTAGTATGAGCTGTGCCAGGGACTTGTGCAGTAAAGGGGGTATTGATGAGCTGCAAAGGAGAAGGATTAGAATAGACCTGAGGAGAGGGGTGTGATCAGGAGATAACACCTCATCATCAGCAGGACCGGGTCGGGTAGTCTTTCCTTTGGCCATAATCTAGAAGGTTTAGGGTTCAAACATAAGCAAGGTGTCCTACCAGTCTATAATCAAAAAAAAATATTTATGTATATATAATTCGGACCTATGTTGTGACAATGTTCTAGTGTTCTAATTGTTTCTAAGTATGTTTTCCTAAGTTGTTGTTGGACTTGCATGGGCCACCACTAAAAACATGTCACGATCCGATCCCAAATAATTGGGTTGAACCGGATCATGCCCAGCCTGTACCGTTGTTGAGACGACGGCAGTAAGCTGTTCCATTAGCAGGTAACCACACAACAACATCTATATTTGTCACAACTCAAATTCGAGAAATGAAACTTTATTAACTTTGAAATGAAATACAACTGGAAAAAATGTACTAAAATAAATAACAGTTTAAAATAAACAACAATACCGAAACAGAAAACTATCTAATCAGCCGGCTCATCGGCCTCAGTCCCAACGTCCTCCAATGGGGACTCTGACAGCACTACTGGGTACAGGACACGGTCGTGTAGCTGTGGTATAACAGCTCATCATCCTCATAGTCCCCTAAAAATATATCTCCAGTCAGGAGGGAGCAAAGTACAATTTATGCTAATTTAAAACAGTTAAAATGAATAATAGAATCATGCACTTCTAAACAGTTTAGAAATTGAACAGTTTTCTCAGCAGTAAAACAGTGTGATTTGAATAGATAATGAATATGACCGGCTTGGGATGTACAGTTATATCCTATTGATACGATTCGGCTTATCCCCGTGTGTATGAGGGGTAAGCTAATACTGGCCTATAGTTGGATGTGGTCATAAACATTACTCTATTCCCCCAGTCCCCAATCAGTTACAGTAGTTACAGTAGTTACAGTCAGTGCTCTCAGAGAGAGTTCCGTGTTGCATCGTGGTTTAAACTTGCATTTAAACGATTACTAAATAATTGTAAACTAACACAAAATGTACTTGCCTCAAAATGGACATGACTGGAGAGGATGAAGACTTCGAGACAGGAATTCAGAATCGTCCTCGAATTCCTACATTCAAAAAATTGACTCAGATTCCAGGGTTACCAATCTAGCTACGCTAGTTGAAATCTCTATTTGTGTCCAAATCCATTTTAATTCTTATTTAACAAAACACAAACAAGATTACGATTATCGGTGCGTTGATTTTAATACGAGGAAAAAGATCGTTTTAAACTTTGTATTTGGAAAAACTCGTCGATACCAGATTAATTGATTAAAACTTTGTATTTTAGTAACTATAAATATAAAACTAATTTTTCTTATTTTAGTGGGAAATACATGATCGTTAATTAATATTAAAACTTGTAAATTTTAGGTGAGAAAATCTTTATTAATTTTTATACGAAAATACTTTTATTAAATTTATTCGTATTCTATAAAAACTCGCAAAAACAGCAAACAACCAAAAATCCTACGCTACCAAATTAATAGTTACAGAACCAACAACCAGCTGGGCTTATGCCCATTACAATTTATTTACATAAATTGAAATAAGACAGAAACTGCCGTCAGTCCTAAACTTTAAATAAATTAAATATGAATAAAACTAAAAATAAAATAATTATTTATCGAGTCTCAGATATGGTCCAATCGTCAACTAGGCTAATGCCTCAACGTCCGGACGAAGCCGATTTCGTTTGCACTTAGCCGGGGCCCATTGACCGATACGGTTGTCGCCCAAAATTCAAATATCAAATATATAATTCCGAAATCCATTTTTAAATCATTTTTAAAATATACTTTAAATTTACGGAAAAAATTCGGCAGCATTTCCTCTATTTTTGGTTAACCCAAAAACTGGGAAATATGCCGATAATCTTTCCTGCAATCCCAAACCAGAGAATCCCAAAATATATATATAAAATAATCCACAACCAATCCACAGATTAATTCGGAACGACCCGAAATAATTTCGGAAGTCCGAATCCAACCAAACGTCACAGCACAAGACCGGAAATATCCGGAAGCCAAAATATACCGAAATCCAATTTCCGAAAAGTTCCGGAAAATCCAAAACAATCAACAGAACCTTTCCGAAGGTTCCGAAAAATACGACGTCGCTAAAAAATTGAATTCCCAGGAGGGAATCGGGGACCATTCTCATCACAGACTAAAGGAAATAGGACGGGATAGGGATTATACCTCGGGTTGCTCGGCTAGAGCTCTCAGATGATAATTATAAGAAAAAGGAATTTCGCGGGCTTAGAAAAACCCCAAAATTCGTGAACAGCAAAGATCGGCGATGGGAAACTGCAGATCTGAGTCCACGAGATGCTACGAACAGCAGATCGGTGCTCGGAACAGCAGTGGACAGCGGCAACACTTTCGCGGGATCGCGGGAACAGCGGATCGGGGTCGGGATGGACCGAACAGCGGCACGGAAGACCGCGGGAAGGCGGTCGGTCGGCCAGAGGGGGTTGGCCGGAGCTGCGTCGGACGCGGCAGCCGGAGTCGGCTGCGGGGGCACGCTGGAGGGTGTCGGGCGCACAGGGGAGGCCACTGCGAGGGTCGCGGGCCAGGGGGTCGCCGTGCAGCATCGGGTGCGGGGCGCGGCCGGTGGGCGGCTGCGGGGGCTCGGTCGCAGGAGGGTCGCGCCGAGGAGGGAGTCTGGAGGAGTTTGGGGGAGATAGTTTATGGAAGAGGGAGTAGAGGAATAGGGGTTGGGTTAGAGTGCTGCTAGGAGTTTGTAGTAGTATTGTTCTTAAGTGAGAAGTAGGGAGAGAGAGGTGAGTTTAATAAGGGAAGTGGGGAAGTGGTTTTGTGGTGAGGAGGAAGTAGAGGGAGAGAGATGAGGGGAGGATGGGTGAACGTGTGTGAGGGAGAGTAGGGAGAGTTGTAGGGGAGTGCTGATCCTTCGTGGACCAGCTCCACAATTTAATTTTTTTTTTTTTAAAGAATTCAGATTTCAGAGTTAGGAATAGGATTGGGTCTGGGTTCGGGCTCGGGTCTGGGTTCGAGTCTGAGTCAACAACCAAAAATCCAGGTTTAATTATTTTTGAAATAATTTTAACACTCAAAAAAATCATAATAATAAATATAATATTAATTTACAAAATTGGGTTTCACAATTTTATTTAATATATATTTCTATATAATATCATTAAGAGCAAATAGCGAAAATAACTTAAAAATCAATAATAATATTATTAAATAATAAATCCCATAAAAATATTACCTAGTGATAATATTAAGATATTGCACAATCGCTTCTTTTGTAAAAATATAATAATAATAATGATAATAATAATAAATAATGATCATGTCCAGTCTTGCTCCTCAGAACACAACAAAACACAAAGAATCAAAAGCCAGCAATAAAATAATAATAATCATTAAATATATTTTTTACTCTAATAAGGACAGCAGTAGAGGCTGCTTATTAGTTCTTAGGAAAGTGTAGAGGGAGAGAGAAAGCAAAGGGGTGGAGGTTTACGAGAGGAAGAGGGAGGAAGGGCGCGGAAAAGAGGACGCCAGAGAGAGGGGATATCGGCGTCGGGGTCGGGTCGGCAAGCTGGGAAAGGAGCCGGAGTGGAAAGAGGGGGAGCCGAAGACGGTGTCCCACCCGGAGCGGTGCGGTGGCCCACCGGTTCTAATTCGCGGCGGCAACGATGCTCGCTGCGCGCGCCGGCAGCGAATCTCCGGCACTGCCGAGCTCGGGTGGTGCGAGGGTGAGGCGGGGTCTCGGCGCAAGACCAGGCCGCACTGGCGGTAGTGACCGAGGACGAGCGGTCACGGTGGATCGGTCGCAGCGGAGGTGAATTTTCCTATTTCTCTTCCTTAGATGGTGGTAGTGATTTGTCTTGGCGGTGGTGGCAAGGATGGTGGCTGGTATGGCCGGACCTTGGTGGGGGTAAAGGTGGTGTAGGCGGGGCTGCCACGGCAGTGGCCGCAGTAGTGGTGTGGTGATGATGGTTTGGGTTTAGTCGGGAAGGAGGTGGTGTCGGGTTGCTGTGGCGGTCGAGTTTCCGTCCAGTGGCCGTGGCCGCGGTGGCGGTCCCGATGGTTGGGTACGGTGGACAGGGTTGTGCTGGTGGTCTGGAGTTTGGTTGGACGTGGTCACGATGATGAAGGTGGTCGATATGGCAATGACGACAGAACGATGGGGACTGGGTTTGGCCGGGGTTGTAGGAGGTGAATAGGCGATGGCTGGGTTAGTTAAGGATTCTATTGTATCGGGGTGTCCGACATGGGGAAGGAGAATGTGCATGTAAATATGGAATAAGATGTGGACATGGACACGAGGCACTCACTTTGTGGTGGAGGAAAATTATAGAGAATTTGTGAATGGTAGAAATATATGGATGAGTACCTCTCCTTATATAGGAGGTGAGAATTCCTAGTTGGATAAGGATTTGGGGTTTTTTAATTTCCCATAGATAAATCGCATATTAATTTAAATCAAATTTAAATCAATGCAATCAATAATAATCCAAATCCAATTCTAATTTAAATCTAGATAATCTAAACTCAATATAAATTCTATCTTTAAACTATTTAAATTAAATCCATAAAATCAAATCGAGATTTAAAATGACCACAATAATTTCCAAATATATTTTCCAAAAATACCAATAATAATAATTTCAAAAATGCTAAATATTTTTAAATATCTTTTTGAATAATAAAATATTAATATTAACAAATTCGAAAATGGAATTATATTTATGAATTCAAATTCATGTACCTCATGTGCAAGGAATATTTGCATAAAAATAGTTTTCTAAATTACCACTATTAAATAAGCTAGCATTTTATAAATAAATAAAAGTAATAAGTTTTGGCCACCTTCATACGATACTTTTCACAACTTTAAGTAAAATACAAATAAAAATTATTATATATATTATTTTGAAACTATAAAAATAGAAAAATATTTTTCTAAAAATATGTACGCTCGCACATATTCGTACTCGTCGAGCAATTACGAAAAACAAATTTTTCCGCACGACGTACAATGCAACTACGCGGCGTATAAATACAAAATAAAAAAATTAGTACCAATTTATAAAACCAAAAAAATAGTAGAAATTTTGGGATTTTACATCCTACCCAACTTATAAGAATTTCGTTCTCGAAATTTAGGAGTAGCTAGGGTAGGTAGGGTCGAAGGGGGAGAATGAGTTTTAAACGATACAAAATTTAAGTAATGATTCGAAGACGGAATCCAACGATAACAAGCAATTTGGATAACAATAATTTAGATAACTAGACAATCAAAATTTGGATATAGTTTAGGAGATGATCGCATGGTAACCCATTAGTATCTGATTCAATCACACCACCATCAATATCATATACTACGTAATCTGAGGATAGGTAATAACTTCCTCGACCTATCAATAACTTCATCATTCGAAATCTAAATTCATTGTCGATGTCGTCACGATCTTCTAAGTTTTTGATTTACCAAGAGTCGCCAATGTCTTTCGATACTTCATTCTTCAACTATTTCTCTTCAAATTTATATTCCATGGGAAAATTTAAATTCCTTAAACATGTTTCCTTTCTTCTTTACTACATTTGAGATCTACTAAACTTGCAAAATTTAAATTTTAGAATATTTGAATCCAGTATCTTATGACATAATTTAAATTCAATAAGTAGCTAATCTTTTTCTTCCAACATGTGTGTATATATATGTATTTCTCAAACTAAATTTCATCTTCCATAATCTCTTCGAAAATTTTTAATACATCTTCAATTTATTTAGTGGAAGGTACGAATTAACTCACCCTAATGTGAAATTCTTATTCATACCTATCATAAAAATTATCCTCATAGCAACAAAATTTTAAAATCGCCTTTAAACAAATAACACTCAAAAGTTTCTCAGTAATGAAGAACCAATATGTAAATCGAGAAGTCTACTCTCCTTTGATCATATCTTCATAACTCAATCTTTTATCATCATAAATGGAAATTTTACTCAATCCTTTATGTATTTGTGTCTTCCTCGGAAGTTGGAATCCAATGATCTTTTAATTTATGATGGAAAAAATGAAATCTATCTTAACTTCATGTTCATGATCATCTTAAAAACGTATTCTTTATATCGTCAAAATTTAAAAGAACACCATCCAAAGTTGGATTGACTGTTTGTCAACCGGGGAGTTTATTTATCCTTGATCCACCTTACATTCCTTAATTCATCTAGTAGGGTTGACCACAAATTTCAATTTTTCTAATATATACCTTGTAACCTCGTAATCATAAAAATTTCTATGGGATTTCCAAATGTAGTCTCGTATAACTGAAGGGTGCCACGATCAAACTTCTACACTTGGACAAGGACATCAAAGGGACAAGGTTAAACATACTACGGAGGAATCATAGTGAAATATAAGTAAAGCAGTTTAATTGGAAGAGAGAAGGGTAAGGGTTGCAATATTGAAAAGCGAAAAGATGTTATGTGTCTAAGTGAACTGAGATAAGACATGAAAATAAATGGCAAGGGTTAAGCAGTCAAGATAAAACGCAAGGTTAAGCATTTAAGGGATTTAATAGATCGCAATCATAGGTCAAAAAATTTGAGTCGAGGTTGAGTCCATATATGTAGTCAAAAGTGTATCGGTACCATGGTAAGGGTTATAGTTTAGTCTTTATGACCCGAAAGTCGTATCATAAAAATAGGGTACAAGAGGACGTATTTTAGTGGGACATGATATACCTAAATAAAGGTGAGCTCGTCTAGGTCTTGCATGTGAAATTTGTCGAAAGAAAAAGTCTAGGGTTGTGCTCCAAATATCAAAGTCACGATAGGGAACGCCAAATGATCAAAATAGAAAGTGGGTTTTCATAAAGTACTAATTAATGCACAAAAATAAAAGGTTAAAGCACAAAATAAAAATAATTTAGGAAATCTCGTAGATCAAGTTAAGATAAGTTAGAGGCACAGTTTCTAGAGTAAAAATAGTCTTATAGATAAGGGTATGGTCAAGGGAATGATTCTAATCATTTCGAAGTTTCAAACAATTAGATGGTCACGAATAAGATCTACATTTGAGGGAAGGTCGAGTAAGTCAAAGATATGTTCATCGGTTTGGTCGATGACTAACTATACTTGAGTATATGCAATATCATAATCATAGGGGATATGGCAATCTAATGTGGAATACATCTACCTCACTAGGGTGACCTTACTTGCTTCTTGGTCCTCTACCAATATATGATCTAATCTAAAATTTCAACTTCCTCGAAAGTTTCTCAATAAAATTTCCAAAATACTCCGCCAAAATTTCCAATTATCTTAGACTGTCAACTTTAATCAAAATTTTAAATCTCTAATCAATCTCGAAACAACCCTTGTATATCACAAATCGAATAATTATTTTTTTCTCCAAACCTTAAACTCAACATTTAATAAGTTTATCAGCCGAATTTCATACTACAAAATAGAACATTTAAATAACTCCCAATTTTAATTATATATCCTTCAAATGTGTATATCTAGCTTCCAATAAGTCACAACTACTCTTCAAAAGTTTAAAAAAAAATTCTTTCCAAAATTTAAATATCCATAATCAAGGTTTTAAACTCGAAATCTAAATAACTTTATAAATCATAGATCATATGACGTAATTTAATTCAAAAACATTTTACCAAAATTTATCAATCATCCTCAAATTTTGGTCAATCATAAATCATACTGTAAAATTTTATGATCCTTTTCAAATCAAATTTATATCCCTCCAAAAGATGTATATCTATAACTCAATAAGTCATAAATGTTCAAAGACCTTCAAAAATCAAAACGCAAAATCAAATCAATTTCTTTTTTCGATCTAGCTATCCTCTTGTGTATATCACCTTGTAATATCAAAATAAAATTCCAACTATCTTTTGGAAGTGCTAATATGCTACTACCCAACTTGGAATTAACTAACCCTTAAGATCATATTTCTAGGAAAATAAATGTCTTTATAACTCAAACAAAATCTCAATACTTGTCAATATAACCTTCTAGCCATGTGTTTAACATATGGGCATATACTAGTGTAGTCATCTTACTAAGCACGAAACTAAGAATTTACGGTAGAAGGAGTCAAGCAAGATGCAAATCAAGGAGGTCGAACGAGAGTTCGGAATTTGAAGTTAAGAAAGGATGTCAAGTAGGTGGATGAGATTCTAGATTCTAATCCTATATTACAGGCCCGTTCGGTACAGACATATAACCAAAACGGCAAAATAGACCTGCATGGGCCACCACAAAAATATGTAACGTCCTAGTCCCAAAATACGTAGGACTAAGAACATAGCCATGCCAGCTGTATACATACAAAGTATACTCCAATATATGGAATCCTCGTATGTATACATAAGCTGTAAGTAGTAAAACCAATGCTAACTAATCTCATCCAAAAATGAAAGAATAAAAGATGTCATATAATCAATTATTTATTATCATTGGTACATGTAGTTGGAAGGAGACAAATCTACTACCAACTGAAAAGAAATACATAATAAAAGAAAGAGTTTGGCGAGCGAAGCGAAGACAACCAAAGTGCAATCATCCTAAAAAAATAGAGATGATCATGGCCACGGCTAGAACACCTGCAAAAGACAAGAGCACACACCTGGCGAGATAACCAGGTCCTCAGAGGGACGTAACAAGATACAATAAATATGCCATATAAATACTGAATATAAAATATGTCACAATCAAAGAAACTGACAAGATATAAATAAGGTGACCTAACCGTACTAAAGTGACTATGAAATTAAGAAACAATCCTTCGACGCATGAGCCCCGGCTGTAAATGTGATCTGGTATGGTCCCTGCTTGAGCACCAGTGACCTAAGCGCATGACGTTGAAAAACGACTGTGGCCAACCTGAGAGGCTAATCATACCCGTATCTCCAGCGGAGCTTTTGGGTTACAAGGGAAGTACAATCGAAGCCCATATGTCAGGTATTGTCCTCCCCATCCAATGTACCTATTTAAGTCGCATCCACGACCATATTTCTCTACTAACTGCTAAGTCTCCTAACATGCTCTTATTAGCAGTTAGTCCTAACGCATGCACACTGGGGATCAACCAACATGCAAGGACCTCTACATACCACTCATCTCACACATCCTCGTGGTACAACTGCGTCAAGGTATATACAATACACTACAAATGGTAGTCTCTTAACTCTAAGTCCATATGAAATCAAGGGATAATAACAAAGTACAGCTAATATCACTGAGTAGACAGTAAATCAAGAACTGTAAGAACTGGAAATAAATGAACAGTGATATATAATAATTGCAAACTCAGTATAATGGCAAGGTATCTTGCCTGGTAGGATGCCTGGTGTGCTGCGATGATCAAGGTGGCATGAACTGCGACTTCGGTGCAACAACTATGCAAGGTGACCTCGGGTGGTGGCACAGACAGTTCCATCGAGTCCAGGACGACCAATTTAGTTAGGGTGGACATAATGAAGGTACGGAGTTGGTTAGGGTATAGGGAGAATAGGATTGGTCACGGACATGAGGATAGTCAAAGAAAATTTGATAAATAATATATAAATGATTTTTGAAATTATTTATAATACTTGAAATATAATTTATTAGTCAAAATATGCTTTCAAATAAATATCCAAAAAATCAAAAGTCGTTTTAAGGCAACACTGTAAGTTTTGTCAACATATTATTCTTCGCTGAAACCCATGTCTCATAAATCAAAATATTTTAAGCGAAACAAAATATTATTAGAAAATTTATTTAAGGCTAAGAAACATATTTTGTAAACATAACGTCTTGATAAAAATCAACACTTTACTGACTATTCAAACTTGAGAATATTTATAACTATTTAAAACTATAATTTGCTTTTAGAAAATAATAAAACCATATAATAACTTAAAACTCTAAACACGATTTGAAATTACATGCAGGACCAAGCCCAATACTATATATTTATCACAATATAGTTTTTTGAAAATATTTTATTTAATATATAGTTCTATATAATATCATTAAGAGCAAATAGCGATAATAACATAAAAATCAATAATATTATTATTAAATAATAAATCCCATAAAAATATTACCTAGTGATAATATTAAGATATTGCACAATTGCTTCTTTTGTAAAAATATAATAATAATAATAATAATGATAATAATAATAAATAATGATCATTTCCAGTCTTTCTGTCACGACCCGCACCCTGTATAGGGGCACGAGAAGTGGGTACGTCCAGCCTATGCCGCAGTGTCGGCGGTAGAACGCTGTCCTAGGTCAATCATCTAACAATATAAAAATACCTGTACAGTTTATACTCTCCGAATGGAGGTGACATAACAATATACATCTCAATCACATCTAGGGTAGAAGAATGAAAGATAGATAGATAGACAGTAACTCAAAGAGAACAGTAGAATAGATGAAAATGTCCAAGTGTCTAGGATAACATAACACCAGAATGTCAACTCATAATACAATAAGTCTAAGAGTCTATATATCTCAACATCTCAAAATACAACTCAGATGTGAGACAAAATGATAATACCGAAAGACTGTCTAGCTAAACTAGCCTAGACTACTGGGGCAACATCCTCAGCTGCAGGTGGATCCTGCTGAGGGTCCACAACATAAGTATCATCTAGTCCTGCTCCATAATAGGTAGTCACCAGGGCCTCATCCTCATCCTCTGTAATATTTTCAACAGGTCCAGTCAGGACAGGAACGAGCACAATACATCTCACACAGTTCATAACAGGTTAGGAAATACGATACAGGCAATAGAGTAAGATACAGAAAATGCTGAAAGGAAATGTACGCTGTAAAAGAGATAGCTGTAATAAAATATCTACTGTATATAGAGAACTATAAGTGACTAGTGATGTAGAGTACAAGATAGGCATGTGAATGGCTAGAATTTATACATGATTATACTACTGAGTTTGCACATGATTATACTACTTTGGAATTAATCACATGTCCACTTCTACTCCCCCGTTTCCCCAATCAATACACAAGGATCTAGACAAGTTACGTTATTATACATGATTACTTCACATGAGGCTCATAAATGAGTATACGTAAAGTTATACATGAGGGCTCAGTGAACATGAGAGTACATGATCACATGAGTATACATGTATGATGGAAGCACAGGAGTACATGATGAAAGTGAAACACACGTAACATAAAGTACCCGATGCTCCCGAGGGGGATAACATCTCATGTAAAGATCCATATAGTTTTAATCCGTGTTACCAACGTGACAGCATCAAGTAAAGTAATCTAGAGCGAGAAGTAAAGCCTGAACAAGTATGAAACGGTCAGAGAATGTACTCGCCTGATAACTGAATGTCTGAAGAGGATATACTGTCTGAGGAGAGGTGTATGGCTCCTAATCAAAGCAATACAAGTCACAATGTATCCACAATGGTAAAAATAAAGTATACAATGCATACTACATGATTCTAGGTCAATCTGGTCAAAAGTCAACTCTTGGTCAACTCAATAGTCAAACTGGGTCACAGGAAGTCATACTAGGTCACAGGGGATCAAACTGAGTCAAATAAAGTCAAACAAGGTCAAACAAGTCAAGGTTAGTCAAATCTAGGTTAAAGTCAATATTCTAATCAAACTAGTCAAATACTAGTCAACATGATCAATCTGGGTCAAGTCTAGGTCAAACTTAGACCAACTAAGGTTTTGTTCAAACAAAGACTAGTAAGTAAGGTAATTAGGTTAAACAAAGACTAGTCAATAAGGTAATTGGGTCAAACATGGTCAGACTAGTTAAACTAGTCATTTTAGGTCAATCCTAGTCAATTCTAGGTTAACTAGGTCAAATTTGACCTAAGGTTGACTTTGGTCAACACTAGTTAAACAAGGGTCAACTAGTAGTGTTTTGGGCCATTAGGTCAATTGGGGTTAGCCCCTAATGCCATAGGCTAATCACTTAGGCCATAGGCTAGTGACTTAGGTTTCCATAGGCTAGTGGTTATAGGTTTTCATCTCTATACAATATACATATATATACACCCATATATAACCTTATATATATGTATATATATATATATATATATATATATATATATATATATATATATATATATATATATATAAATATATATATATATATATATATATATATATATATATATATATTTTATATAAATATATATATACACAACTATATACAATACCAATCACCCATATATATATATAATGACACTAAATATCTAATACCAAAATGTATATATATCATATATATATATATATACATATATATATACAAAACCTATATATATATTACATATATATAGAGAGAGGGAAGAAGAGAGTGAAAGAGAATGAGATAGAGTGAAAGAGATAGATGGATAGGCTGGACAGGAATGGGGGGAAGGGTGTTCTCAGATTCCTGAGAACAGGAATCCAGTCCCCAAACACACATACACAGTATATATATACATATATATGTATATATATACACCACTACAATTATACACAACCATATACCCTCAAATCTCACCTACACTCACACATACATATACACTACATATATATACTAAAAACATACTAATACATGTATAATCATATTAATATTAGATTTGAAATTCACTTTTGAAAACTGGGAATAATATCCCAAAACTGGAAACAGCACTGTGCATTCGATAATAGGGTAAACCCAAATACACACGCTAAACCGAGATAGGACTCGAACCTATAGGTTGGTAACTGATGCCCCACATGTATACGTGTCGTAGGTGTCTCTAGGTGTCCACCACGACACGATACAACGTGTCCAAGTGTCTAAAAACACAATCGGGTAACACAGTGCACACATACGCAAATACAGTATCGTGCACATGTGCAACTAGCTCTAGGATACGACACACACGTCCTCGTGTCTCGTGGTCATGTCCCTAGGTTCGTCTAGGGTCAGGCTAGGTGTCAGTGTGTCTGTACGGTGTCCATGTGTCGCCGTGTCCAAATGGGAAGCCCGTATCAGAGCCCAATTTCTACGTGTGTGCTGTCAGTGAGTGACCAGTGCAGAGGCAATTTCGTGTCCGATACGACACGATAAGCCACAAAACTTGGGGGCATGTTCGCAGACATTGCCCCCGTGTCCATGCCAAATTTGGCGTGTCAACGTGGCGTGTCGTGTCCGGAATTAAGGTCGAGTAGCAGGGGAGCGTGCACAGTCTCGTACAGCGATGCAAGTGTCTCGTGGACACGACACGAGCCACGTGGGGCCTCGTGGTTACGTCCACGTGTATCCCACATATTGGGCTACACACTCATGGAAATACGAGGTGTCCATGACTCGTGTCCGCACGACACGAAGGCCGTGTCAGTGAGTGTTTAACACTGTGTACAGTGTAGTGTACGGTCAGTGCGTGTCGGATTTCTCCTCCGACACGACACGAGGGTGTCTAAAATTCGAGAGGGGGCTTGTCAGAGGATGCCCCCTCCTCTGTGCCAAGTGGCACGTGTCCATGTGTCCAATTCGTAGAGAAAACAGTATCGGGTAGCAGGGGATTAAAGTGTACACAGAGTGATGTTTAACAGTATATTCGTGTCCAATTTGGACATGGACACAATACGATTTCGTGCTCAGTCCACTGGGGTTGTAACCTACAAGTCTAGGGCTACACAAAAATGTAATTTGTTTTGGAAAACACAAAAACCAATCCTTTGTGGCATTTCATCAAACAAGGGTTTATAGCCTCGGATACGTGTCCGATACGGACACCAAACCAACTCTAGTTTTCACCAAACTTAGCCTACAGTTGGGGTATACCTATATGCATGCATTTATGAAGAAAAATCAGGGTATTAACTAGGTTTATGGGTATTTACCTATTTGAGTGAAAACTCAAGAAAACACCAAGTAGGGGGGGTGTCCTCTTCTCTTGGTGATGCCCAAGCTCCACAAATCCTTGATTGCAGGCCCTAACTAGTATCCTCTAGTGTAGGGGAGTCCAATGCAAGAAACTAGAGGTGATTTGGATCAAAAATGATCAAGTTATCAAGGTTTGAAGAAAAGAGAATTTTGTAGGATTTAATTCATGTAAAAATGGTCATGAATGAATACAATGGGTTAATATAGGATGGTGGCTGCTAGGGGGGGTGTCTTGGCCGACCATGGCAAGGGGGGGTGTCTTTGCCCTTTCCTTCATGGTTAAGGCAAGACTTTTGTGTAAAGGTTGAGATATTTTGAATGGTTTAAGCAAAATATCAATAAAGGCAATCTAGATATTTATGCCACTTTAACCCATGACTAAATATCCATCCCAAAGCTTCTAGGTTAGTAGCTAACCTCTAGATTAGGGTGAGATAGGTTAGGGACTAATCATGATACTTAACCATGATTAATTAATATTAAAAAAATCACATAATCACAAATAAAGTCTAGTAATTTACCAAAATACCATTTTGGCCGAAAATCACTAATTTGATGTTCTAAACCTATGGCTAGGCTCACATGATCATGGTTAGTCTCTAGGTTATGAAATCTCTAGGGTTTACACTAGGGTTATACTATTAAAGTCACAAAGTCATAAGTCATGACTTAGAAAATGGTTTTAATTAACTAAAAATCACCAAAGATCATATCATGACTATAATACCATTAATAAATAATAAAAATAATAATTTTTTCAAAAATATCCCAATTTCAGAAAACTGGGTGTTACAAGTCTACCCACCTTAAAATAATTTCGTCCTCGAAATTTAGATGGTCGTACTCCTCCTAGGTCAGACCTCCAACAATCAGGATCGAAGCTACTACCTAGCAACATACAAGGTCAACAAGCAAAATATGGGTAGTAGACCTATACTGGCTCATGTCCAAAAATTAGCTGGCAGTTTTAGGTCATAAGGTGTCCTTAATCCAAATCGAAATCAAAAGTAACTCTATGGGGTAAATCAGGATGGTGCCTCGGGTCAGGAAAATCGTACTAAGTAAATGAAGCACACAGTGGTATGCTTGAGTGGGACACTAAGGTCATGGGTATAGAGTGTCATGTCTAGGTCATGTATATGAAGTCAGTTTTGAGAAAACAACGAGTCTTGTGCTCCTAATTTAAAAGTCATGGTAACGTGTCCACGATGATCATATTTTAGAGTGGAAAAGGTCTATGGCCTAAATTGAACCAAAAATCGTGATGAAATAGTGGTACCAGGGGGACAGGTTAAATAGGACAGTCTGTGGTCTCATCTAGGTGTACTAGTCATTCTAGATCAATACTGTCCTATGGTATCAAAACGTACAAGCAATCTAAGGTGTCCTAATTGGGAAGGTAAGGGAACAACAATCATCAAGGCTATAGGGCCGTCTACCATCCTATATAAAAATTGGTCATTAACAAGCAAGTGAAAAATCATTAAAAGTTACTATTCCATAAAGTGGTAAAAAAAATTGAAAATTTAGGCACAAGCAATCACAAATAGATTTTAGTCTTGACACGATCTAAGTTGATCAAGTTCAGGATAAATCGAGATTTGGGCAAGATAGGAAATTAATAAAATCAAGTATGAGCACGAGCATCCAATGATGAAGATCCAGGTCATGATTAAATTTAATTCAACTGGATACGAATACGAGGTTCATGGGCGATAAAATAATTCCAAGGAGAATTGTCAAGGCTATTGCGGATAAGATTCTAGGGCAAGTTTAACTACGTCTCCATCCACGTAGATTAATATATGAAAAAGCGAACCAAAACGCAATAGGTTGATCAGACCATCATGCGCCGGTTCTGATTAGATAATATGTTAGTGGGTGTACACCTAATAAAATATATCATGATCAAGCTCGAAAAGGATAAGCTTGTAAAACTAAGGATAAATTTATAAGATAAGATATAAGTAAGGGTGGAAATGATGAAAGAAGATAAATAGTCCAAGATCCTTAACCAATCGGGTCAAGCATTCAAGGTAAGGTATAAGGTTAAGTATTCAAGGATTCAAGCAGAACACCATCACATGTCAGGCCGAAAGAATTGAGCCAAGGTGGATCTCTAATTGAAATAAGAATTAATTTAGTATCATGGTAGAGGTTATAGTTTAGCCATTTGACCAGAAAATCATATCAAGAAAATAGAGTACAAGGAGACGGGTTTTAGTGGGACATGGAATACCTAGATGAAGGTAGGCAAGTCTTGGTCTTACATACGAAGTTTGTTTGGAGGTAACAGCTAGTATTATACTCTGAATATCTAAGTCACGGTAAAGGACGTCCAATGATCTAGAATAGAAAGTGGGAGTTCAAGACGTGATAATTGATGCAAAAAATTAAAGAAGATCAAATTAACCCATGGAATAAAATTAATTAGGAATCTAGTAAATAATTTAGGAACACAGTCCTAGGGATAGATAGGCTACTAGATGAATATAGTTAGGGTTCGATAAATCAAAGGTCAAGGTTAGAAGGTCTCAATAAGGTCTTGATTTGAGAAAATGTTGAGTAAGTCAGATTTGGGATACAGTCACATAGTTTGGTAGAAAGAGTTTAAGCAAGATGCAGAAAATAGAGGGGACAGTTCATTTCAAGGGAAAGCAATTAGCAAGAGAATTAGATGGCAAGAAACAGATGAGAGTTTTCTCATAAATGTGATTGAGTACCTTAAAATAAAATATATTAATCTAACACAAAGAAATTAAAATCAACAACTATAAAAATTTCAAAATCATCAACTAACACCATGATTCAAAGTTCTACAGTGAATCCTCCAAAATCAAATTCAATCAAGGGAAAAGGAGTTTAAATCGTAATTCAAATGAGATTCTCAAGGGTCATCCCAGGAATCTCTCAAGATATCCTAACAATGATTAAGTATCCTCTCTCACTAAGCCTATTCCTCAAATCCTATCGCAGGCTGTAGTGATACTCTAGTTCGAATATCACTACATAAACTCGACCTGCATGGGCCACCACTAAAAATGTGTCACGACCCGCACCCTGTATAGGGGCACGAGAAGTGGATACGTCCAGCCTACGCCGTAGAACGCTGTCCTAGGTCAATCATCTAACAATATAAAAATACCTGTACAGTTTATACTCTCCGAATGGAGGTGACATAATAATATACATCTCAATCACATCTAGGGTAGAAGAATGAAAGATAGATAGATAGACAGTAACTCAAAGAGAACAGTAGAATAGATGAAAATGTCCAAGTGTCTAGGATAACATAACACCAGAATGTCAACTCATAATACAATAAGTCTAAGAGTCTATATATCTCAACATCTCAAAATACAACTTAGATGTGAGACAAAATGATAATACCGAAAGACTGTCTAGCTAAACTAGCCTAGACTACTGGGGCAACATCCTCAGCTGCAGGTGGATCCTGCTGAGGGTCCACAACATAAGTATCATCTAGTCCTGCTCTATAATAGGTAGTCACCAGGGACTCATCCTCATCCTCTGTAATATTTTCAACAGGTCCAGTCAGGATAGGAACGAGCACAATACATCTCACACAGTTTATAACAGGTTAGGAAATACGATACAGACAATAGAGTAAGATACAGAAAATGCTGAAAGAAAATATACGCTGTAAAAGAGATAGTTGTAATGAAATATCTACTCTATATAGAGAACTATAAGTGACTAGTGATGTAGAGTACAAGATAGGCATGTGAATGGCTAGAATTTATACATAATTACACTACTGAGTTTGTACATGATTACACTACTTTAGAATTATTCACATGTCCACTTCTACTCCTCCGTTTCCCCAATCAATACACAAGGATCTAGACAAGTTACGTTATTATACATGATTACTTCACATGAGGCTCATAAATGAGTATACGTGAAGTTATACATGAGGGCTCAGTGAACATGAGAGTACATGATCCCATGAGTATACATGCATGATGGAAGCACAGGAGTACATGATGAAAGTGAAACACACGTAAAATGAAGTACCCGATACTCCCGAGGGGGATAACATCTCATGTAAAGATCCATATAGTACCAATCCGTGTTACCAACGTGACAGCATCAAGTAAAGTAATCTAAATCGAGAAGTAAAGCCTGAACAAGTATAAAACGGTCGGAGAATGTACTCGCCTGATAACTGAATGTCTGAAGAGGATATACTGTCTGAGGAGAGGTGTATGGCTCCTAATCAAAGCAATACAAGTCACAATGTATCCACAATGGTAAAACTAAAGTATACAATGCATACTACATGATTCTAGGTCAATCTGGTCAAAAGTCAACTCTTAGTCAACTCAATAGTTAAACTGGGTCACAGGAAGTCATACTAGGTCACAGGAGATCAAACTGAGTCAAATAAAGTCAAACAAGGTCAAACAAGTCAAGGTTAGTCAAATCTAGGTTAAAGTTAACATTCTAATCAAACTAGTCAAATACTAGTCAACATGATCAATCTGGGTCAAGTCTAGGTCAAACAAAGACCAACTAAGGTTTTGGTCAAACAAAGACTAGTAAGTAAGGCAATTAGGTTAAACAAAGACTAGTCAATAAGGTAATTGGGTCAAACATGGTCAGACTAGTTAAACTAGTCATTTTAGGTCAATCCTAGTCAATTCTAGGTTAACTAGGTCAAATTTGACCTAAGGTTGACTTTGGTCAACACTAGTCAAACAAGGGTCAACTAGTAGTGTTTTGGGCCATTAGGTCAATTGGGGTTAGCCCCTAATGCCATAGGCTAATCACTTAGGCCATAGGCTAGTGACTTAGGTTTCCATAGGCTAGTGGTTATAGGTTTTCATCTCTATACAATATACATATATATACACCTATATATATAACCTTATATATATATATATATATATATATATATATATATATATATATATACACAACTATATACAATACCAATCACCCATATATATATATAATGACACTAAATATCTAATACCAAAATGTATATATAAAAAAATATATATATATATATACAAAACCTATATATATTACATATATATAGAGAGAGGGAAGAAGAGAGTGAAAGAGAATGAGATAGAGTGAAAGAGATAGAGGGATAGGCTCGACAGGAATGGGGGGGAAGGGTGTTCTCAGATTCCTGAGAACAGGAATCCAGTCCCCAAACACACACACACAGTACATATATACATATATATGTATATATATACACCACTACAATTATACACAACCATATACCCTCAAATCTCACCTACACTCACACATACATATACACTACATATATATACTAAAAACATACTAATACATGTATAATCATATTAAAATTAGATTTGAAATTCACTATTGAAAACTGGGAATAATATCCCAAAACTGGAAACAGCACTGTGCATTCGATAATAGGGTAAACCCAAATACACACGCTAAACCGAGCTAGGACTCGAACCTATAGGTTGGTAACTGATGCCCCACATGCATACGTATCGTAGGTGTCCCTAGGTGTCCACTACGACATGACATGACGTATCCAAGTGTCTAAAAACACAATCGGGTAACACAGTGCACACACACGCAAATACAGTGTCGTGTACATGTGCAACTAGCTCTAGGACACGACACACACGTCCTCGTGTCTCGTGGTCGTGTTCCTAGGTTCGCCTAGGGTCAGGCTAGGTGTCAGTGTGTCTGTACGGTGTCCACGTGTCGCCGTGTCCAAATGGTAAGCCCGTATCAGAGCCCAATTTCCACGTGTGTGCTGTCAGTGAGTGACCAGTGCAGAGGCGATTTCGTGTCCGATACGACACGATAAGCCACGAAACTTGGGGGGCATGTTCGCAGACATTGCCCCCGTGTCCATGCCAAATTTGGCGTGTCGACGTGGCGTGTCGTGTCCGAAATTAAGGTCGAGTAGCAGGGGAGCGTGCACAGTCTCGTGCAGCGATGCAAGTGTCTCGTAGACACGACACGAGCCACAAGGGGCCTCGTGGTCACGTCCACATGTAGCCCACATATTGGGCTACACACTCGTACAAACAGAGGTGTCCAGGACTCGTGTCCGCACGACACGAAGGCCGTGTCAGTGAGTGTTTAACACTGTGTACAGTGTAGTGTACGATCAGTGCATGTCGGATTTCTCGTTCGACACGACACGAGAGTGTCTCAAATTCGAGAGGGGGCTTGTCAGAGGATGCCCCCTCCTCTGTGCCAAGTGGCACGTGTCCACGTGTCCAATTCGTGGAGAAAACAGTATCGGGTAGCAGGGGATTAAAGTGTACACAGTGTGATGTTTAACAGTGTGTTCGTGTCCAATTTGGACACGGACACAATACGATTTTGTGCTCAGTCTACTGGGGTTGTAACCTACAAATCTAGGGCTACACAAAAATGTAATTTGTTTTGGAAAAACACAAAAACCAATCCTTTGTGGCATTTCATCAAATAAGGGTTTATAGCCTAGGATACGTGTCCGATACGGACACCAAACCAACTCTAGTTATCACCAAACTTAGCCTACAGTTGGGGTATACCTATATATATGCATTTATGAAGAAAAATTAGGGTATTAACTAGGTTTATGGGTATTTACCTATTTGAGTGAAAACTCAAGAAAACACCAAGTAGGGGGGGTGTCCTCTTCTCTTGGTGATGCCCAAGCTCCACAAATCCTTGATAGCAGGCCCTAACTAGTATCCTTTAGTATAGGGGAGTCCAATGCAAGAAACTAGAGGTGATTTGGATCAAAAATGATCAAGTTATCAAGGTTTGAAGAAAAGGGAATTTTGTAGGATTTAATTAATGTAAAAATGGTCATGAATGAATACAATGGGTTAATATAGGATGGTGGCTGCTAGGGGGGGTGTCTTGGCCGGCCATGGCAAGGGGGGGTGTCTTTGCCCTTTCCTTCATGGTTAAGGCAAGACTTTTGTGTAAAGGTTGAGATAGTTTGAATGGTTTAAGCAAAATATCAATAAAGGCAATCTAGATATTTATGCCACTTTAACCCATGACTAAATATCCATCCCAAAGCTTCTAGGTTAGTAGCTAACCTCTAGATTAGGGTGAGATAGGTTAGGGACTAATCGTGATACTTAACCATGATTAATTAATATTAAAAAATCACATAATCACAAATAAAGTCTAGTAATTTACCAAAATACCCTTTTGGCCGAAAATCACTAATTTGATGTTCTAAACCTATGGCTAGGCTCACATGATCATGGTTAGTCTCTAGGTTCTGAAATCTCTAGGGTTTACACTAGGGTTATACTAGTAAAGTCACAAAGTCATAAGTCATGACTTAGAAAATGGTTTTAATTAACTAAAAATCACCAAAGATCATATCATGACTATAATACCATTAATAAATAATAAAAATAATATTTTTTTCAAAAATACCCTAATTTCAGAAAACTGGGTGTTACACTTTCTCCTCAGAACACAACAAAACACAAAGAATCAAAAGCCAGCAACAAAATAATAATAATCATTAAATATTTTTTTTACTCTAATAAGGACAGTAGCAGAGGCTGCTTATTAATTGTTAGGAAAGTGTAGAGGGAGAGAGAAAGCAAAGGGAAGGAGGATTTCGAGAAGGAGAGAGAGGAAGGGCGCGGAAGAGAGGAGGCCAGAGAGAGGGGAGATCGGTGTCGGGGTCGGGTCGACAAGCTGGGAAAGGAGCCAGAGTGGAAAGAGGGGGAGCGGAAGACGGTATCACACCCGGAGTGGGGCGGTGGCACGCCGGTTCTGATTTACGGCGGCGACGATGCTCGCTGCACGCGCGGGCAGCGAATCTCTGGCACTGTCGAGCTCAGATTGCTCGAGGGTGAGGCGGGTCTCGGCGCAAGGCCAGGCCGCACTGGCGGTAGTGACCGGGGACGAGCGGTCACGGTGGATCGATCGCAGTAGAGGTGAGTTTTCCTATTTCTTATCCTTAGATGGTGATGGTGATTTGTCTTGGCGGTGGTGGCGAGGATGGTGGCTGGTATGGCCGGATCTTGGTAGGGGTAAAGGTGGGGTAGACGGGGCTGCTGCGGCAGTGGCCGCGGTGGAGGTATTTTGATGATGGGTTGGGTTTACTCGAGAAGGAGGTGGTATCGGATGGCTGTGGCGGTCGGGTTTCCGGCCAGTGGCCGTGGCCGCGGTGGCGTTCATGGTGGTTGGGTGCAGTGGACGGGGTTGTGCTGGTGGTCTGGAGTTTGGTTGGACGTGGTCACGATGATAAAGGTGGTCGATATGGCAATAACGACAGAACGATGGGGACTAGGTTTGGCCGGGGTTGTAGGAGGTGAATAGGCGATGGCTGGTTTATTTAGGGATTCTATTGTGTCGGGGTGTGTCCGATACGGGGAAAGAGAATGTGCATGTAAATATGGAATGAGATGTGGACATGGACACGAGACACTCACTTTGTGGTGGAGGAAACTTGTAGAGAATTTGTGAATGGTAGAAATATATGGATGAGTATCTCTCCTAATATAGGAGGTGGGAATTCCCAGTTGGATAAGGATTAGGGGTTTTTAAATCTCCCATAGATAAATCGCATATTAATTTAAATCAAATTTAAATCGATGCAATCAATAATAATCCAAATCCAATTCTAATGTAAATCTAGATAATCTAAACTCAATATAAATTTTATCTTTATACTATTTAAATTAAATCCATAAAATCAAATCGAGATTTAAAATGGCCACAATAATTTCCAAATATATTTTCCAAAAATACCAATAATAATAATTTCGAAAATAATAAATATTTTTAAATATCTTTTTGAATAATAAAATATTAATAGCAATAAATTCAAAAATGGAATTATATATATGAATTCAAATTTTTGTACCTCATGTGCAAGGAATATTTGTATAAAAACAGTTTTCTAAATTACCACTATTAAATAAGCTAGCCTTTTATAAATAAATAAAAGTAATAAGTTTTGGCTATCTTGATACGATACTTTTTACAACTTTAAGAAAAATACAAATACAAATTATTATATATATTATTTTAAAACTATAAAAATAGAAAAATATTTTTCTAAAAATATGTACGCTCGCACATATTCATATTCGTCGAGCAATTACGAAAAATGAATTTTCGTGCGCGACGTACAGTGCAACTACGCGACGTATAAATACAAAATAAAAAAATCAGTACCAATTTATAAAAATAAAAAATAGTAGAAATTTAGGGGTTTTACAATAGTAACGGCCCGTGACGCCGTTTCACTCCTTTGAGTTTGCCGGAAAGATTTTCTCGGAGGAGGCGAGCTGGCACCCACATCATTGACCATCTTTACACCTCTGATAGCAAGTTTCTTAATCCTTTTAAAAGTCGACTATTGAGCCAGTTCAGTCGAAGCTTTTCATTTTTGAGGAAGATCAGGAAGAGAAGTGTCCTTTTCAATATCTTCCCTTTGCGGTGCTGTAGCAGCCGGCTCTTCAAGAGCTGCCCTCCACGGTAGTACTGCAGCCGGCTCTGCTGCATGTTTGACAACTTCCCTTCTATGGCCCTCATTGCTCGGGCTCGTCCTATATCGACAAGAGTGGGGGCAAGCCTAGTCCTCGATCCTAAACTCTGCTCACGGTCATGTCGATGATTAGGGGTATTGACCAGAGTATAAAACTTTGCAGCAGCAAAGAGCAGGTGAGTTTCAGGTTTATCTTCTGGCAAAATAAAAATTTTTCCTTATGCATCTGGCATTGAAATAGCCCCATGTATGTGCCCCATCAATCAGGCTTCTTATCGACTGAAGATGAGGGCTAGGGTTGTCCAAAAAAAGCTGGTTATACGCAAACTACCATGCAAAATGACTTGACAGATAAGGTTCCAAAAAAGTGTGGTTCCTATCCCTGAGCACCAGATGAGAAGGCCGAATAGACAGGAGCCAACGGAATGCTCCAGGAGTCAAATTCTTAGTGAGTGCTCCCTCATCTACTAAAGAATCGCCTGTATGGCTACTGCTAGATGGAGGGGACACTTTGAAGAACTCATAATTATGTAGGAAGCTCAAAGCCCTCCTAAAAGCAGGCACCTCGGTGATGACCTAATCTGCGTCATTAAACCTTCGAAGAAACGCATCTCCTGCCAAAGAGTCTGTCATCAGCCCGACATTCATTTATCTGGGACAGTACAGCACCAACCATCCTATTAAGTAATGAAAGGAAAGTTCAGTCCTGACAAAGTCCTTTCTACCATCAGGCATCACCGTGCTTGCAGTAAAGTGCCACAAACCTCGTTGGATGGCGCAGACTATTGCATGAAGCAGGGCGAGCTGGTATCCAAACACCAGTCTTACAGCTGGAAGAATCATATCCCGGCTCATCCTCTCGATAGACCCTAAGCTACCAGGGACTACATGGTCGCAGAGCCACGTCATCATAAAGGCGGCCAGCACAGCCTTTTTCGACAACTTAAACTTAGCTTGCCGGAAGAAGTGATAAATTGGGGATTGTCCCTCCGGATCATCGATGTCGTCGGTATCTGCTGCGTCGTGATCTTTCATGAGTTGCTCTATCTCAGATTTCGTTGAAGGCTTGCGAGTTGAGAAGAAGACCGAGCCGTCTTCTTCCTCTTTTGTAATGAAGCCATAGTTAGTCCAAGACCTCGTATGGGGAATGGCCCCCTCGGTCTTGCCCTTCTTTATGATCATGTGACAGATAAAGAAGTGACAGAGTAACTCTTTTTATACTTCCACCATCTTGGGATTTTCCTTCTCCAGGTCTAAAAGCTCTTCATCACAAGGAACGTATTCTTCGTATGGCTCCGTTCTCTTGGGCAGCTTTGATATTGCATGTATCTCATGTAGAGCCAAACCCATTTCCCCATCCGAGTAAATAAAGTACAGGTATAATGATTATATAACTACACCAACGCGATAAAGATAGGCTAATTCACTTCTATACAATGTTGGGTGGCTCTAACAGCATAAAATAGGCCGACAGCTTTTAGGGTGTCCTCGTAGGTCGAAAGCACCCATTCAGTAAGGCCACTCTAGAATGGGATGGAGTACCTCCAACCTTCCATCCGCAGCTTCTCTTTTGGATACACCTCCTTCTTTGACATCATCAAATTGGAGAGGGTCTCGACAGCATAAGGATGAAGATCAGTCAGAACATCGTTAATTATGGCCCAAGTATACAGCCCCCTCATGGAATAAGATGTAGAGCCCTTGGAACACTTAAAGGTGTCTTTCTTCCGGTTACTAGAGTTAAATTGGATCTTGCCAAAGACGACTCCATGAAGTTCAGGGGTCAGATCCCATTTTATTTATCTCCGGACAGCTAAATCGGTAAACGCCGACAGAGGGTATTGGCGTTCCATAGTCGGCAACCATATCATCAGGTCGTTCAATATGACCACCAGAGGGTCCCTTAGACGTTTCGGCTCGTCATCATCAAACTCCAGGCTGTCATCGAACAGAAAGTATGGTCTCTTGAAGCTCCACACCCCTTCAAGCACGAACTTCTCATTGTTCATCATCTACTTTAGGAATGTCTTGTCATGTTCAAGCATAGTGATCATCCGAACCGAAGGCTGGTTTTGGCTGATCTTAGCTTGAACATTCCTTATTATGGCAGTGACGAGGCTTAAATCCAGAGCATGGCAAAAAGAGCTAAGAGGAATCCCACCAAGAGCTGGGACAACCATGTCAACTACAAAAATAGAACAAAAAGTCAAAAAAAGACAAGTCCTAGAAAAACATTCTATGCTCCTAAATGCTATGCACCCACATGGCATTTGGGCGCATAAGATTCCTTCTTGAACACAGAACGTTTCTGTGTGAGAGCATAACATGTTGCAGTGAAAAGCAACAAAATATATGTGCATGACTCTGTGGGCGCATAAAAATGCTGGACAGAGGAAGGTTGCTTTGGGCGCATATCAATGGCTATGCACCCAAGCAAAAATAAGTCCGGCGTCGCAAATTAACGCTATGGAGTTTGTTTTAAGGATATCGCCTAACCCAGAATGGGGTCTTAGACCAGTGAAGACGTTGCCAAATGAGAAGAACCACTCGCTGCAGCCTCTTTACCCGTCACAGACCTCTTAGGAGTTGAAGCAGCCTTGGGAGACATGATGTCACGAAAAAGAGGAAACGAGAAAACTCTTAGAAATTTCTAAAAAAATAGAGAATGAATTTTCTCTCTCCTCGGGCCTATTTATAAACAAAACAGGATACTGTATGCCACATGACCTATGCGCCAACATGACCTATACGCCCATATGGTCTATACGCCCACGTAGAGACTTGGTCTTTTGCACATTATGCATCTGCTACTTGCTGATGTTGATAATGCATTGACATCACACGAAGGATGGACCTCTTCAAATTCTGCTCCAATGAATCTGTCTATTCAGATTTTCGAAAAAGATCTCAACAGCCATCTTTTGATAGCCTGACAGCATCTATGCGCCCAAAGAGAAAGTTTTGCTATGCCCCCACAGAGCCATAAGAAGACAGTCTCCCATGCTTCTTTCAAAGTATTTCGAACACATTCGAGTATCAAAAACTTTGAAGGGGGTCTTGTAGAAGCATGAAAATTTTAGGACTATGCACCCATATGAAAATGAGGTTATGCGCCCACATGATAAAGGGGCTATGCGCCTACAACATTTTCTCCATGTAGTAAAAATATACGCCCGAGTATAGGCGCATAGTTTGCTCCCAACACTATACGCCCAAGGCAGAAACAATCCTACGACCTAGTCAATATCCACTATCATTCATGGGCCGAGGCATGCGGCCACGTCCGTCTCCACGAGTAGTCATGCATCGAAGCATGCGTCCACGATCTACCCATGATCTTGCAGTCTCTATGCGCCTACACCCTATGCGTCCAAAGAAAAGCTATGCGCCCACAGGGAAATCAGTATATTTTTCCTCTATGTGTGCATACTAGTCATTTTAGTACAAAATGACTATAAATAGAGGTCACATGCCTATTCAAAAATACAGAACGAAGAGCATTTCAACAGCCAAATTTCTGTCCTTCTTGCCAGTGAGCCGAGAGTTAGCAATTTTCTTAGGTTTTCTTCCACTTTTGTAAATCGGAGTGTCAATGAAGTAAAGGAGCAACTACCGCTCGATCTCTATCATCCCATTCCCAGAATTTTTTTTGTACTCGGGGATTCTCAGTGCAGGATCTCTCAGGCGTACTCGATTTGTGGTGCCTTGTGCCAATAAGAAAAGATAGTACTTCTTCTTCTTCTTCTTTTTTTGTGTCCACAAAATAATGTTAGGGTGTTTGTTGTTTTGTATGGATAAATTGGTGTTATGTGTGTAGGTATGGATGAGTGGGATGGCATGGTGCTTGGGTTGAGTCTAATTGAGTCGGGTCGGGTCGCAATTAGTCTTTATGAATTAAATGACTTAAATTAGTTATTTATAATCATGGATAAATAAATAGCATACGGAGACTCAATTGATTGGGACACAAGTGGCATGTGTGTAGTAGGCTCAAAGTGGGTCATGTCCATAACTTGGGCTAACAAGTTTGGGTCAAAATGGTGTCCCCAATTCGAGTTGGAAATAAATGTGACTCCGTGGAGTGAATCAAGATTGGGTCTAAGTCAGGAAAGTTTTGCGATAAAAATAAAGTACAAGATGGTGTGTCTGAGTGGGACACAAAGGTCATGGGCGAAGACTATCTCAAGTAGATGATGCATGTGAAGTTGGTTTGAAGAAAATGACTAGTCTTGTGCTCCTAATTTGAAAGTCATGAAAACGTGTACATGAGAGTCAAAAATAAAATTGGAAAATCATTAATAACCTAAAAATTCAAATATAATCATATTAAATTCCTAATTAATCTAGATAATTCTAATTAAATTTTTAGAGGGCTTACAAGCTATCCACCTTAGAGAATTTTGTCCTCGAAATTTAAACATCTAATAAAACAGCAAGATAGAAATAACTGAACAATAATGCATGCATATATATATATATATATATACCCTTCTGATATCCTCGGGATCTGGTGCTCTCTGGCTGTAGTTGCCTATACTGGTGGCCTGGGTCCTGGTGGAGCTGGCCTTGGGGCCAACTGCTGAAATCTTTCATTGTGCTGCGAGCAGTCCATGGCCTGATGTTGTCCCGATGTAAATCCACCTCCCTATTTTGAGAAAAATAGATTTGATTTTAAAAGCATTTCTAAAAATAATAGTTGATGATTTAAGTTTCAAATAATAAGTTTTGGTTTTAAAAATAAATATGGTAATTTATATTTTTGGAGGGAATTAATTTTAGAGCAGAATTTCAAATTTGAAAGTTGGTTATAACCAACTTAGTGGTCCCCACTCAATTTTAAAATGTTCTAACTAATTTTCTTCAAAACCCTGCAATAAGTGAAAAGGAAGAGGGGGTTAATGTAAAATTTATTGGGTGGAAGGGCTGAGTTGCAATTTGGTTGATCAGGGGGGGTTTTATGCAAAATTGTTTAGCTTTTCTTTTTAAGCAACAAAGTGAGAGAGAGTGTGTGCTCTTATTTTTCTTTCCCATTTCCTTGAGTCCCTTCTCCACTGTTCCCTAATTTTTTCCTTTCGGCCAAATCTCTGACGAGCGGGCGACGGTGACACATCTCAGGCGGTGGCGACACATCTCAGGTGGCGGCGACACATTTCAGGCGGCAGCGACACAACTCAGGCGGCGGCGACTACTTTTTCGGTGGCGATCGTCTCAGCCACAGGAGCGGCGGTCATGGCGAGAGCAGCAGCTCCTACGATGAACGACGGCTGATCGGTGCTTGTCGAGCGCAAGTCTCCTCGGCGACCGACGACACTTAGCGACTCACTCTCCGGTGTTGACTCCTCGACGGGATCTCCTGTCTTCCTCGACAATTATTCTTCCAGATCAATTCGGCAATTTTCCCTCGTGATGCTTTGGCACCAACCGATCCGTTCTTCCTGGCGTTCTATTCAACGAGCTTATCATTTCGACTTTGGCGATCCTTCCTCTGCAGCGACAAAGACTGAGTGTGGTCGTTCACGACGAGTGGGGGTGCAATTCGGTAAGCACTCATTCCTGAAACCTAATTTCATGATTCGAAGTTGGAGCGATGATCTTGATGTGTGAATTTTTATTTCGATACGGGGACTGTCGTGTAGGGTTTCTGTTGGTTTGATCGATCAATTAGGCGTGTGGCTTTGTCAAGATCGGTTGCAGTATAATTTCTTAAGCCCTCGATCAAATCACTGTAAGTTTCTTCCCTTCCGAGTAGTTAGAGATTTCTTTATTTATTCGGATCGTTTCCTTCTTGAGAAACAAGGATTCTTGATTCATTTTTGTTGCTTCTGTTGGATCAGTGATTCAAATTCTCAGATCTGACACCGGTGGTTTAGTAGTCCGAACTTCTCCTGAGATCCAAGTGATTCTCGATTTGGATCAAGTTCATCATCGAACACGAAGCATAGTGTGGGACTAGCTATCGGTGAGTTTAGGTTCGAACTCCTTGTTGATTCTTGAACTTGACAAGTTATTAAAATATCTAGAATTGAATTCAGTATGCTGAATTGCTTCCTTGTTCTCTACTCGATTTGTGTTTATTGAACAACAGCGTGCACTCGAATACGAGGAACGTATTTTTTGCTTTATACGTGTCCAAACCTGGGAGGCACATCCTTATTCCTGTTTGATTCATTCTTCAGGTAATTATGTCGCCTTCTGTTTATTTTTTAAAATCTTTCCGTCCCTTCTTGAGTATGGGTCTTGGCCAGGGTCAGTCGGTTATGTTGGCGTGTCGTGGTGATAGATTATGGTGGCTGCATTGCCGTAACCACATTCAGGAATGTGTGACCAAGGTTGCCGGGTCCAAGCAATGAACGTGTCCAAGTGCTGGCCGATCGTGTCTGGATTGCGTGTGCATGTTCGGGTATGGCATAGGAAGGCTGGACAGTACAGTCATTGGTGTTGTGAGGACTTGGACTTGGGCACAGCTTATATTCTTGTAGTGGCGATGCGTTGATTTCTTTGGCTCTGTTTACTGAAGTTTGAATGCTACAACAAGTAGCTACTGTTCTTGCAATTTAGTTGTACTAAGTTTTATTTAATTTCTTATTGAGTGTATATTCTCTATTTTGGCCTATCCTTATCTATTATTATTTCTATGTCTGGAATTGAATAATTTGTTGGGCTAGTAAAAGCAATTTGCAATAGGCGCTTGGCAGGAAGTTGAGGTTCAGTTGTCATTACTTAGATTAATATGGGCTGTCTAGTACTGTGGGTTGTTTGCCTCTTGAAATTGTGTTCTTTCGAGATGTCTGTTGAACCTAAAGTTGCTAAGTTACTAAGTGGGGCTTGGTCCATATTTTCATATAGTGCAAGAGTATGAACACTTTAATAAGAATTGTATTATGTGGTGACTGTGGGTTCGATTGGTGTTTGTTGGGGCCTATTTGGACTATGATGGGTTGATTTAACACTGGAGTGGATGGAGGTGTATTGGGTTCTCTGAACCAATGGGCCAAGGGTGAATAATTCAGAGATTATTATTATTTTGTTATTTACTTCCATGATACTTTAGGACTTTTTTTAAGAGGTTATATAAATGCCTGGAAATGCATATTACTATCCATATAAATAAACTTAAGATTTAGTTAAACCATTATTGAGCTAGCTAGTTTTTTTTAATAATAATTGATAAAATACCACTTTATCATTATAAGATTATTGAAATGACAATAGTTAAGTTCATTAGTTAAGCTTCTAGCTAAATATGAGAACTAGGCTAGCATTGTTGGCTTTAATACTAATCAACTTGTAACTTAAATCAGGAGGACTTACTGATTTACTACTTCCTACCCTTGATCACCCAGAGCAAGGCAAGTACTTTTCTACGATTTTGTACATTTACATATCTTGTACCTTTCTTGTGACACGTCATGACACGATATCATGTACCCCTGTACTCCTGTACTATCTTGTTGTTGTACTTACTTGTGTCGGGTAGGGAAATACACTAGCCATGTGACCAAACCCCAGTTACTATATTCATGTAGATAGCTTAGGCCTCGCATCGTGCACGCGGTCCCTAAGCCGTACCATATTCATGTACTCCTATGCATGCTCTTGTACTCACCCCAGCCGGTCACATAGACTAGATGTATTTCAAATATTGTACACTTATCATGTCTAGTACTTCAGGATTATAGTTTCATTCCTATATATTACATTTCTTGTACTTTATATTCTTGTACTGTAGTTCCTGTATTTTCTTTTTCTGTACTACTTTCCTGTACTTTCCTGTATTTCATTTTCATGTACTCCTGTACTCAATTCCATATCATGATGTTCTTTTTCATTACCTAGAACTGTACTTTGCTCCGCTCCTGACTAGGATATGTTGCAGGTATACTTGCAGGATATCATTCTACATTATGGGCCAAAGCCCGGGACATTAGCTGAGCAGGATGGAGATATGACTTAGCTAGAGGTTTCAGGTTTAGACTTTTAGCTTTACTCTTAGATATTGTTTTAGAATTTATAGTACATTTCATTCCTGATGACTAGTACATTTATGATATATATAAAATTGTGGATTATGGTGATCATTCTGGGATCGTATATAGATGTTGTGATTGTGTATATTATGTTATCTGGTTAGATTTCCTTAGTTTGGTATAGCTTACTTCGTCGTGTCTAACGACGAAGGCTGGGCGTGTTCGACTCGTGTCCGATTATTCGGGAACGGGTCGTGACATATTTTTAATTGAGGCCTATGCAGGTCTATCCTAATAGTACCTAGGTATTAGAGTACTATTGGGGGACTTGATTTAAACTAGGGAAACTTGATCACAACATAGGAAATCGGGTACATCGGGTATATTGATAATCTATAAACACTTGTTGTTTCTAGGTTTAGGATATTTTAACAGTTTTCTATTTTTTAGATAGTTCAAAGTACGCGACACCAGAACTGTTGATCAACCTACACTTAAGGGTTTCGAGCTTCCACTACCTTCTATCGCCCTACTATCACCATGGGTAGTACGTAGTTGATAGAGATGTTTCAAGATTTCTTCAACTCCGAGATGGAGCAGGTCATCCTTTTCCAAGCTAGACTTGCAGATGCGCTTTTCGATCTTGGGAGGACTTCTGACTTCCAGACTCTCAGGCTTTCGGACTTCTCCGACACTGAGCGCATATCTTGCATCGAGGAGCAGATCGAGAACCTGGAGCCGCCACTGAAGATCATCCAAGTCTCTGAGGATTCGACTCCTCTGATCCAGAATGTAGCACCGATAATAGAACAAGACGGGAGGATAAAGCCATGAGAGACACGAAGACTATGACGAAGACAATAACTACCCTGGACCCACAAGGTGTCGTAACACTCAGACAGTGCTTATTCAGTCACATCATCAGCTGCATCATCAGATACAAATTTAGGCCATATTCGTTGTGTGCTATGCAAGAAGACGGGATATTATGTTGACGAGCGTCGCAAAAGACAGAAGACTATGCTTGTACTACGGATCGCCTACTCACAAAGTCAAGGATTGTCAGGAGATCCTTGATCACACTGCCCAAGGACAAGCATGAGAAGCACCAGGACTACAGCAAGTGGACCCACCTCTCCAGATTCAGCAATCACATGGAGCACTACCGCAGGGATCAACCTACGACAGGACAGTTGAAAAAGTTGAAGGGATTCCAGTCCTGAAGGAATACTGAAGACAGACTAAAGACCGAAGGTTTCTTTTGCGTGGTTGGAAAACCATGTATATTGATTCGCAATCCAGCCTTCCCTTAAATTTCTTGAAGCACCTAGATCATTTCTTGAAACTTCTTGTTTGAAACCTTGGTTGATGTTAAAACTTACTTCAAGATATTGTTTCCTATTTTGGTAACAATTTGATAATTGTTTGAAATCCATTATTAGATATCGTTTGCATATTCATCATTTCTGACCTTGTTTCCTAGTGAAGGCTACTATTTGCAAAATTTTGTTTCCTTTATCAAACTTCGTGTTATTTGATATTTAATCATTTCTCGAGATTTCATTTCAAAATCATGTTCCTCATTCAAAACCTTGTTTAAGCTTTGTCCGATGCAGCACATTGTTGAGGATTCCTTTGAGGGTTGTGAAGATTTCGTTTTAATTGACATTTGCATCTATAGTTTGATATTTGTTTCCTATCCACCCATTGATTTTTTTTTCTACTCGTGACTTTGATTCCAACCGAGATTTTAAGATCATGTTTCCTATTTTTGAGACTTTGTTTGTTCGTGATTTTGTTTCATATTTAAGATTTTTTAGGCTTTGAAACTTCAGTTCCTACTCGCGACTCGATGAGCCCTTGTTCCCTATTCGATATCTTGTTTCCTCGTCAAGGTTTTCTATTCGAGTTTTTATTTCCTAATCACGACTTTGTTAATATTAGTTTTCTATTTGAGACCTTGTATCCTATCGGAGGTTGTTTTTCCTTCGAGATTTTGTTCGAGATTTCGTTATTATTTGAGGTATTGTTGAACCTTGTTTCCTATATGAGATTTTATTCCTTATTTTGAGACATTGTCTTTTGTCTGGTACCTTGCTTTTATGCCACCTTTGAGACTTCGTTACCTACCCAGGATTACGTTCCATATTCGGGATCTTGTTATCATCTCGAATTTCCTTTAAGATTTTGGTTACTATTTGAAACTTCGATTCCCTGTTCAAGGTTCTAAATCTCCCTGGTTGCCATTTTGTACTCACTACTCTTTGATTGGATTCTGTGTTGCTTCATAGTACCTAATAAACCCTTGTATTCTAACAGACAGGTAACCTCACCATTTTCGTGACTTTGACTATTGAAACTTATTTTTGATTCTTTAAAAATTTTCTATGGATAAAGTTCAGAGACTATTCGATGATCTACTAGGGATATGATATTCGGTAACATATTGTTATTTAAGTCGTGAAACTAAAAGTTCACTGCAGCCAGACATACACTGGCGGGGCAAGGGATTCTAAGTAAAATGACTTCAAATATCTATATGTTCTTGAATATCATAGAAACTATATTCCATTTTCATATGATTATTGGTTTTCGAGAATCACAAATCCTTGCATGTTTATCCTAATTTGATACCGTACCTCCTGAGTATTTCGTACCATCAACCTTTACTAATTACCCTTCTAGTATTTTATCGTTAGATCATTGAATTCCTCAAAATTATACATTGCCATATTTTGATTTCCATACTTCGTTTGTGTCTTATCTAAAACTTCAATCTAAAATCATGTCTATTTGACCATGATTTTCCTATCTTGTCTTGGTTCACTTGTGTTAAATTATCGATTTTTGATCATACTTAGTAGTTGTGTCTTCATGATTTTGCTCATCTAAGTTGTAATTGAAACTTCAGTCTATCTCGTGCCTATTTGATTCTTGATCATTGTTAAAATGTGTTATCTCAACTTCTTGTATGTACTTGGTCTCAAGGCTCAGGGCGTCGCATAGTTGCACAAGATCGGCAAAAGCACAGGGCAGACAGTAATAGACGACCGTTAGAGTTCGTAATTGGAGACATGGTGTTCCTGAAGATCCCACCAACCAGAATCACCATTCGTTTCGGCAGAAGCAGAAAACTCAGCCCAGATGCATCGGGTCCTTCGATGCGATGGCACTGATTAGCGAGGTGGTGTATCGACCAGCACTTCCAGCTAGCTTGGAGGGAGTGCATGACATCTTCCACGTGTCCCAGCTTCGATGCTACATTCCAGATCCGAGCCATGTGGTGGACTTTTTAGAGCTAGAGGTGGGTCCGAGCTTGACCGACGAGGAGCAGCCAGTGGATATCCTTGATAGAAAGAAAAAGCAACTACGGAATCAGACTATTCCACATGTCTGCATCATATGGAGACACCACTCTCCGGAAGAGTCCACATGGGAGTGCGAGGATGAGATGCGGGAGCGCTATCTCAGTTTGTTTATTTGATTGTATTTTAATATTGGGAAATTTTAAGTACAATAAATGATTTGTGTTTGAATCTTTTTGAAATTTTGCCTTGAGATTTGTTTTGATTATCTCTCGAATTTCGAGGGCAAAATTATTTTAAGGGGGGAAGATTTGTAACTCCACCTCCCTATTTTGAGAAAAATAAATTTGATTTTAAAAGCATTTCTAATCATAATCGTTGATGATTTAAGTTTCAAATAATAAGTTTTGGTTTTAAAAATAAATATTGTGATTTATATTTTTGGAGGGAATTAATTTTAGAACAGAATTTCAAATTTAAAAGTTGGTTATAACCAACTTAGTGGTCCCCACTCAATTTTAAAATGTTGTAACTAATTTTCTTTAAAACCCTGTAATAAGTGAAAAGGAAGAGGGGGTTAATGTAAAATTTATTGGGTGGAAGGCCTGAGTTGCAATTTGGTTGATCGGGGGGGTTTTATGCAAAATTGTATAGCTTTTCCTTTTAAGCAACAGAGAGAGAGAGAGAGAGAGTACCCTCATTTTTCTTTTCCATTTCCTTGAGTTCCTTCTCCACAGTTCCCCAATTCTTTCCTCTCGGCTAAATCTCTGAAGAGCGGGCGGCGGCGACACATCTCAGGCGGCGGCGACACATCTCAGGCGGCGGCGACACAACTCAGGCGGCGGCGACAACTTTTTCGACGGCGATCGTCTCAGCCACATGAGCAGCGATCATGGCGAGAGCAGCAGCTCCCACGACGAGCGACGGCTGATCGGTGCTTGTCGAACGCTACTCTCCTCGGCGGTTTTCCTCGACGACCGATGACACTCGGTGGCTCACTCTCCGGGGTTGACTCCTCGGCGCGATCCCCTGTCTTCCTCGATAATTGTTCTTCCAGATCAACTCGGCAATTTTCTCTCGTGATGCTTAGGCACAAACCGATCCGTTCTTCCTTGCGTTCTCTTCAACGAGCTCATCATTTCGACTTCGGCGATCCTTTCTCTTCAGCGACAAAGACTGAGTGTGGTCATTCACGACTAGTAGGGGTGCGATCCGATAAGCACTCATTCCTGAAACCTAATTTCATGATTCGAAGTTGGAGCGATGATCTTGATGTGTGAATTTTTATTTCGATGCGGGGACTGTCGTGTAGGATTTCTGTTGGTTTGATCGATCGATTAGGCGTGTGGCTTTGTCAAGATCGGTTGTAGTACAACTTCTTAAGCCCTCGATCAAATCACTGTAAGTTTCTTCCCTGCTGAGTAATTAGAGATTTCTTGGTTTATTCGGATCGTTTCCTTCTTGAAAACAAGGATTCTTGATTCATTTTTGTTGCTTCTGTTGGATCAGTGATTCGAATTCTCAGATCTGACACGGGTGGTTCAGTAGTCCAAACTTCTCCTGAGATCCAAGCAGTTCTCGATTTGGATCAAGTTCATCATCGAACACGAAGCACAGTGCGGGACTAGCTATCGGTGAGTTTAGGTTTGAACTCCTTGTTGATTCTTGAACTTGACAAGTTATTGAAATATCTAGAATTGACTTCAGTATGCTGAATCTGTTCTCTACTCGATTTGTGTTCATTGAACTACATCGTGCACTCGGATACGAGGAACGTATTTTCTGCTTTGTACGTGTCAAAACCTGGGAGGCACATCCTCATTCCTGTTTGATTCATTCTTCAGGTAATTATGTCGCCTTCTGTTTATTTTTTAAAATCTTTCTGTCCATTCTTGAGTATGGGTATTGGCGTGTCGTGGTGATAGATTATGGTGGCTGTATTATCGTAACCGCATTTGGGAGTGTGTGACTAAGGTTGCCGTGTCCAAACAACGAACGTGTCCAAGTGCTGACCGATCATGTCTGGATTGCGTGTGCGTGTCCGGGTATGGCATAGGAAGGCTGGTCAGTACAGTCATTGGTGTTGTGAGGACTTGGACTTGGGCATAGCTTAGATTCTTGCAGTGGCGATGTGTTGATTTCTTTGGCTCTGTTTACTGAAGTTTGAATGCTACAACAAGTAGCTACTGTTCTTGCAATTTAGTTGTACTAATTTTTATTTAATTTCTTTTTGAGTGTATATTCTCTATTTTGGCCTATCCTTATCTATTATTATTTCTATGTCTGGAATTGAATGATTTGTTGGGCTAGTAAAAGCAATTTACAATGGGCGCTTGGCAGGAAGTTGAGGTTCAGTTGTTATTACTTAGATTAATATGGGTTGTCTAGTACTGTGGGTTGTTTGCCTCTTGAAATTGTGTTCTTTCGAGATGTCTGTTGAACCTAAAGTTGCTAAGTTACTAAGTGGGGCTTGGTCCATATTTTCATATAGTGCAAGATTATGAACACTTTAATAAGAATTGTATTATGTGGTGACTGTGGGTTTGATTGGTATTTGTTGGGGCCTATTTGGACTATAATGGGTTGATTTAATACTGGAGTGGATAGAGGTGTATTGGGTTCTCTGAACCAATGGGCCAAGGGTGAATAATTCAGAGATTATTATTATTTTGTTATTAACTTCCATGATACTTTAGGACTTTTTTTAAGAGGTTATATAAATGCCCGGAAATGCATATTACTATCCACGTAAATAAACTTAAGATTTAGTTAAACTATTATTGAGCTAGATAGTTTTTTTTTAATACTAATTGATAAAATACCACTTTATCATTATAAGACTATTGAAATGACAATAGTTAAGTTCATTAGTTAAGCTTCTAGCTAAATATGAGAACTAGGCTAGCATTGTTGGCTTTAATACTAATCAACTTGTAACTTAAATCAGGAGGACTTACAGATTTACTACTTCCTACCCTTGATCAACCGGAGCAAGGCAAGTACTTTTTTACGGTTTTGTACATTTATATATCTTGTACCTTTCTTGTGACACGTCATGACACGATATCCTGTACCCTTGTACTCCTGTACTATCTTGTTCTTGTACTTACTTGTGTCGGGTGGGGAAATACACTAGCCATGTGACCAAACCCCAGTTACTATATTCATGTAGATAGCTTAGGCCTCGCATCGTACATGCGGGCCCTAAGCCGTACCATATTCATGTACTCATGTGCATGCTCTTGTACTCACCCCAGCCGGTCACATGGACTAGATGTATTTCAAATATGGTACACTTATCATGTCTGGTACTTCAGGATTATAGTTTTATTCCTGTACTTTATATTCATGTGCTGTAGTTCATGTATTTCCTTTTCCGGTACTACTTTCCTGTACTTTTTTGTATTTCAATTTCAAGTACTCAGTACTCAATTCCATATCATGATGTTCTTGTTCATTACCTATAACTATACTTTGCTCCGCTCCTGACTAGGATATGTTGTAAGTATACTTGCAGGATATCATTCTACATTATGGGCCAAAGCCCAGGACATTAGCTGAGTAGGATGGAGACATGACTTAGCTAGAGGTTTCATGTTTAGACTGTTAGCTTTACTCTTAGATATTGTTTTAGAATTTATAGTACATTTCATTCCTGATGACTAGTACATTTATGATATATATAGAATTATGGATTATGGTGATTATTCTGGGATCGTGTATAGATGATGTGATTGTGTATATTATGTTATCTGGTTAGATTTCCCTAGTTTTGTACAGCTTACTTCGTCGTGTCTAACGACGAAGGATGGGCGTGTCTGGCTCATGTCCGATTATTCGGGAGCGGGTCGTGACACCCGATACGCACCTCAAGCATTGGTTGAGCCTTTTTCTGTACTCCCTCTGAATGTGTCCCTTCTTACCACAGTAGTGACAAGTCGAAAGCTTCTTTCGCTGGTACGGGACGTCTCTCTACTGCTGATGATAGGTACCTGGATGTCTGGTCGGGCCTCCTGTCTGAACTCTGGCTGGTGCGGCTGTCTGAGTAGGGTGCCTCGTGCTCAACGGATCTCGGTTGATAACTTCCTGGACTCTGGCCTCAGCTAACACCTCTTCATTGGTAGTCCTCAACTATGCGCTCGTATACCTCTGAAGCTCCTTCGTCAGGCCGTGATGAAACCTTCGGGCCTTCTCACTTTCATCTGATATCAGTAGTTTGCAGAACCGGATGAGACGGCTGAACTCTACATCGTACTCATCTACGGTCATGTTCCCCTGCTTGAGGTGGAGGAACTGATCTTAGAGAGCATCACGGATGGTATCTGGAAAGTACTTCACCTCAAAGTACTCAAGAAATTGCTCCCACGTCTTGTCCTTGCCAACTTCGTACTCCTTCGATTCCCACCAATGATGGGCATTCCCCTCCAGTTGAGTCCTCACGGTAGTCATCCACAAGTCATCAGGTAATTGTGAAGCATCCAAGTTCTTCTGTGTAACACCCAATTTTCTAAATAAGAGTAATTTTGAAATTTTGTGATTTTAATTATTTATTTATGATATTTAAATCATAATATAAATTTTGGTGATTTTTAAATCATTTTAAAAATATTTAAAAACCATGACTTGTGATTTTGATGTGCAGCTAGTGAAACCCTAGAGACTGTCTGACCTAGAGCCTAACCATATGATTGTGATATTTATTTATCATTTTTAGCCTAGGGGTAATTTGGTCATTTTGACTTATTAGAATTATTTGATTAATTATTGGATTGATGGTTGTTGATTTTGACTTTTACTAGTCGTGACTTAAGAGACTAACCTAGATGTTGACTCTAGCTATGGTGACTTGAATAGCATGGTGAGACCCTAGTCTAACTTAAGTCAACCCAAGTTAGGTCACTAGGATCAAGTTTGAAATAGGAGGATTAATGATTAGGTTCAATGACTTGAGACTCAAGACTTGATTTCCATGACCATTCAAATTGGCCCAAAGCCCACTAGACTAAACCCTAACCTTAATTCCCATTCATTATGACCAGCCACCTAGGGCTTCCCCCCTATAAAGTCTCTCATTCAATGTTCTTGCCTCTTTTGTGTTGTTTCAACATTTTGAAGAAAGAGGTAAAGAGCCATCTTCCCTAATCCATAACTTTCTCATTTTAAGTCCTTTTTGATTCAAATCTTTTGCAATGGATTATAATCCTCCTCTATTTGATATTCATGGAGAGCGATTTCAGTTTGTGAGCAATTTGGGGATTTGAGCTAGCAAGGAGGAACACTCTATTTTGGGGCTTTTCTTGCCATTGGACACCTATAGGCAAACTCCTCAAATTGTGTTATTATTCTAATTTCTTTGCATCCTAGCCAAGATCTAGGTGTCCCCTAGCTGTCCCTCAAATTTGGTTAGAAACCGTGTCCATTTCGTGTCCGTATCGGACACGTATCAATATGTCTATGTGTGTGTTTGACGAAATGTCTCAAAGAGATTTTTATTCGTATTTTTGAAATGTATTTGAACAGATTTGTAGATGTATATGTAACATTTTATTTCGTGTTGCACTGAGTTGGTTTTAGTGACGTGTCGTGTCAGCACGAGGACACGAACACGCACGCAGCAGGCTGCGCACAGTGCCCTGCTGCTCGGGCATTGTAGCGGACACGACACAGCACGTCTTGACACAAAAATTTATGGACACCTAGGCCACGTGTCTGACACCACACTGACAAAAGTTTAGGTTATATTATCGAGTATATTGGAAGAAATCTAGCCCGCACTGGTTCTTCAATGTGTGTACACACGCGAATTTGCCTGTCTGATACGCACTCACACACACGACACGACACCACGTGGACACGTTACAGGCTCATGGACACGTGCACCTAAACCTTACCTACCTACTAACACGAACCCATAGTGATTGGTTGGACACACGTGTCCCTGGATCCCTCGACATCTTCCCATGAGGTAATTTTGTGCACAAAATTGTGTCTATGTGTTTTTGTTGATTTGGACACCTTATGTCCACTTGTTAGGACACGAGTACCCCCCCGACACATGCTATTGTGGGGAACACTTATGTACACCTGATTTCAGCTTTTGATTTAGTTTTATTTGATTATTAGGGTTTATTCCCAATGTTCTGATACCTAAGCTGATAAGTCGTTTTTTCTGAAATTTTCATATGTGTTTACTGTTCTTTGAATGATAAATTGAATGTTTGTTCACCTAGATGCTACTGAGAATATACTACATGTTTAGTTTTCATATTAGTATGGGAATTTTGGCTTCGAAATGCCCTTGGGCTGAAATCTGAGATCCTGAGAATTTCAGTGTCATGTGGGTTACTGATTTGTGATTTGGTTTCAAATTGATTTGGGATTTGATGCCTAGAAACTGATTTTTGTGTACACTCATTGATTTTCTATGTAGCTATACACATTATTTCACAGTTCCTAAACCCTATCACACACATCACACAAACTGATAACCACTGACATGTATACATACAGTCTGCTGAATACTAAACCTTGTAAACTGATTTCAGAGATTTAATTGTGTATTAAACTGAGTTTTGAATGATTAAATTAACATATTAGATCATACATTTATGCCTAAGTTTAGTCTATACGTTGGGATTCATGTTAGCATTGGATTTATGGTTTTCGATTTGCAAATAGGACTGTCAAACCTGGGAACCTATCTACATACACTGACATCTATACACACCCACAGGAATCACATACATGTACACTTGACTGAAAATAGGAAATCAATTTATGTTTACACTCACTCACCCTACTGCCATTTGCACACACACTTTTTCTCCAAAATCTGAGATGGGTTGTAACACTGAAACCTGAGACACACATTTCTGTTCTCACCCTATTGATCTGTACACATGTATGAACACTAATTCCTGATGTGATACCTACACACACACATGTGCACATAAAACTGATACCTATCTACACACATACTGTTATGTGTACACCATTAACCTGGGATTCCTGGTACTTGAACCTGAAAGTTCAGGGTTAAATTTTGATGTCGTTGGTTTGGGTTTATGGAGATTTCGAATTGGTCTTGGTTTTAAATGGGTTTTGGTGAATTCGAATTGGTTTGAGAATTGAATTGTTTACATTGGTTAGATTTGTTGAGTTTCAGTCATTTTTCTGATTCATCAATGTATGTTGACAATACATTATTGTAACTGAAACATATGTATACATGTATGTTTCCTGAGATTAGTCAGGATAGTGTGTGTGCTAGCAAAAACTGTTCCCAGTTTTTCCTTATTCACTGTTCCTCAGTTTCCCCCCTTTTTCTCCCTGTTTTTCCTTTCCCTTTTTGTTTTCATGAATAATATGTTGTAGGATCCTAACTAATAAATGCATATATGTTATATATATATATATATATATATATATATATATATATATAATTTTATATATATATATATATATATATATATATATATATATATTTTTTATAATGTATATATATATGCATGAATGATATGTATGAATGCATGTAGATATGAATGTATAAATGCAAGATATGAATTCATGTAGTGGAAATGAAAGCAAGTATAAATGTATGCAAGTAAGCATGTATGATATGTAATGCAAATAATTGAATGCACATATGTATGTATGTATGTTAATGTAATATACATATGTAATGTGTATAAATGTGTAATGTGATCATGTAACCAGTGTATGCATAGTCATGATCTAATGTATTGGTATATAGGCAATGTAGGCATGTATGAATGAATGTATAGATGTATAGTATGGATGCATGAATGTAGGCAATACAATATAGTATGTATATATATATGCCTTGGTATGGTTCACATTGCTTGCCTTGCTTGTGTCTAGCCTTAATTGCATAGTATAGGCTTGGTTAGGCCTAGTGAGACTTGTTAGACTTGTTAGGGCAAGGACTTGACCTAGTTGACCTAGTTTGACTAGTGTGGTTGACTAGAGTTGACCAAGTGTTGACTTTAGTCAAGTTTGACCTAGACAGCATGCAGATGCATTGTACATTTCATCTATCATCCCTTGTATACGTCTTGACTTGTGTTGCTCTAAATAGGAGTCATATACCTCATCTCGGGCAGTATATTCTCACAGATATTCAGACACCAGGCGAGTACATTCTTTGATCATTTCATAACTTGCTTAGGATTATATTCCTGCTCTAGATTACCTTATTTGATGCTGCCATGAAATTATCACGGATTGGTACTATATGGATCCCTACATTGAGATGTTATCCCCTTCGGAAGCGTCGGATACTTTATGTCATGTGTTTCATGTACATCATGTATTTCTCGCTCTCATGTTATTCATGTTTTTCATGTGCTTTATGTTCGTTCATGTACGCTCGTGTACTCTCATGTGTTCTCATGTTCGGTCATGTACTTCATGTGTAACCTATACTTCATGTGTACCCTTCATGGGCCTTCATGTGGAATTCATGTGCACTCAGTTCTGAGCCCTCATGTATACTTCATGTACACCTATCTATGGGCTTTCATGTGAAAATCATGTGCGTAACATAACTTGTCTGGATCCTTGTGTATTGATTGGGGTATGGGGGAGTATAAATAGTCATGTGAACAATTCCAAAGTAGTATAACCAGGTGAGCCTCTTTAGTATATTCATGTGCAATTCCAGCTGTTCACATGTCGACTTTGTACTCTACATCACTAGTCACTGATATTTCTCTACTTATAGTAGATATTTCTATTACAGTTCTCTCTTTTACATCGTGTACATTCTTTCAGTTTTCATGTATCGTACTCTCTTGCATGTTTATATTTTCTAACATGTTATGATCTGCGTGAGATATATTGTGCTCGCTCCCGTCCTGACTGGACCTATTGAAAATTTTATAAAGGATGATGAGGAACCCTGCACCCATTACTATAGAGCTTGCCTAGGTGACACTCACGACCTGGACCTCTGGGAAGGATTAGGCAGCTGCTGAGGATGATACCCATGCATAGTATAGATAGTGTAGATTGTTCTTCTTTTTTATGTTAGTTGTTGTCCTTGATTTCAGAGTTGTATTACTATGGAGATGTGGAGACTTGTGTTTGTTAACTTTGATTTATGTTACTTCTGTTTGTACCTCAGTTTTGAGGATTTCCTTATCTATTCCATCGTTCTATATTCTACCTCTAGATTGTGATTGAGTTGTACTTCTGTGACTTGGCCTCCAGTTGGAGTGTATTTTATATTGTGTTAGTTATATTCAAGACCTAGAACAGCGTTCTACCGTCGATACTGCGACGTAGCTTGGGCATTGTTACGTACTCGTACCCTCACAGTGGGTGCGAGTCGTGACATTTTGTGTGCTGGCTATCCAGTCTGATATCTCCTCCGGGCTCTTGTTTCCTTTAAAGGATTTTGGTTTCTGGCGGTACCTCCAAATGCTGTCCATCTGCTAAACTGGTACTGGGGCTGGTGGTGGTGCATGTGCTGGGGTGCCATCCTCTCCAAGGCAGTCATCAGAGTCTTCCTCATAGCCTCCGTCTATTGCCACTGTTACTGTATCATCGTCTGGAAGAACTGAAACATCTGGGGTTGTCCCTCCGGCTGTGGCATCTGGGACGGAATGGGTGCATACAGCATCTACTGTGGGTATTCTCCCTGTGGCATCTGGGAGGGAAGGAAGGTGGTGGAGGCAAAGGGTTCTCCTCCTGGTGCATCGGCGTCTGTGACGTCTGGCCCTCCTGATGTATCGGTGTCGGCTGCGGTGCGAACCCCACATGAATGGATGGAGTCGTCAGAACGGTCTGAACTCGTCCGAGAGTCTGGATCTCTGTAGGAGCTGGAGTCCTGTCGCTGGGATCGGTGTTGGATGCTGGGGTAACGCCAAAAGTCATGCATCCACTACGCAGATGCATCTCTCTGAAAGAGACAAAATCCTATTAAAAAGGGGACAGAAGGAAGCACGATGCAAGAAAATTAACAATAGGGTACGAAAGGATTCAAGGGCGATAATCGACAAAGGGATGAGATCCTAAAACTGCTAATCCTGATCGTAGGCTCGAATCGGTACAATAACAAAACCGAAACGATAAACGAACATGCATCAGCCGCTACTAAAACCTTGGCATGCCCCCACTCCCAAATATATGGGATTAAAGCATAACCTGGCGACCTCATACGACCTAGAGTGAGCTACCCGATTTAATGGACTCACTTAGGCGTACTACGTTGTAAAAGTAACTAACCAACACAAGCAATCATCTAAATCTCTTCCATAGATAACATAAAAGGAAGTACTAAAATAAAAGCAGAGTAGTCTGAATATCCCAATACAATTGAATAGAAATACATGTCTATTGGAAACAAGCCTATAATACATAAGAATGGAAATACAGGAAATGGAAGATAACTAGCTAAGAGCAACAACTAACTAGATAATAAAACTCTCAGCCAAAGTAGTATCGTACCCTAGATCAAGGGAACTCCTTAGGGTACACCTCGTAGTCCTCTACTAAGTCTTCCGCCTCAGCTCCGGAACCGTAAATCGTCAAGAACAGATGCTCATCGGGATGTGAAAATGAACCAGGTCCTCAGGAGACATAACAAGATACAAATATGAGCATTCCATAAAGTAAATATTGATATAAACATAAGGGGTGTGCTAACCAGTCTAAGTGAATGCATATGAAGACAACTTCGGAACGTATGGGTGGGTAGATAAGGGAATGGCATCGGAGCACGAGCCAACGTCGGATCACTAGCCGATGTAAACATACAAGCACTAGTATACCTCCCGACCGTACCTAGCACGCAGCTAGTGGCCGCTGTCGGATGTATCCCCTAGTTAATGTATGGCCTATAACCGGGTATCCATATCCATAATCGGGTATTCACTGAGGCTAGAATAATGTAACTGTCTATCCCATACGCCTACTGGTTATCTTCCCCGTCCAATAATGTGCAAGTCGCATCCAAGACCCAAACATCTACCCTCTATGAAGAGTCAGCTATCTAGAACCATCACTACTCTATATGAGCCATCACATGAGCCACTCGCACTGATGGCCAGTCAAGAGTGATAGCACGTTCCATGATCTGATCTCACTCAGGGGCGTATCGTAACACGTGTCATGGTCAAGAGAGTTGTAACGACAACTCCACAACTAAGGGTACGTCGCCTAGTGCTAGGTCAAGTAGGTAATCCTAAGTGTCGATGCCATCATCGACTATGCCCAAGGAAATTCCTGGACTCTACTAACCAAGTCTACGCAAACAAGAGCATAATAATGTAAATGTAAAAATAGTAATACAAGGCAAGGTATACTTGCTTTCAACTCCACGTTGCGCAAGCAGTGCTCCGGTCCCTCCTGCCTCAATCACGTCGTTAGAGAGACCTACAAACACACAACCAAGACTTACGATACGCTAAACGAACATTCATAACTACAAATCTAACCACACACAATGTAACGTATACGTTTATACGTACTTGAACAAAGATTTACATACTAAGTTACAATTATATAAGGAAATACACATACAAGTTTTTATATTTGTATAGAAACATATATATGCAAGTAAAGGTGCATATCCACAATTTTCATATGAAATGTGTATATATAAGTATAGGAATTTACTTACACAAGTTTTTATATTTGAAAACCTATATATGTACAAGAGTATTCTTAAGAGTATATATATAAACACAAGTTTATTTATATTATATATATATATATATATATATATATATATATATATATATATATATACGAAATATTATATATATACATGAATATATACTTAGGAAGATATATTTATACAAGTCGGTATATGAAACATATATAATATAAAATTATAAATAGGAGCTATATGTAAGAAAAGATATATAAATAATATATATAAGACCATCATCTAATAAAATTTATATAGGAATTTATAAGAAAAAACATATGGAATTAGCCTACTGGTACATGAATAAGAATATATATAGGGAAAAATCCTACTGCCACATAAGAGCAAGGAGTGTGAACATGCATGGATATATAAATGTGTTTGCTCAAGACCCTAACCAAGCTCAATCCAAACCTATGGCAACACAAGTATGTGCATGTACATATGAACACAAAGAGAGGGAGGTTACCTCCGTCGTACTCGTGCAACGACGGCGAAGCGCACGCGGTCCTGACGGTGGCCGACTGGGCACATACGGCGACACGATAAGCGCATGGTATCATGACCCGCACCCATTATTTGGGCCCGAACCGTGCACACGTCCAGCCTACGCCGCAGAGTCGGCGGTAGAACGTTGTTACAATATGATGAACAACCACGCACAATGATAATCCACACTTGGGAACCAAAATGCCATACCACAACTCAGCTCTAAAGATGAATATAAATAGAACCATCTCAAAATAGGAAATGCGGGATGTTTAAAGAACAAATAAAATATCAACTACATGTCTCAAAGCTCACTCAGTATCCACTACAATGTCTCAGCACTACCTAAAGATAACTAAGCAAGTGCAGTAGGATCAGATGTTGCGTACTCCTCCTGATAGGCAAAGTCCGTCTCTACTGTATCTCCCAAGTACGGGCCATACTGGTCAGGGCGCACGACCTCTTCGCAATCACCTAAAATTTGTTTGGTTACCCAGTCAGGATGGAACGAGTACAATTCACTTAATACAGTTCCAATATATAAAAGTGACTATAAAACAGAGGTTAGCCTTTAAATATATAGTTTGAAAAATAAGCGAAGAAAGACAGAATAAAACTAAATACAGAAAAAAATAGTAATAAATACAAAGAAAATACTCACTGACTGACTGACTGAAATACCTTTGATATGTGACCGGTCTCAGGACAATTACACGACACTGTCTACGATATTTACACTGTATAATATAACACTATTTACACGGTATAATGCAATAATGAATCAATGTCTAAACGGTATAATGTAATAGTAAATTACTGTCTACACGGTATACACTGTATAAGGTCAGATCACACATCCTTGGTACTTCACCTCCCCGACACGACAGGATATAACCAACATAAACGACGAAAATCACATATCTATTGACTAACAATGAAATATAGTAAAGATCAATATCGAAAATAGATAATAAACTGTATTCGCCTGGGGTCCTGAGCTGCAGATATGGTTCACTTGCTGATTCAAAGATCTCCAGAACCTATATTGCAATTAACTCGCATCAACACATGAATTAATCTATCAATATTTCCTTCTTCTAACTTTTGTAATTTAGAACCTGAGTTACATGGTTTTCCTAATCCCTCCTATATTCTCTCTTCTTTTAGGCTCTTCTACTAACACCCTATATTTTACTCATAGTTTATATCTAGGTGTCTTAGTAATTAGGCCGGGTCAACTTCTGTGATTTGCTTAAGGCTAGTATACTACTCTCAGGTTTATACACTGATGCAACTACCATATTAGTATTCTAATACTGCCTTGTACACTCCTATATAACCCTTATCTTTCGCTTTTTAATGTCTTATTTGGATGAGTGCTACTCTAGCCATGACCCTCACTTGTGATACTTGGTAAGGTCTTCCAATTTTATGTTGGTACTGTACTTGACTCCAGTGGTATCTTAGGATACTTAGCCAACTCTCTCTATCCTGCTCTTAACCTGGCCCTATATAGTTTCCTACTGATGTGTTACCACTCCAAGTTTAGGTGCAGAACTTACCTCCATGTCATAACTCCCTAATCTGCCCATAAGGCCTACCCTCCTTTATAATAACTTTGCTGGTACCCTTAGCTTAGGTATGTACCAACCTATTGGTCATATGCTTTGCTTATTGCTTATGGGTGTCAGGTTTGTTGGCTAAAGAGGCTTGGCTAAAGAAACTTTTACCTTTCTCTGCATTACCAATTAACAATCTAATTGGAACTTAGCCATCCTACTGGTAACATATACTTGGGGATAGGACCACATACCCCTGTGATTAGACCCAACTGTTATGGGGCAGATCCTATACTCCTATCCGGCCTTCCTATCCTTGTGCTAACTGAATCTAGCAGTGCCTCTACCCACCTTCATCAATCACCCTATTTGCAAGGACCCACGCTACTCATGTTAATGATACTCGTTGCACAGAGGTTTTACTAATGTCCAAGTTTTATACCAACCTTGATTGCAGCATTTTTGACTATGTGCATCTGTTGTACAAACCTGCACTTGGTCCTGCTACCATTCAGGTGCATTAAAGAATTGGCTTCACATCGGTATACAGATGAGAGCTCAAAAAGGTTCCATCTCAGGTAATTATTTTAATAGACAACCTATTTTAAGTTGCCTATCCTGTTATTAGGTAGGGTCATGCTCACAACTTGCACCTGGACTTTGAGAGTTCTCTCGTACCTTACATATGTGACTGATTATAACTGCCTGTTTTCAAAATCAAGGATAATTTTGTTATTTCTCAGTTTTCCATAATTTTGGTAAATTTTAATTAATTTAATACCATTTAAATTGGTGTATTGTCCTTTTGCTAGTGTAACCTTAGAGCTGCTTAGCCTAGAGACTAACCATGACCCCGAAGGCCTACCATATATGATTAGAGTAGCTAATTATCACTTTTTAGGCTAAGGGTATTTTGGTCATTTTTTATATTTTTACATTTTGGAAATTTTATATTTTTAATATTGTTCTTATAGGATTTGTTTAGTCGTGTTTAAGTTTCGTCCCGTTCCTACTTGTGTTAGTGACCCGGGTAGCTTAAACTCTAGATGGGACCCAAACTTAAGTTAGATATGGCCCACAAACCCACCATTTAAGTTAGTAAGTTAGATTAGTTACCACTAGTTAGAATGGTTAAGTTAGAGATCCAAACTTAGCCCTTTTGACTCCAAACTTGAACCAAACCTAGACTTGACCTAAAGAGAAATGTAGAAGCCTTATTGGGCTTTCACCCAAGGCCCAATACCCCCCCCCCCCCATGCCTGGCCATATATGAGACATTAGGTCTCTTTCCTTCTCATTTATCTTGCTTTTTTATTTCTACATGTGTTCTTCCCCAAATTAGAGAGCTCCCCTCTTTGATTTGATATCCTTTCCCTCACATTCCTCCATCCAAACTTCTCCTAATCCATCCCACACCATCAAAGAAGGATTCTATCCAAGAATTTGGGCAAGGTGCAAAGGAAGGTGTCCTTTTGGATAGATCTTCGTATCGGAGCCATGTCCTAAAGATTTTCATTGGGATTCCACTCCCAATAGGTAAAACCTATCCTCTAACTTGATTTCCTTTGTATATTAATTAGTTTTGAATCTATAGGATCCACCCCCATGCTTGTGTCCCTTTTAGATTCAATTTTGAGACCATTTGGAGTCCTTTTGAGCATGTTATGGGTGTGTCTTGTGTCCTACTTGATAGATCCCAAGATAGGACACCACATGTGTTTGTTTTTGTGCCAATAGCTTGTTTTAATCTCTAATTTCAGTTTTATAATATTTAGAGGGTGGATCAAGCATGGTATTATTGTTGGGAACAAGTTTCATATAGAGTATTTTGGAAGATTCAATGTGGTTTAGCCACTATGATGTTATCTTGCAAAAGTGGACTATTTTGGGAAATATTGCAAGTCTGGACTGATTTTTACATATTAATATATGTGTTAGTGTTTGTGGTTGTGTGTGGTTATGTGTTGGTGTTTAGAGAGGAGAATATTGAGAGGGTGGTGTTGTTCTTGAGGGTTATGTGTGTGTGTGTGAGAGTGTAACTTGTGAGTGTGTGTGTGTGTTGTAAGTTTAGAGCTATATATATATATATATATATATATATATATATATATATATATATATATATATATATTAGTTGTGTTATACGTTAGAGGATTAGATAGTTATACATATAGATAGAGAGTGAGGTAGAGGGGTAAGTAGAGAAGGGAGTGGAGAGTGAGATAGAGAGGGGGATGAGGGCAGCAAACAACAGCAGTAGCCAACTAATGTTGCTGCTGAAATCAGAATGCACAGCAGCAGCTTGCAGCAGTAAACCCCCCTCTTTGACCCCCCCTTTGACCCTCCAATACACCCTCAATAAACCCCCAAAGTATACCCCCTATATCTACCAAAATATCTACTATACAACCAATATATTTGTGAGTGTTAGAAGAGTGTAAGTTGGTAAAAAAATTTAGTGGTTAGAGTGGTAGAAAATAAGCTAAGTTCATGTTAGTAGGTAATGTGTTAAGGTATTCATTAGAGGTATGTATATATATAGATATGTGTATATATATGTTGTTGCTTGAGTTAGGATTAGAGATAGAGTTGTAGATGGTTATGAACTAGTATGAGAGTCAGGAGTGGGGGTATCTTGTGATACCAAGATGGTATCACAAGGTAAAATAGGATTTACTCTATGTAAAGGGTAAGGTATCTTGATGCCAAGTTTGAGTGTCAAGATACCATGGTATGGTGTCGAGATACAAGGGTAGAGTGTTAGAACACCTTAGAGAAGTATTGGAGGATGAGTAGAGTGAGGGTTATGTAGGTAGAGTATGGGTTAGAGGCTAAGGTAAGGAGACTACCTTGGTAAGGTAATAAAGGGTAAGTTAAGATAATGCCTATTTTCTAAGATTTGAGTTTACTACTTTAAGATATAGATATATTTAGGATATTATGGTTGTTAATGGTTAGGAATAGTGGACTTAGTCTAGTTTTGACCCCGGTTGACCACGATTGACTGTTTTGACCAAAAGTCAACCGAAAGTCAACACTTTGCTTAGAAATGTCTAGAACTTGACCAAAGTTGACTGGTTGACCGAAAGTCAACTGTTAGTCAACATTAGCCTTGGTCGACCTAGAGTTGACCAGTTGACCAAAAGTCCACTATAAGTCAACCCTTGACCTAGATTGACCTAGTTTGACTTGCTTTGACTTGTTATGGCCTAATATGACCTAGTATGACCTAATATGACCTAGTTTGACTTTGTTTGACCTAGTTTGACCTAGATAGTTGACCAGGTTTGACTTAGAGTTGACCTTGACATAGATTGACTTAGAAATCATGTAGATTGTATCGTATACTTTATTTACCTTATTTCTGAATACATCATAACCTGTATTGCCTTAACTAGGATTTTGAGACTCTAGTTCATACATCTGTTTTTATCAGTCATTCAGGGTACCAGGCGAGTACATTCTCTGATAGTATTTCTATTTTATGTTATCGCCTTTGTTTCTAGTATTTAGTATAGATATCCTTGTTCTCTTGACACATTATTCACACGAATTGGTATTTGCCTGGATCCCATCATAAGATGTTATTCCTCTTACATATGGTATGCCTTGTGCAAGTATTCCTTGTTCCTTATTTATTGTATAGACACGATTCCTGTGAAGGAGAGCTACTTCACAGATAATACGTGTCATGACTGGATCCACTATATTAGTCAGGGATGGGGGTGTTAGCGTAGATATGTGATCAATACCCTACAGTACCAGCATTGTATCATCATTGTATCACCATTGTATCATCACTGTATAGTGTTAATCATACACTCACGTATGATTAGCCAGGCCAAACATTGTATGAAGTCCTAAGCCAATCATATGTTGAAACTATTGCTAAATTTATATAGATAGCAGTTCCAGATTTTCGTACATGATATACACTGTTCTCTTTCCCTTCTCATTTACAGTTTTGATATACCCTGCCTGGATGCATTTACGCTCTACTTTACCTAGTATATTCTCTCTATCTACTGCTATATTTTCAATATTGTCTAACTAGAACTGTTGTTTGAGATTTTGTACTCATTTCCGTCCTGATTGGACCTGTTGAAAATATTACAGATGATGAGGAGGAGTACCCTACCTATTACGGTCCTCATGACGTGGTTGGTATAGAGTTGGAGAGCCTAGTGCAGCAGGGGCTAGCTCTAGCAGATGAGGCCTTGGTATAGTTTAGCTGGTTTTAGTATAGTACTGGACTCTGTCTCCAGATTACTTTGGCTTGTTATTATTTGTTAGTTATTTGTTTTGAGATTATTGACTCAGAGATTTTGGACTTATAGTATTCTGTGTTGGATTTTCAGGATGATATTTATAAATCTTGTTGTCTTTATATTTCAGTATTATCTATCGTCATCCTTAGAGTTTGTGATTGAGTATATTATATTGTCATTGCTTGTCCTCCGTTCGGAGTTGACCATTCTCGACGGGTTATGATATTATAACTATTGTTAGATAGTAGACCTATACAGCGTTCTATATCATTTCTACGGTGTAGGCTGGGGCATTGTTTCGCACTTGTGCCCTTACTCTGGGTGCGGGTCGTGACACATTTTTAGTGGTGGCCCATACAAGTCAGAAGTCGCAATTAGTGCGATGTCGTAGTGGTGCTCGACTTAGAGTGCTGCTACGAGCCTGCTATAGTTTTAGAAGATATAGGCTATAAGCTAAGGATACTCAATCACAATTAGAAAACTTCTAATTTTCTTCTATATAATTGTCCTTTCTTGATGCTGATTACTTGTACTCTAATTGTCCTCCTTTGATATGATCTATCTTGTGCCATATTGACTTCTTTCTTTCGATCTGTCTTCAGAATGGTGATGACTCGATCTCAGTATTTGGAGCATGTCGATACTGAGAGGTTCGCCACATCTCGCGGTCCTGACCCAGTCACTTTTCCTGCAGTCGGTGCATCTGTAGCAGCATTCGGGGAAGCTCCTCCACCAGTTGCGAGGACTGTCCTAGAGGTCACCGCGGTAGGAGCAGTCGTGGGTGTTCTTCTTCCTGCACATCGAACTCCTCTGTCTGTAGTCGAGGATCTACATCCTCCGTCTCCACTACCTACCAATATGGGGCAGATGTTTGCCTTCCTTCGGCAGATGATGGAGGCCCAGCGAATCCAGACAGAGGCTCAGCAGAGGCAGACAGACGCGATGCGTCAGAATGTGAAGGATGCACACCAGTTGGCTTTAGCAGCCGTGGAGTAGAGGACTCCACATCAGGGAGCGCATCCGAGGCCGAGCAATATCCAGGACTTCAAGAAACTAGAGCCTCGTGACTTTGGCGGGACTGAGGGCGTAGTTTATGATGACGACTGGCTCGAGGACATCGAGCGTCAGATGAGGGCTTCCCGCCTAGCAGACGACTTATAGGTCGAAGCGGTGGGGCTACAGTTGTTGGACATTACTCGTACTTGGTTCAGAAACGAGCCAGACCTTGTTGGGGAGGGCCATACCTGGGCCGAGTTTAAGTTACTCTTCAAGGAGAAGTTCTTTTCTCCTACAGATAAGATCGACTTGGCGAGGCAGTTTCAGAACCTCCAGCAGGGTGGTTTGTCAGTAGAGGAGTACGCTACGGAGTTCGGTAGACTGAGCCGATACATAGAGTATATGGTACGTGGGTCGGAGAGCAGGGTGAGCCGCTTTAGAGAGGGATTGATCTGGGATATCAGGATCCCTATTCCCTCTTTGTATGCGACCTATACCGAGATCTTTGTGGAGGATCGCAAGGTGGAGAGGGAGTGGGGCCTGAAGCCCAAGAGGGACCGTGAGCTATTTTTGGGGACTACTAGCAGCACGGGGGCTGCTAAGCGTCCACAACTCCAGCATCATTCTATTCTGCAACGCACGCATCAGATTCCTGCTCCGGTTAGGGTACAAGTTCAGCAGGTGCCCCGACAGCAGCAGCAGAGACCGACGCAGCAGGCATCTACTTGCCACAACTGCAAAAGATTCAAACATCTCTGGGAGGTTTGCAGGAGATGTTTGGGTGTGTGCCTATATTGTGGCACCGAGGGGCATCAGGCGAGCGATTGTCCATCAAACCATTGTCGTGCAGCTCAGGGAGCACAGGATAGGCCACCTATGGCACCGCATCATGCCCCACACCGGCAGCGGGATATACCCTACCAGGGCAGGGCTTTTACGATGGTAGTTGAGGATACTACAGGTGTTAGACTAGGAGATTAGGTCTTGTTTTTTCTTTTTATCTGTTTCTTTCTATCCATTGGTTGATGATTGCTTTCTTAGTACCTTTAGTTTGCAGATGTGATGATCATGCTAGATTGAATAGAAAACCCCAATGGAGACTGCAATAACATGATACTGTAGAGATTTAAAACCATGCATGTGTTTTGATTTCCTGGATTGCATATTATATAACTTAGGATAAAATTAATAGACTTTGATTGTTGGGAGCTTGACCTATAGAAGAGTACAACTATTTCGAATTTCGAGGACAAAATTATTCTAGGGAGGGTAGGATTGTAACTGCCTATTTTTAAAATCAAGGATAATTTCGTCATTTCTCAGTTTTCCATAATTTTGGTGAATTTTAATTAATTTAATACCATTTAAATTGGTGTATTGTCCTTTTGCAAGTGTAACCTTAGAGCTGCTTAGCCTAGAGACTAACCATGACCCCGGAGGCCTACCATGTATGATTAGAGTATCTAATTACCACTTTTTAGGCTAAGGGTATTTTGGTCATTTATTATATTTTCACATTTTAAAATTTTTATATTTTTAATATTGTTCTTATAGGATTTGTTTAGTCGGGTTTAAGTTTCGTCTCGTTCCGACTTGTGTTAGTGACCCGGGTAGCTTAGACTCTAGATGGGACCCAAACTTAAGTTAGACATGGTCCACAAAACCCACCATTTAAGTTAGTAAGTTAGATTAGTTACCACTAGTTAGAATGGTTAAGTTAGAGATCCAAACTTAGCCCTTTTGACTCCAAACTTGAACCAAACCTAGACTTGACCTAAAGAGACATGTAGAAGCCTTATTGGGCTTTCACCCAAGGCCCAATACCCCCCATGGCTGGCCATATAGGAGACATTCGGTCTCTTTCCTTCTCATTCATCTTGCCTCTTTTTAATTCTACATGTGTTCTTTCCTAAATTAGAGAGCTCCCCTCTTTGATTTGATCTCCTTTCTCTCACATTCCTCCATCCAAACTTCTCCTAATCCATCCCACACCATCAAAGAAGGATTCTATGCAAGAATTTAGGCAAGGTACAAAAGGAGGTGTCCTTTTGGACAGATCTTCGTATCGGAGTCGTGTCCTAAAGATTTTCATTGGGATTCCACTCCCAATAGCTCTAACATGATTTCCTTTGTATATTAATTAGTTTTGAATCCATAGGATCCACCCACCCCCATGCTTATGTCCCTTTTAGATTCAATTTTGAGACCATTTGGAGTTCTTTTGAGCATGTTATGGGTGTGTCTTGTGTCCTACTTGATAGATCCCAATATTGGACACCACATGTGTTTATTTTTATGCCAATAGCTTGTTTTAATCTCTAATTTTAGTTTTATAATATTTAGAGGGTAGATCTAGCATGATATCATTGTTGGGAACAAGTTTCATATAGAGTGTTTTGGAAGATTCAATGTGGTTTAGCCACTATGATGTTATCTTGGAAAAGTGGACTGTTTTAGAAACTATTGCAAGTGTGGACTGATTTTTACATATTAATATATGTGTTAGTTTTTTTGGTTGTGTGTGGCTATGTGTTGGTATTTAGAGAGGAGAATATTGAGAGGGTGGTGTTGTTCTTGAGGGTTATGTGTGTGTGTGTGAGTGTAACTTGTGAGTGTGTGTGTGTGTGTGTGTGTTGTAAGTTGAGAGCTATATATATATAAGTTGTGTTATATGTTAGAGGATTAGATAGTTATACATATAGATAGAGAGTGAGGAAGAGGTGTGAGTAGAGAAGGGTTTGGAGAGTGAGATAGAGAGGGGGATGAGGGCAGCAAACAGCAGCAGCAAGCTGCTGCCCTTGGACAGCAGCAGCAGCCAACTAATGTTGCTGCTGAAATCAGCATGCACAGCAACAGTTTACAATAGTAAACCCCCCCTCTTTGACCCTCCAGTACACCCTTATTAAACCCTCGAAGTATACCCCCTATATCCACCAAAATATCTACTATACAACCCATATATTTGTGAGTGTTAGAAGAGTGTAAGTTGGTGGAAAAATTAGTGGTTAGAGTGGTAGAAAATAAGCTAAGTTCATGTTAGTTGGTAATGTGCTAAAGTATTCATTAGAGGTATGTATATATATATATATGTTGTTGCTTGTGTTAGGATTAGAGATAGAGTTGTAGATGGTTATGAACTAGTATGAGAGTGAGGAGTGGTGGTATCTTGTGATACCAAGATGGTATCACAAGGTAAAATTGGATTTATCCTATGTAAAGGGTAAGGTATCTTGATACCATGTTTAAGGTCAAGATACCATGGTATGGTATCGAGATACGAGGGTAGAGTGTTAGAACACCTTAGAGAAGTATTGAAGGATGAGTAGAGTGAGGGTTATATAGGTAGAGTATGGGTTAGAGGCTAAGGTAAGGAGATTACCTTGGTAAGGTAAGAAAGGGTAAGTTAAGGTAATGCCTATTTTCTAAGATTTGAGTTTACTACTTTAAGATATAGATATATTTCGGATATTATGGTTGGTAATGGTTAGGAATAGTGGACTTAGTCTAGTTTTGACCCCGGTTGAACACGATTGACTGTTTTGACCAAAAGTCAACCGAAAATCAATACTTTGCTTAGAAATGCCCAAAAATTGACCAAAGTTGACTGGTTGACCAAAAGTCAATTGTTAGTCAACATTAGCCTTGGTCAACCTAGAGTTGACCAGTTGACCAAAAGTTAACTGTAAGTCAACCTTTGACCTAGATTGACCTAGTTTGACTTGCTTTGACTTGCTATGACCTAATATGACCAAGTATGACCTAATATGACCTAGTTTGACTTTGTTTGACCAAGTTTGACCTAGACAGTTGACCAGATTTGACTTAGAGTTGACCTTGACCTAGATTTACTTAGAAATGATGTAGATTGTCCCGTATACTTCATTTACCTTATTTCTGAATAGATCATAACCTGTATTGCCTTAACTAGGATTTTGAGACTCCAGTTCAGATATCTGTTTTCATCTGTCATTAAGGGTACCAGGCAAGTACATTCTCTGATAATATTTCTGTTTTATGATATAGTCTTTGTTTCTAGTATTTAGTGTAGATATCCTTGTTCTCTTGACAAATTGTTCACACGGATTGGTATTTGTCTGGATTCCTTTATAAGATATTATTCCTCTTATATATGGTATGCCTTGTACAATTCTTACTTTTTCCTTGTTCATTGTATAGACACGATTCCTGTCAAGAAGAGCTACTTCACAGAGATACGTGTCATTACGTGTCATGAGTGGATCCACTATATTAGCCAGGGATGGAGGTGTTAGAGTAGATATGTGATCAATACCCTACAATACCAGCATTGCAATATCATTGTATCATCATTGTATCATCACTGTATAGTATTAATCATACACTCACGTATGATTAGCCAGGCCAAATATTATATCAAGTTCTAAGCCGATCACATGTTGAAACTAGTGCTAAATTCACATAGATAGCAGTTCCAGATTTTCATACATGATATACACTGTTCTCTTACCCTTTTCATTTACAGTTTTGATATACCCTGCCATGATGCATGTATGCTCTACTTTACCTAGTATATTCTCTCTATCTACTGCTATATTTTCAATATTGTCTAACTAGATGTCACCCCCATTTCCTGTATTTCGTATTTATGCTCGTATTTGATTTTTGGCACGTATTTTATTTTCTCGACTTGCGGATTTTAGTTTCTCGTAAATAGATTTTTGGACCATGGCTTGGTTTTATTTTGTGAAAGTTGGTTTAGTTTGGTTCATCATGAATGGAACACCTTAACCTACACTCCTCCCTCAACACACCACAACTCCTCCACTTTATAACACCACCTACTTTTTTCTCTCCTCTTTATTCTCTCATTTATTTCTTACAAACTTCTTCTTCCTTCTTCCACACAACTCCCCAACCAATAGGCAAGTGCACCTTGCCAACAAATAATCACCCAATTTTATTTGTCCGTTTGATAGATTAGGACATATAGATCAACATTAGAACTTGGAATTTTGTGATTTGGAGCTTTCATTCTTCTAGATCTAGGTTTTAACCATTTTCGGAAATCCTTGGTTTTGATCTATTAAACTTTGATTTTTGCTTGTTTTGATGCTTCCATGTGGAAGAGAATTCAATTTTACTCAAGTTAGAACTTTGAAAATCTAGATTTGGTTTTGATTTGACAAAAATATGAAGAATTGAAGTTCTTGGTGTTTTTGGACTTGCTCTCGGCCAGGAAGAACAGCCCCCTGCCTTGCACTTTTTAGCGCATGGCCGATTGCGCACCCCTGGCCTGTGCTCTTTAGCGCATGGCCGTTTGCGTAGTCACTTGGCCAGCGCTTTGTGCTGCGCTGGACTGCGCTGGCGCAAGCTAGCCATGCGCAATCCAGCCATGCACAAAGTAACCCCTGCGCAATTCACTTCTGCGCAAACCGCTCCTGCGCAATTCACTTCTGCGCAACCCACCCTGGCGCAAACCACCCTTGCGCAAGGTAACCCCTGCGCAGTCTACCCTTGCGCAAGGTAACCCTTGCGCAAGACAACTCTTGCGCAGCTCTTCCATGCGCAGTACACACCCTGCGCAGACCTACCCCTGACCCTCTTACACAACCTACTTGTCTATGATGAATTTGTTATTTCTTGATCTTGGCTCTTCTATAGTCCTATTTTATATTAGTATTTTATTAGGTATTTTACGCCCATTTTATATCCTTACGCCTTTTGGCATAAACTTGATTTTGCTTAATATGTTTGGAATAACTATTGTACATGGCATGGTATGACAAGGACCTAGCATAACACGACAGTGACCCGTAGTGGTACACTCTTGACATGACCAACCTGACATGACAGTGACCCGTAGTGGTGCACTCCTAACAAGCACCCTGACATGATTTATCTTGATAACTTGATAGTGGCCCGTGGCGGCGCACTCCTGACTTGACTTGACTTGTAACTTGTAATTAACTCGTATAATCAACTTGACACCGTGGGTGTTCCTGTTTGCTTGTTTGTACAATCCACTTGTCTTGTCTTGCATCATGTCTAGGACGCGACTTCCTGGGTACCACGGCCAGGGACTCGCGCTAAATTGGATTAGGCTAATTATTAGATCAAACTAGAACATGGAGAATTTCCAGTCACAGGCAATCTCGTTATCTGGGCGCTTTAATGGACTTGTAGCTTGCCGACGAGTAGAGCACATTTCCAGCACACTGTCATGTGTTGCACCCTCTAAGTCACCTAAGGGTACATTTGTCTTCCGGGCGATGTACCCAACTATAACTCTCAACCCGCGGAAGGATAACTGGATGGTCTGCAGGGCTTGGGACTGGGAGTTTCTCACTTGCATCTTGTTAGTAATTAGGCTTGTGATAACCCTAGTTAGTTAAAGTAGTAAGCCGTAGTACTTGCTTGGCCGATTGTGAATGAATGGTGTCCAGCCCTATCTAAGTCTTGTCTAGCCTTGTACCTGGAACTCTTGATCATGATTGTTTTACTTATCTCTAACGATAAATGGGTAGAGGCAGTGAGCTATTCAGGCGAAGGGTTACACTTCCGGTCCTTGTTTGGTTTAAGGATTGTAACCTGGCTCCCGGAATGGTTCCACGTCCCTAGTCGTTTATCGCCCTGTGTACTTTTATTACTTGTACTTTCCTTTATTCTTTATGTTCTGATATGCTGGCTTTTGTTCTTATTTGTGGCCTCCTTTGTGGCACTTGCTCTTTCTGGGGTTTGACCCAGCTGGTTTTGTGTGGCCAGATTTCGGAGCAGCTCCCGAGGATCTACCCAGCTTCCAGCCCAATGGTGAACACTAGACGGAACCCGGGCTACGAGTGGGTTTTCCCTTTTTGTTTCACCCACTTATATGTAAATTTATTCTTTTGAGGCGTTTAGCCGACGAGCACCTGTTAGCTCGATGCACATTTACTTACTGTCTGCCTACGGGCTGTAAACATGATTAACAAATCCTAGGGTTGATCATGTTTGACTGAACTCTTGCTAGTCCAATCATTTTGTACGACTAGCTTCATGATCATCCAATATGTAATATTTGGGACGCCTTATATATATATATTTGATGCTCTAACATCTTATAACTCTGTTAATTGCTTGAGATTGAGACAATAGGCTTGACCTTAAGAGACTGCTGGCTTGTAGTAAACCCTCATATCTAGACAGCCGTGACCGTATAGTTGAGATGTATTCTATTTCAATATACGTAGCTGGCTGTGTCTGCCCCCGCTCTCCAGTATTCTGGTTCTGGGGCGTGACACGGTTTAAGTGGTGGCCCATGCAGGTCTTGTCAATCAAGAAATGTGTGGGTTTACCGAATAGATGTCTCAATCAATATTCGTCGTTGATCTCTGCTCGTATCTTCAAATCCCTGAGATTCTTGACCTGGTCACACGCTTGTATCATTGATCTGTCCTGGCCCTTCCTTACTGTTCCCTATGTCGTCTTCTTCAGCGGTATTACTCCCGGACCTGCCAACCAGCCAGAGGGAGCTCGGCAAGCACCCCAGCGCCAGGAAGATCAAGCTCAGCACTCTGGAGTAGCCTCCTGAGTTATGCTTCCCGGAGGCTCGGAACCTCCAGTTCAGGCAGCTCCGCCCGCTCAACCAGCTAGACAGGATGAGGGACCTTTGGTAGGGCTTATCAGAGAACTACTTGCATCCCAAGATCGTCGAGGCGACGCCTTGCACCAGGAAGTTCAAGATGCACTAAACCGAGGAGGTCCCCAAGGGAATCAGGCGGCCAACAGTTTCAAGCGCTTGAACCCTTCCTTCTTTGACGGCAGTGAAGATGCGATTGCCGCAGACGCTTGGCTTCAGGATACCGAGGTGGTTCTAGAAGCAGCTAGGACACCTGAGAATGAGAAGGTGGCCGTGGTACGGCTACAGTTGTTAGACCTGGCTCGCGATTGGTGGGCGGCTCAGGCCATGGGGTTAGCGACACCAGTCACTTGGGCGACGTTCAGAGAGAGGTTCCAGACGAAGTACTTCGATGCGGTGGCACGGTACGACCTGCAGACCAGGTTCACCAACTTGAAGCAAGGAGGCAGGACGGTCGATGGCTATGCGACCGAGTTTTCCAGGCTGAGTAGGTTCGCCCGCACCTTGGTGGCAACCAAATTCGATAGGGCCCAGCGGTTCCAGCAGGGGCTGCATTTAGAGATATTATTGGCTGTCGAGCAGTTCGAGCACCAGACGTTCGATGCAGTATTGAAGGCAGCGAGGAGGCATGAGTATACCTCCCGGAGAATTGTGGACAGGATCGGAGGCAGGAAGCGATCCCACAACCAGATGCACCAATCTTCAGCTCCAGCCCCGGCAGCTAGGGGTATAACCATTGGAACTCCGAGGAGGGCGGCCTCAGTGACGTCGGTTCAGCATTCGACCCCGACGTACCCGCAGCAGCAGAAGCAGAAGCAGTCTTCCGCGGTGGGATGTTCTCATTGCGGGAAGCCGGGCCATGTAGTGGCAGAGTGTCGCAGGGCACAGGGATTGTGCCTGGCTTGCGGAGGAGCAGATCATAAGATAGGGACCTGCCCGAATAGGAGAGGTCCATCATCATCCAATCTTTCTAGTTCTTCGGTGAGAGGACCAGCCCCAGTTCCAGTCCAGCAACAGCAGCAACAGCAGTACCCGAGGCCATTGGCGCCCCAGGCCCAGGCCTTCCAACAGCAGTTCACTCAGGCTCCAGCACAGAACCGACAGAGGGGATTCCAGCAGAGGGGATCCGCAGCTAGAGGTCAGGCTATGATGATGACCATGGAAGAAGAAGTTGCACCAGGTGAGGTAGTGGCAGGTACTATTCTCGTCAACACTTTTCCAGCATCTGTATTATTTGATTCTGGTGCATCGCATTCATTCATGTCTGCACGATTCGCGACACGGATAGGATTGGAGCCCGAGTCATTATCAGTGAGGCTCAATATACGTACTGGTAATGGTCTTGTGGGAGTAGATCGAGTGTTTTCCTCGTGTCGGATCGTAGTTAGCGGTAGAGAATTCCCCGCTAGGCTCATAGAGTTCCCTATGGCAGACTATGATGTAGTCCTAGGCATAGATTGGTTGAGGAACCATTATGCTAGGATAGACTGCCATGTTGGCAGAGTTGTCTTTAGTATTCCCGGAGGGCCAGAGTTTTCATTTTCCAGAGGCGCCGTGGAGCCTTCTCCCCCAGTATTACAGATGGCAGTAGCAGCAGCGCAGTTGCCCCGAATAGTTGAAGAGTTTCCAGATGTCTTCCCAGAGGAACTTCCAGGGATGCCACCAGAGCGAGAGATCGAGTTCACCATTGACTTGATTCCCGGGACAGCACCAGTATCAGAGCGAGTCTACAGGATGGTGCCTTCAGAATTAGAGATTTTGTACAAGATGATTGAAGAACTCAGGACCAAGGGATTCATACATGCTAGTGGATCGCCTTGGGGAGCTCCGATGCTTCTTGTGAAAAAGAAGGATGGTACGTCTAGGCTATGTGTTGATTACCGTACCTTGAACTCAGTGACAATCAAGAACAGATACCCTCTTCCAAGGATAGATGACTTGTTTGATCAACTCAAGGGGGCTTCAGTTTTCTCGAAGATAGACTTACGGTCAGAATACCACCAGATCAGAGTCAGAGAGCAGGACATCCCGAAGACGGCGTTCAGATCTAGGTACGGGCATTGGGAGTTTCTAGTTATGCCCTTTGGAGCGACCAATGCGCCGGCAGTGTTCATGAACCTCATGAACCGTATTTTTATGCCTTACTTGGATCAGTTTGTGATAGTGTTCCTTGATGACATCCTGGTCTACAGCAAGAGTGAAGCAGAGCACGAGCAGCATCTCAGAGTTGTCCTCCAGATTCTCAGAGAACACCAGTTGTACGCCAAGTTCAGTAAATGCGAGTTCTGGCTCGATCGCATTTCTTACTTGGGTCACATCATTACCAGAGGAGGAGTGGAAGTGGATCCCCAGAAGATTGTAGCTATCGAGGCATGGCCAGTACCCAGCTCAGTAGCAGAAGTTCGCAGCTTTCTTGGATTGGCCGGCTACTACCGGCGGTTCGTCTCTGATTTTGCAAGGATTTCAGCGCCGATGACCCAGTTGACCCGCAAGGATGTGCCGTTCGTTTGGACGGCAGAATGTCAGGAATCATTTGAGAAGTTGAAGCGAGGTTTGATAACGGCTCCCATTCTTACACTTCCAGATGGGACCGGAGGATTCACAGTTTACTGCGATGCTTCAGGCAGAGGATTGGGATGTGTTTTGATGCAGCATGGGAAGGTAATTGCTTATGCGTCACGTCAACTCCGTGATCATGAGAAGAATTACCCGACCCATGACTTGGAGCTAGCAGCAGTAGTGTTTGCACTTAAGTTGTGGAGGCACTACTTGTACGGAGACAGAGTGGAGATATTCACTGATCATAAGAGCCTGAAGTATGTTTTCACCCAGAAGGATCTTAATATGCGGCAGAGAAGATGGCTCGAGCTACTTGTGGACTATGATATGGACTTGCAGTATCATCCAGGGAAGGCCAACGTCGTAGCAGATGCGTTGAGCCGGAGAGCCGGAGTTTATTTCCTGACGGCGCAACTAGAGCTATTGGCAGATCTTCAGAAGATAGGAATTGAAGTGATTCTTCCTTCCAATGTGGCCTTGATGGCCAGCCTACAGATTCAGTCCACCATAGTTGAGAGGATCCGGATAGCACAGTTAACAGATTCTAAGATTCAGCGTCTCAGAGCAGAGTACGAGGCAGGGAGAAGGCCAGAGTTATGTATTCATGAGGATGGTACACTTCGACACGGCATGCGTCTTTGTGTACCCAGTGGAGATATCAGACAGGAAGTCATGGCAGAGGCTCACAGTTCGCAGTACTCCATTCACCCAGGCAGCACGAAGATGTACAGAGATATTTGTCAACACTTTTGGTGGAATGGTATGAAGAGGAAGATAGCCCGATATGTCTCTCGATGTTTGGTTTGCCAACAAGTCAAGGCTGAACATCAGAGGCCAGCTGGACTTCTTCAACCTTTACCGATCCCAGAATGGAAGTGGGAACACATTACCATGGATTTCGTGACTGGGTTACCTAGATCTCCGACAGGCAGAGATGCTATTTGGGTCATTGTGGACAGGCTTACCAAGGTGGCACACTTTCTTCCATTTAAAGTTGGACAGTCGACGGCACAGCTAGCAGAGATGTATCTCAGGCAGATCGTCAGACTTCACGGAGTGCCAGTCAGCATAGTATCAGACAGGGATACGAGATTCACATCGCACTTCTGGCACAGTCTTCATCAAAGTTTGGGGACTCGTCTCAAGTTCAGCTCAGCGTATCATCAGCAGACAGATGGGCAGTCAGAGTGTACTATACAAACTCTCGAAGATATGTTGCGGTCATGTACCCTTGACTTCGGTGGTTCGTGGGAGGATCACCTGCACCTAGTGGAATTCTCGTACAATAATAGTTTCCAGGCCAGTATCCAGATGGCACCCTTCGAGGCTCTGTATGGCAGGAAGTACAGATCTCCGTTAGCATGGGACGATGTCGGAGAGAGGCAGATGCTCGGTCCAGAACTGATTTCTCAGACGGTTGAAGTGGTCAGGAGAGTCAGAGATCACCTCCGAGTTGCTCAGGATCGCCAGCGCCATTGGGCCGATGCTCATTGGCGTCCCTTAGAATTTGCCGTCGGCGACCATGTATTCCTTAGGATCTCGCCTACCCGCGGTGTCATTCGTTTTGGCGTACGGGGAAAGCTTAGTCCTAGGTATATAGGGCCGTTCGATATTCTGGAGCGAGTAGGTGATGTGTCCTATCGTCTCGCTCTTCTGCCGTCGCTAAGTGAGGTACATGATGTATTCCATGTGTCCCAATTACGACGGTACATTCCGGACCCGAGCCATATCCTAGATCATTCGGAATTGGTTGTTGGTACCAACCTTTCGTATGAGGAGAGGCCCGTGTCTATTTTGGATCGGAGGTAAAAGACGCTCAAGAACAAGACTATTAACTTAGTTCGTGTTGCTTGGGGTCATCACTCTCTAGGTGAGTCAACGTGGGAGCGTGAGGACGACATCCGATCGCGATATCCCTACCTGTTTGACTCGTGAGGTATAATGTCTTTCTTATGCCTTACGCTTTCCCTTTCTTGCTTGCATTGTATGATTGTATGATTGAACTGCTTAGTGTAGCTTGTCTGTGCTTAGTATAGCTTGTCGTGGCAATCTCTAGCTCCTTGATTAAATTCCGAGGACGGAATTCTTTGAAGGTGGGTAGAGTTGTCACCCCCATTTCCTGTATTTCGTATTTATGCTTGTATTTGATTTTTGGCACGTATTTTATTTTATCGACTTGCGGATTTTGGTTTCTCGTAAATAGATTTTTGGACCATGGCTTGGTTTTATTTTGTGAAAGTTGGTTTAGTTTGGTTCATCATGAATGGAACACCTTAACCTACACTCCTCCCTCAACACACCACAACTCCTCCACTTTATAACACCACCTACTTTTCTCTCTCCTCTTTATTCTCTTATTTATTTCTTACAAACTTCTTCTTCCTTCTTCCACACAACTCCCCAACCAATAGGCAAGTGCACCTTGCCAACAAATAATCACCCAATTTTATTTGTCCATTTGATAGATTAGGACATGTAGATCAACATTAGAACTTGGAATTTTGTGATTTGGAGCTTTTATTCTTCTAGATCTAGGTTTTAACCATTTTTGAAAATCCTTGGTTTTGATCTATTAAACTTTGATTTTTGCTTGTTTTGATGCTTCCATGTGGAAGAAAATTCAATTTTACTCAAGTTAGAACTTTGAAAATCTAGATTTGGTTTTGATTTGACAAAAATATGAAGAATTGAAGTTCTTGGTGTTTTTGGACTTGCTCTCGGCCAGGAAGAACAGCCCCCTGCCTTGCACTTTTTAGCGCATGGCCGATTGCGCACCCCTGGCCTGTGCTCTTTAGCGCATGGCCGTTTGCGCAGTCACTTGGCCAGCGCTTTGTGCTGCGCTGGACTGCGCTGGCGCAAGCTAACCATGCGCAATCCAGCCATGCGCAAAGTAACCCCTGCGCAATTCACTTCTGCGCAAACCGCTCCTGCGCAATTCACTTCTGCGCAACCCACCCTTGCGCAAACCACCCTTGCGCAAGGTAACCCCTGCGCAGTCTACCCTTGCGCAAGGTAACCCTTGCGCAAGACAACTCTTGCGCAGCTCTTCCATGCGCAGTACACACCCTGCGCAGACCTACCCCTGACCCTCTTGCACAACCTACTTGTCTATGATGAATTTGTTATTTCTTGATCTTGGCTCTTCTATAGTCCTATTTTATATTAGTATTTTATTAGGTATTTTACGCCCATTTTATATCCTTACGCCTTTTGGCATAAACTTGATTTTGCTTAATATGTTTGGAATAACTATTGTACATGGCATGGTATGACAAGGACCTAGCATAACACGACAGTGACCCGTAGTGGTGCACTCTTGACATGACCAACCTGACATGACAGTGACCCGTAGTGGTACACTCCTAACAAGCACCCTGACATGATTTATCTTGATAACTTGATAGTGGCCCGTGGCGGCGCACTCCTGACTTGACTTGACTTGTAACTTGTAATTAACTCGTATAATCAACTTGACACCGTGGGTATTCCTGCTTGCTTGTTTGTACAATCCACTTGTCTTGTCTTGCATCATGTCTAGGACGCGACTTCCTGGGTACCACGGCCAGGGACTCGCGCTAAATTGGATTAGGCTAATTATTAGATCAAACTAGAACATGGAGAATTTCCAGTCACAGGCAATCTCGTTATCTGGGTGCTTTAATGGACTTGTAGCTTGCCGACGAGTAGAGCACATTTCCAGCACACTGTCATGTGTTGCACCCTCTAAGTCACCTAAGGGTACATTTGTCTCCCGGGCGATGTACCCAACTATAACTCTCAACCCGCGGAAGGATAACTGGATGTTCTGCAGGGCTTGGGACTGGGAGTTTCTCACTTGCATCTTGTTAGTAATTAGGCTTGTGATAACCCTAGTTAGTTAAAGTAGTAAGCCGTAGTACTTGCTTGGCCGATTGTGAATGAATGGTGTCCAGCCCTATCTAAGTCTTGTCTAGCCTTGTACCTGGAACTCTTGATCATGATTGTTTTACTTATCTCTAACGATAAATGGGTAGAGGCAGTGAGCTATTCAGGCGAAAGGTTACAATCTCGGTCCTTGTTTGGTTTAAGGATTGTAACCTGGCTTCCGGAATGGTTCCACGTCCCTAGTCGTTTATCGTCCTGTGTACTTTTATTACTTGTACTTTCCTTTATTCTTTATGTTCTGATATGCTGGCTTTTGTTCTTATTTGTGGCCTCCTTTGTGGCACTTGTTCTTTCTGGGGTTTGACCCAGCTGGTTTTGTGTGGCCAAATTTTGGAACAGCTCCCGAGGATCTACCCAGCTTCCAGCCCAATGGTGAACACTAGACGGAACCCGAGCTACGAGTGGGTTTTTCCTTTTTGTTTCACCCACTTATATGTAAATTTATTCTTTTGAGGCGTTTAGCCGACGAGCACCTGTTAGCTCGATGCACATTTACTTACTGTCTGCCTACGGGCTGTAAACATGATTAACAAATCCTAGGGTTGATCATGTATGACTGAACTCTTGCTAGTCCTATCATTTTGTACGACTAGCTTCATGATCATCCAATATGTAATATTTGGGACGCCTTATATATATATATTTGATGCTCTAACATCTTATAACTCTGTTAATTGCTTGAGATTGAGACAATAGGCTTGACCTTAAGAGACTGCTGGCTTGTAGTAAACCCTCATATCTAGACAGCCGTGACCGTATAGTTGAGATGTATTCTATTTCAATATACGTAGCTGGCTGTGTCTGCCCCCGCTCTCCAGTATTCTGGTTCTGGGGCGTGACACTAGACCTGTTGTTTGAGATTTTGTACTGGTTCCAGTCCTGATTGGACCTGTTAAAAATATTATAGATGATGAGGAGGAGTGCCCTACCTATTATGGTCTTCATGACATGGTTGGTATAGAGTTGGAGACCCTAGTGCAGCAGGGGCTAGTTCTAGCAGATGAGGCTTGGTATAGTTTAGCTGGTTTTAGTATATTACTGGACTCTGTCTCCAGATTACTTTAGCTTGTTATTATTTGTTAGTTATTTTTTTTGAGATTGTTGACTCAGAGATTTTGGACTTATATTATTCTGTATTGGATTTTTAGGATGATATTTATAAATCTTGTTATCTTTATCTTTCAGTATTATCTATCGTCGATCTTAAAGTTTGTGATTGAGTATATTATATTGCCGTTGCTTGTCCTCCGTTCGGAGTTGACCATTCTCGACGGGTTTTGATATTATAACTATTGTTAGATAGTAGACCTAGACAGTGTTCTATGCCATTTCTGTGGCGTAGGCTGGGACGTTGTATTGCACTTGTGCCCTTACTCTGGGTGCGGGTCGTGATACTGATCCTTCTCTTGTATCAGAACTCTCTGGACACTTGACTCTTTACACCATATACCCTGGGCACCTATACCCACGTAGGGACTGACACACATGGTATGGACTACTAACCCTTGCTCTCTTTCCTAATATTTATCCCATAACATGCTAATTACTCATATTGGATTCCTGATACCTTGCCACTAAGCTGGTACCTCTAGCGGGAATTCTAACAGTCATTGCCTATATTTCTACTACACCTGTAATGGGGTATCTTATTAATGCAATTTCCTAATTACTTATAGGCTGGGCTTGGCCTGGGAATGTGGTACCCACTGTGCAAACTGACACAGGGTACCAACTGCAGGTAATTACCTATACCAATATGTTACTCTTCAGTAAATGGACCATCCCTATTAATCTGGTGGATATTACTCAATCTGTATCAATAGATACTTGGACAAGTAATTTATGGTATAAGGCCATGTATCTTGGATAAATGGGTACATGAGTGTATATCTACTCTAGTCTGTACTTGATGCACAGCTCCCCCTGGTTTAGGTAATAGTCCATACTAGTTTCTAATTGTACCTTGTATGAGGGCCACCAATCTCATCTTAATGTATACTCCTACTGGTCCTTAACACATACAGGGGACTCGTACCTATAGCTAGATGTATCAATCACATACCCCCTTCAAATATTCGAACTCTATTGCCCTGATATGGGCTTAAATCTGTGCTGACACCATTCCCTATTTCTTTGTTGTACCCAGGGGTTAGAACACCCCAACCTCATCTCTGATGTTCGATTCTTCCTATTCTTTGTCTGGGTTCTATTAGGAATTTTAACAAAAACCTACAACGTGATGATAACTGCTAGATTTAAGGATTTGGTAGGAAACGTTGTGTAAAACGGAGTACCTATTGAAGAATTTGAACGTCTCTTCTCCATGGGATATGCCAAGGTTGATTCGACTGAAGAACAACAGGTGGTGGCAAGGTTTTAGGGTTTTGCCAAAAGAAACAGATCGATCCTCTGCTATATATTTATACCATACTTTTAGATAGGGTCGAGGTTGATTTGGACTGATCTGTGATAGTGACAAAGCTTTGTAGAAATCTCTAGTTCTAAATCTGGACAGTTTGAATATAGGGTTGTGGTGCTGGCCGTTTGGGAATTTTGAATTCAAGGGGTGATCGACTTAAAACAGAGTGTTTTGAATTGGTGAAATTGCATCTAAGACCCTTCCTCTTTTTTTATTTACTAGGACTAATACATCATTGATATATATATATATATATATATATATATATATATATTTTTTGATATATATATATATATATATATATATATATATATGTGTGTGTGTGTGTGTGTGTGTGTGTGTGTGTGTGTGTGTGTGTGTGTAGTAAATAGCGACAACAATATAAAAAAATATAAAAGAAAATTTTGGGTCAAGGGCTCACAAACCTACCATTATTACAATAATTTCGTCCTCGAAATTTAAATTGAGCACAAGGTGGAAATGTACCTCAGGCCTCATAAAGGTAGGGGTAACGCTCGCGCATCTCGTCATCTCTCTCCCATGTGGATTCGCCCGGGAAGTGGTGCCTCCACGCGACACGAACCAAGGGAATCGTCTGATTCCTCAGGGCCTTCTCTCTGCGGTCCAAAATCTCTACGGGCTGCTCCTGGTAACTGAGACTCGGTCCCACCTCGATCTCCGAATGATCCAAGACATGGCTGGGGTCCGCTACGTATCGTCTCAACTGAGACACGTGGAACACGTTGTGCACTCCTTCCAGTGTAGGCGGCAAGGCCAATCGGTATGCTACTGCACCGATCTTCTCGAAAATACCAAACGGCCCAACGAAATGGATCGTTCCACACCTCGGAGAAATCTTCAAAAACACCAAAGTCGCCAACCTAAAATTTCACAAAACATTACAACGAAGCCTATAACAATACCCGAAATTTATAATAAGGAGGTTCTATACCTCAAACTCTAATGGCCTACGGTGACTGTCGGTCCAGTGCTTCTATCTGTCCTGAGCCACGCGAAGCTGCTCTCTAATCAGCTTGACCTTCTCCGTAGCATCTACTACCATCTCCGGTCCCAACAGTGCTCGCTCGTCCACGTCGTCCCAAGATAATGGGGTACGACATCTCCGACCATACAACGCTTCAAAAGTGGACACCTCGATACTAGCTTGGTAGCTGTTGTTATAGAAGAACTCCACGAGGTGAAGGTGGTCCTCCCACGAGCCGCCAAAATCTAGTACGCACGTCCGTAACATATCCTCGAGCGTCTGAATGGTCCGCTCTGACTGTTCATCTGTCTGCAGATGATAGGCGGTGCTGAACTTGAGCGCTGTGCCCAAGCTAGCCTGTAGGCTCCTCCAGAAGTGGGACATGAACCTGCTGTCATGGTCATAAATAATACTCACTGGAATCCCGTACAGCTTGACTATCTGCTTCACAAAAAGCTTTGCCAACTTTTCGTAGATAACCCCACTTTGAATGGTATAAAGTGGGCCAATTTGGTCAACTTATCAACGATGACCCAAATTACATCTTTCCCTCCTGACGACCGTGGAAGAACGGAAACAAAATCTATAGTGACGTGTTCCTACTTCCACTCGGGTATCGGTAGTGGCTGCAACAACCCTCCTGGTCTCTGCCTCTCGACCTTGACCTGCTGACACACGAGGCATCTAGAAACAAAACGGGCCACTTCTCGTTTCATACCATACCACCACACATGGTTTCTCAGATCCTTGTACATCTTCTTGGCTCCTGGATGTAAAGAATACTGGAAACGGTGTGCCTCCTGCATAACTTCCTCTCTAAGCTCTCCACTAGACACACAAAGCCTCGCCTTGAGCCTTAACGAACCATCCTCTGCAATAGTGAAGTCGTCTAACAACCCAGCCCGTGCCTTTGCCATGATACCCCGTAACTACTCGTCCTGGTGCTGTCCTTCTCGAGTCCTGTCCATAAGTCCTGACTGAATCTGCATGCCCATCATCTGCATGTCGGCCCCTGGAATGATGATCTCAATGTCCAAACTCTCCAAATCCGCTAATAAGTGACGATCTCGAGCCAAGCACATCGCTACGGGATACCTACTCAAAGCATCCGCAACAACGTTAGCCTTTCCCTGGTGGTACTATAGAGAAATATCATAGTCACTCATCAGCTCAAGCCACCTGCGCTGCCTCATGTTCAACTCATTTTGTGTTAAGACGTACTTCAGGTTTTTGTGGTTAGTAAAGATTTCCACTCGCTTTCCGTACAAATAATGTCTCCACAGCTTCAAAGCGAAGATCACGGCTGCCATCTCTAGGTCGTGTGTTGGGTAGTTCTTCTCATGCGGTCTCAACTGTCGAGACGCATAGGCTATCACTCTCTTGTTCTCCTCTAGGACACAACCCAGTCCCTCGCCGGAGGCATCACTATAAATGGTGAAACCTCCCGTTCCCAAAGGCAACGCCAAAATAGGGGCTGTCGTCAGCCTCTTCTTTAACTCATCGAACGCAGCCTGGCAGTCCTCTGTCCATACGAACTCTACATCCTTTCGAGTGAGCCTAGTCATCGGCTCTGCAATTCAAGCGAAATCTTGCATGAACTTCCGATAATATCCTGCTAATCACAAGAAGCTTCGTATCTCTGCTACCGTAGTCGGAGTAGTCCAAGCTTCCACAGCTAAAATCTTCTTTGAATCGACGGATATACCATCGCCTGTCACCACATGTCCAAGGAACTCCACCTTGTCCAAGAAAAACTCATATTTTGAGAGTTTTCCATAGAGCTGCTCCTTATTGAGGGTCTCTAGCACGATCCTCAGATATTCCTCGTGTTCTTTCGGTGTTTTTGAGTAAATGAGTATGTCATCGATAAACACCACTACGAACTTGTCAAGATACGAATGGAATACCTTGTTAATCAAGTTCATGAAGACAGTCGGGGCATTGGTTAACCCGAACGGCATCACCATGAACTCGTATTGTCCGTACTTAGTCCGAAAGACAGTCTTTGGTATATCTTCTTTCTTCACCTTCAGTTGATGATAACTCGACCTCAAATCTATCTTCGAGAATACCCGTGTATTGTTCAATTGATCGAAGAGATCGTCAATCCTCGGTAATGGGTACTTGTTCTTGATAGTATGATTATTCAAGGATCGGTAGTCAATGCACATCCGCACCATACCATCTTTCTTCGGTACAAAAAGAACGAGGGATCCCCATGGTGACGAACTCTCTCTGATGAACCCCTTCTCTAGCAATTCATCGATCTGCTTCTTCAATTCTTCAGCTTCCTTGTTGTTGATCCGATACACAGGTTGTGCCGTTGGTTCTGCACCTGGCACTAGATATATAGCAAACTCGATGTCCCTATCTGGCGGCAATCCTGGCAAGTCCTCATGAAAAATGTCCATGAATTCCGTGATGATGGGGTGCAGTGCCTCCTCCTACCCAATTATAGCTCTGCAAAAACCCTCACTATGCTACTCTATTGCCCCTCTGGCGAACTCGAATGCAGACTCCACGGGAGGACTGAATACAACACATCCTCAGTAGAATTCTATACTGGAATAATTCTTACTTAACCAATCCATCCCGAGAACGATGTCGAATCTCGGTAGTGGCATTACGAGTAAGTTAGCGTGCAACACCCTACCTCCCAAGGTGATGCGGCACCTCATGCAAATATCCTTGACTAGGATAGCGCATCCGCCCATCATAATTTTGCAACTACCACCCAAGGGTACAGATGCTATGCTATGCTTGAATACAAAAGCTACATAAATAAAACTATGGGACGCACCCGAATCAAACAAAACTATAGCGAAAAAACATTCAAGAAGTATGGAACCTGCTATCACATCTGGTGTAGGCTCGGGCTCCTCAATAGCCATGTCAAAAGCTCTACCCTGCTGGGGTGCTCCTCTCTGTTGGTGCTGTATGAATCACTGTTGCTGAGTAGGGAGTGGTGGACCTCGCGGCTGGGTGGCTGCGGGTAGTCTAGATGGTCCTCTCTATGTTGGAGCTGCCTCACGTCCTGCTCGATCGGGAGCCAGTGCGCAATCCTTCAGCTGATGTGAAGGTGATCCGCAGTATAAACATGATCCAAGCCTCTGTCTGTAGTCGTCCCAAATGTGTTTGGACTTTTTATAAAAACTATAATACGGAGCCTGCTGGAACTGTCTCTGTGGCTGGTGTGTCTGAGCTTTGGTCGGGCCTCGGTTCTGCTGATGTGTTGGGGCTCTACCAGCGGACTGGAATTGCTGCTGGTATTGGAAAGTCCTCAGCTGAATTTGGGGACGCTTCGCCGCTGTTGACTGGTTGTTGCTTCCTCCGAATGTATCTCGACTCCTCTTTGGCCTATAATTCAGCTCTTCTTCTACAGCTTGGGCGACCTCCAGAATCTCCTCGTAAGTAGTGGCTCGACTGGTGGCAATGGCTAAACGAATCTCATGAGATAATCCTTTCCTGAACCTTCTGGCCTTGCTCTCTGGGGTGTTGACCATACTCTCCGCGAAGCGGCTAAGAGGGAAAACTCTGAAGTGTACTCGTCGACGGTAAGATTTCCTTGCTCCAAGTGCTCAAACTGACTCACCAATGCCTATCATGCTACGTCGGGGTAGAATTTCTTCTTGAATAGCCGCTTGAATTCCTCCCAAGTTACGTCTGGAGCAGCAAATCAGGGCTCGCCTTGGTACCATGTCCGTACGATATCGAAAAGTTATCCACTAACTGACTCCACCTTTAGATCTTCTACGACTCGGGCCATCTTCAGGTATTGCTCCACGTTCTCCAACTACTCATCAGCGTAGATAATTTCTTCTGTCCTATGGAACTCCCTGGGCCTGAGGTCCATGAAGTTCTTGGATGTTCTAGGACGTTGTTGGGGAGCATCCCTTTGGCTGAAGAGCCTCTCGCAAGGTATCATAAAAGATGTTGGCCTGCTGCTGAAAAATTCCCAGGAGTATAATATTGCCGGTGGTGGGGGCAGAGTAGGTGCCAGGTACATCACTGGCGCTGGATGCATGGTGGGTGCTGGGTACATAAAGGGTGCCTGCTGCATCATAGGTGCTGGATACATGGCTGGTGTTGGATGCATCGTAGGTGGTGGATAGACTGCTGGTGCCGGGTGCATGGTAGGTGGAACAGGTGCTGGAGGAGGAATAGGTGCTGGTACTGGAGTCTGCGGAGGGAACTGCGGCGGTGGTGGAATGTCATCCCTACGGAACCTCGAGTACTGCGGCTGAGTCGGGTCACCCTACTGAGTAAGCTCTCCTCCCTGCATCGGTGGGATCCCGTAGGTAAAAAATCTGCCAATGGTCGGTAGAAAGATTCCTGTCTTGCGAATCCATTGGCTGAAAACAAGGAAAATCATTAGACGGTAGAAAGATTCAAATAGGATGCATAAAGAGTACTTGAAGCCGAGTATAGAAATCAATGACGTAGTTTAAACTTGTGGAGACGGTCCTTAGGTTCCTATTCCTATTCCTAGTTGCAGGCCCGCAGTAGTACGACTAATTTAAGTACTACCACGGCTTCGCTGTCTTTGCGAAAACTGACCTGCATGGGCCACCATACGTGGCAGCAGCTCGCGTAACAGCCGCTGCAACAACAGCTAATGGCACTGCTGTGGGGGCCTCCTACAGCGAGGGGAGTCTGCCCTTTGGTCGCCAAAGCAAGGGGAGGCGGCGGTCGGTCGATCGGTCGGTCGGTCGGTCGTGTGGTGCGCGACGGTGCTGAACGCAGTTGCAACAGCTGTGACACTCGAGAGGAGGAGAAGATAAAGAAGATGAGAGAGGTAGATGTTGGTTGGCTAGGCCATGTGAGGGCTGTGATAATGAGGGTGGAGTTGGTGTTGGTAATGAAGATATGGAAGATGATGATGGAGGTGGTGTTGGTGAGGATGATGATGAAGGATTTGGTGAAGGAGGAGATGGTGGTGAAGGAGAAAGAGGGAAATGAAGGCGATGATGGTGGGGAGGATAAGAGAGGGTTCGACCGAGTGAGTAGAGAGAGAAAGAGGATGAGTGTTAGAATAAAAAAGAGCGAGGGAGGCGGTGAGTGTTATGGGCTGTAGAGTTTCCTAGGAGGAGAGAGAGAGAGTTGGTGAGTGTGTCATAGTTTTTAGGAAAAATGAGAGGGTGTGTTGAGTTGTGATTGGTCCATAGGTTAAGTGTGTCATAGGAACATTCCCCTAGATTATTTGTGTATGGCCAAAAGAGGTTAATTTTGTATGAAGTGATTTGAATGAGTTTAATTAGAGGGTCTCTCCCTAAATTAGGATTAGGAGTTGGTCATTTGGGATTAGGGTGAAATAGTGTTAGGGTGTTTGGTGTTTTGTATGGATAAATTGGTGTTGTGTGTAGGTATGGATGAGTGGGATGGCACGGTGCTTGGGTTGAGTCTAATTGAGTCGGGTTGGGTCACAATTGGTCTTAGTGAATTAAATGACTTAAATTAGTCATTTATAACCACGGATAAATAAATAGCCTGCGGGGACTCAATTGAATGGGACACAAGTTGCATGTGTATAGTAGGCTCAAAGCGGGTCGTGTCCATAACTTAGGCTGACAAGTTTGGGTCAAAATGGTGTCCCCACTTCAAGTTGGAAATAAATGTGACTCCGTAGGGTAAATCAAGATTGGGTCTAAAGTCAAAAAATTTGTACGATGAAAATGAAGCACAAGATGGTGTGTCTGAGTGGGACACAAAAGTCATGGGTGATGTGTGTCTCAAGTAGATCATGCATATGAAGTTGGTTTGGAGAAAATGACTAGTCTTGTGCTTCTAATTTGAAAGTCACGGTATCATGTACATGATAGTCAAAAATAAAAGTGGGAAATAATTAATAACTTAAAAAATGCAAATATAATCATATTAAATTCCTAATTAATCTAGATATTTCTAATTAAATTTTCAGAGGGCTTACAATGTGTCACGATCCGTACCCATTGTGAGGGTACGAGCACGTAATAACGCCCAGCCTACGCCGCAGTATCGGCGGTAGAACGCTGTCCTAGGATACTATCTAACCAACAACTCACGAAATATATAATGTACTCATCATGATCGACTCCGAACGGAGGACAAGTATAAGATATTAAAACTCAATCACAGTCTAAGCACGATAAGATAACATAGAAGAAATAACTAAGAAATAGAAGGACAACTACTAAAATAATAACAACTCTCAACAATCTCAAATACTACACGAGTCTAAAATCAACTACAACAAGTTCAACATGAAAAACATATGCTAGTCTACTAAACTAAATCCCGATCACTCCTGAGTGTCGGGGCCAAAGGTAGCCATCCCATCTCCGGGTCCATAATATGTAGGGCAAGTGTCCTCAGGGCAATCATTTGTAAAATTTTCAACAGGTCCAGTCAGGACAGGAATGAGTACAACTCATCAAGAAATTCCAAATAAATGACAGAGAACTATAAAGCAGTTATAGACAGTTATATTGATGAATCATGACAGTTTTATATAGGTAGTGATGTAGAGAACAGTTAAGGTACAAGGAAAGTAAAGTAGCTAAACAAGAAGAGAAATATGACAATGAAGACTGTAAAATATAATCTAGCTGAACTAGAGTAGCATGATATAAGTCCAGACAGTATAATAAGAGTCATGTGTGAGTCCAGACAATGTAAATCTAATATCAGATGATTCCAGTACAAGACGAGTCCGGTATAAGGTGAGTCCAGTCAGCGATCAAGATTCCAGGGTGAGTCCAGACTATACTCTAACAGTGTGTTTTAAAATATCGGGATCGACATGTAAACGGCTGTAGGTAATACGGCACACCGCACACTCGGCCAAGTGTGGGATGGCTATCATTCCAGTATAATTCCAAGGGAGTGGTTACAGTATTTGGGTATGTTTATATGCCCACTCTAATATTTCCTCGCCCGACAAGTACAAGTGAATCCAGAACCCGACACAAATAAATACAAGTCCAGCCAGAACACTAATAATACCAGTAAGTGATTCCAGGGTGATTCCAGTAGGTGATTCCAGAAATAGAGGCCAGACATGAATAAATGAGTGTCGCATGAAATGGATCCAGTAATATCCAATCGTGTTTGAAACAGAGAATCAAATAGAACTAACTACAACTGAAGTACAGTAATTGACAAGTAAATGAGAGAACTATCAGAGAATGTACTCGCCTGCTACTCTGAAAAGAGTAGTATAATATCAGATGTCTGCACCAGAGTCACAATGTCCTAAATAGAGCAGTATAGGTTATAATGTGTTTAAAACAAGGTAAATGATGTTTACAATGCAATCTACATGATTTCTATGTCAATCTAGGTCAAAGTCAACTCTTGGTCAAACCAAGTCAATATCTAGCTAAATTGTCAAACCTTGGTCAACTAGTCAACCTAACAGTCAATTTAGGTCAAACAAGTCAACTAAGCTATTCCTAGTCATTATATGCCCTACCCTAGCACTATAGCTAATACTAGACAATACTAGCCAGTGTCCTAGAGTATCATATTTCTACCATAGGCCTATATCTAAAACATATACCCCATTCGCAAACCACATGATAATACTTATACATAATTAAACATAACCTCAGCCTAATCTCATAACTTTACCTACCCATAACACTTATACCCTATAGATACATACCCACATATATTCAATATCTCCTTTCCACTTTTCCCTCCTTACCAATCGACCCAATCCTTATCTAATTGTCACTGAACATGGATTAAGGCCAAGTCCAACTGTAACCCCTCTTCCCGGAAATTGTGATAAAATATTTTATTTATTTATTTGAATTAAATGGTATGTACGCCATTATTGATTTATTGAATTTCGTTATTATTATTATTTTATTATGAGGATATTCGTATATAATATTATTTTATTAGTATTGGTTATATTATTTTAAATAAATGTTATGTATATATATTCATATTTATAGGCCCTATTCTAAGAATAAATGATATTGAGATTTGTATTTTATTAAGATATTATTTAGATGTTTTGAAAATCTATTATATAAGTAAATATATATATAGAGTAAATAAATGGATATATATAAATGTATGTGTGTGTATATATATAAATATATATATGTATATGTATGTATGTGTATATATATAGAATATATATAGGAAATTGTGTGCATGAGTATATATATAAATATATATTTGTGTATAGATATATATGTATATGTGTATTTATATATATATTATATATATGTATATGCGGGTATATATGTATGTATACATATTTTTTTTTTTTTTTTTTTTATATGTATACATACATATATAAATATATGTATACATACATATATTTATATATGTATGTATACATATACGTACGTATTTATGTGGATATATATATAAATATATACATATGTATTTATATATGTGTGGGTGTATACTTATAGACATATAAATATAGTTAATATAATAAATAAAAAGAAGAGGATAAGCCCAGCCCAGCCATTTCGAACCGAGCCTTTAACCCAGCTCCCCAAGTGGGCCCAACCGAACCCACAGCTTAGCCCCCCAAAGGCCAGCCCGGCCTAGCCAGGGGAAACACTGAGTCCCAAGCCCTTGGTTCAGTTCAGATATAATATATCGTATATATATATATATATAGAGCCAGAGATTGAGAGTTCGATCGAGAAAATCATAAAACCCTAGCGATCAACGCCGACATCCCGTCGACCTTATAAGCACGTGGGCGCACCTCCGCGCGCGCGCGCGCCGCCCTTGGCCGTCGCCGGCCGCCGGCAGCATGGCCACGTGCGTGCAACCAGGCCGCACAGCGAACAGCAACAGCAGTAGCGGGTGAAGATGCTGAGTTCGCGATGTGATCTCTCGACGATCGCTCGATCGTTTTACGATCCATCAACTCTGGTATGATCTCGATATAACCAACTCCGACACCCTTCAAATATTTTGATTTATTTTGCGTTATGTGCCTCGTAAAACGAGTCCGAAGATTGGCAAAAACCTGTCCAAAAAAGGACATGTAGCAGTCCAAACTCCCAACTTGGAAGGAAAATACCTGCTAATCCGTTGACCTATTCGGAAATCCATTTGAACAATCTTTTAGATCACATATAGGAGCTCAGAAATAATTTTGTAGATTCTAAGTTCATTAAATGTGCACAGAGAAATCAGTTGTAGCGGGTGAAGATGCTGAGTTCATTAAATGCGCACAGAGAAACCAGGCCGCACAGCGAATCCGTTGACCTATTCGGAAATCCATTTGAACAATCTTTTAGATCACATATAGGAGCTCAGAAATAATTTTGTAGATTCAAAGTTCATTAAATGTGCACAGAGAAACCAGGCCGCACAGCGAACAGCAACAGCAGTAGCGGGTGAAGATGCTGAGTTCGCGATGTGATCTCTCGACGATCGCTCGATCGTTTTACGATCCATCAACTCTGGTATGATCTCGATATAACCAACTCCGACACCCTTCAAATATTTCGATTTATTTTGCGTTATGTGCCTCGTAAAACGAGTCCGAAGATTGGCAAAAACCTATCCAAAAAAGGACATGTAGCAGTCCAAACTCCCAACTTGGAAGGAAAATACCTGCCAATCCGTTGACCTATTCGGAAATCCATTTGAACAATCTTTTAGATCACATATAGGAGCTCAGAAATAATTTTGTAGATTCGAAGTTCATTAAATGTGCACAGAGAAATCAGTTGTAGAAGTTAGAAAAAATCATCAAAATCTGTTTTCAAAATATTGAAAATCCTTCCACACGACGTGCGTCCCGCCATTTCGGGCGACGTAGTCGCGAACCAAAAGCATCGAAAGGTGCGTAACGGCTTCGTGGTCGTGTGGGCTTTGACGGAATTCAAATTGGTCGCGTGTGCGCAACGAATTTGATGCATATCCGTCGTAATCGCCCCGTATCCGTACAATGCAAATTTAGTCATAACTTTGTATACGCTCGTCAGATAGAGATAAAACTTGTGCCAGCAGGACCGTATCGTTTTTCTGGTCCTATATGCCAAGTATGGTCCAATTCTGAGACAGTTGAATCGTACGTCATTTTGCGGGCCCCACGGTCCCACTCAACGGGCGATTTGGTGCACGGCCCGCCGGAATCCAACTCGGGACATACGGTTGGGTTCGTATCGGAAAACCAGATCCGTAGACATGTAGTTTGATGACTTTAGAGATCGTTGACTCTGGCACGCTTTTCGGTACAAAGCGGGTCCAACGGCGGATACCGTTTTTGTCCGAAATTACCGTTTTACCTCTGTGTCCAGAATTGGACTTAAGGACAGGCAATCCTAGCTAATTTGACTATTCTGTTAACGTTGGTACTATTTATTTCAGCATCTGGAGACTTCTGCATGTGTTGACTGATTGTGGCTCATTGAGTGGTATGGTATTATTGGTTTCTCCAGCTAAGGACCTCAGGCAAGTGTACTTTCTGATTGCTTTCTGATTCATAGTAGTCTTTTCATTTCATGTCTATACATATATCTTGCTGCTTGTTGACACGCTCGTCACACGGAGTAGTCGGGAGGAAAAATATCTTAGTAGACATGTGGACTACCCAGAACTATCCCCCGTGTCTTTCGTGAATGATAGCAGCTGCACATGACACGTACAGGGTGCCGGATTTACCCCCTAGCCGTTCACATGTCGAAAAGGATATTTTAAACCACCTAGATAGATGTCTTTTATTAGTTTTTTCTTGTTTTCTTCTCTATCGTGCTACGTCATCAGTTCTTTCCAGTTTTTATATCTTATATGTTATTTTCATGTCTTGTTAATTCTATTGTGTTTTTGCATTGTCGTCGGTTTATGTACTTGTTCCATTCCTGACTGGAAACCAACATTTTTCAGGTTTAGCCGCGATCACTCTTAGCAATGGGAAGGCTTGGGTATGCTGAGGTCAACCTAGAAATAGAAAAACAGTTGTACCATTTTTATTAATTGTAAAATCTTGTATTTCCTTTAATTTTAAATGATGTAAATGTTGTAATAAATTTAGAAATGTGAATGAGCAGCAAATGTTGTATTTTGAGCATTTATTTCTTGCGGGCTTGACAGCGTTCTACCGCCGACTCTGCGGCGTAGGATGGCTTGGACACGTCTCGTATCCGAAAAGCGGGTGCGGGTCATGATAAGTTTTTGTGGTGGCCCATGCAGGTCAGTTTTTGCTAAATTATACGAACTCGTGGTAGTACCATATTAGTCGTACTACTGCGAGCCTGCGACCAGGAAATGCTCATTCACAAACTAGGATTAAAATAATTTAGAAAAATAACTAGGACTATGAGTCCCTTGTTTAAATTGACCGATTGGGTAGTAAAGGTTATTAGATAGGCCATGCAATTTAGATAGCTTGCTAGATTCCTATAGGTACACTATTACTTTTGATATGATGATATGACCCCATGTGGATATACTATTCGCTTGGTATGTTAGGCTTGCCTAGAATTAAGGCGTTAATTTCGATAAACTGTTAAATTCTTTTGCTGTATTAGATATAAATCTTATATCATAAATTAGAATTGCCTATTTTAAATTCTATTTTGCTGTAAGGAACTAGTTTATAATTTCTGATTATGTTATTCGTGTACGAATCTCGAGTTAGATTTTGATTCCCACAAAACTTGAACTGCTTGTGCCCCTTTCCAAAAATCTCGCCTATTTATATTTTGACTATCTTGACCAACGCTGCTATTACAGCCTAGTTTTACAAGCTTACTTATTTATCGAGCTTGATTCAAGACATATGTTTATTGGGGACGCCCGCTAACATATTGTCTAATCAGAATCATTGTATTACGGTCTGATCAACCATGATGCATTTGGTTCGCTCTTCATCTAATTTTCTTACGTGGATTGAGATGTAGATGTCTTTGGGATACTCATCCGTGACTGCTTTGACAATTCCTCTTGAATTATGCATTTGCCCTTGAATCATGTAATTGTGTTCAGTGACATCTCTCTCGAACTCTTTATTGTTTTTGTCTTTCACTGATTTGAAAGACGAAAGCTCGTAGTTGATAGATAGATACCTAGTATCCCCATGACCATGATGGTTGTATACGCAAGTGTAGCTACCATCGGCCAGTCCTGTGACAGAAACTTTGTCTTGAGTTACTCGTTCTCCTCTCGACCATCAAGCTACTATTGAGACCTTCTAGCCATCTGAATTTCAGGAACGATCCTTGACTTGACTTATATCTACCGTATCTCATACGTCGTGCCTTATTCTTTATTAACCAGAGTCGAGGTACAATATCCGGACCTTGAAATCCTTCTAACCCCATTATTCCTATAACCATATCCCAGCTTCTAAGGTGGGTAGACTGTAAGCCTCCTAAAATTTTTGAGATATACGAGGATTACCGAGTGATTAGAATAACTTCCATTACGATGATGATTAGTGCCCTTGAACTCCCACTTTTCATTTAGATCATTTTGTGTCCCCGGCCGTATCATTAATATTCGAAGCACGAGACCAGCTGTTATCTTCCAACAAATTTTATATGCAAGATCTAGACGGGTCCACCTTCATCTAGGTATATCATGTCCCACTCAAACCTGTCCCATTGTACTCTATTTTTGTGCTACGACTTTCAGGTTAAAAGGACTAGCTATAACTCTTAGCATAGTACCTACCCGGTATACTTTCCGACTCCCACTAGAGCCTTAACTTCGACTCAATTCATTCGACCCAATATATGGTTGTGATCTACTCAAAGCTACTATGCACATGCCACAAGCGTGCCACCCAACCGAGGCCTCAAGTGCTACTTAAACACAAAAGTCACTGATGGCGCATTTTGGGCTTGAGGGACCTAGCTAACCAACCTGACCAGCAACTAGCTCAATCCCTTGGGTGGAATCCAATTCTAGGTTGTCCTAATCTAGTAGAAATAGTTTTATCAATGGGATCTTGTCTAGTCCATATAGATTGAAACCCAATATTCATCCAACCAACGACTGAAGTCCAAATAGAGAACCCATTAAGACCACAATCTTGATTTCTTAAATTCCGTTCCGTTATGGAACCTTGTTTGAATTAGAATTTCGAGAACAGAATTTTCATATTGCATGGATTGCAAGCCCCTCTAGGAAGCGAAGGGTCCTTCGATTTAGCAAGTAACTGGACTAGAGTAGCCCAATCTAGCAAACAACTCAACGGTTCATAAACACTCTTTCTAGATGTATCGTTAGATACTCTACCGCTCTTGGAACTTCATATTTGCTTTCGTTTAATCTTCTTTATCTTCCTGTCCTTCCTGTTTCGGAGTGACGAATGGTCATGCTTATTAGAATTTATCAATATTTTTTTGCTACTTGTGTAAATTTGTGGTTTGTTAAATCTTGAGTTGTCTGGTAGATAAGAAAAGCTTATAGATGCCTCATACAGTAGATACCTGTTGGTAGACTTGTTAAACAGCCAGTTAGAAGATTATAGATTTTAGTTGTGAGGAGTAGTGTGACCAAAGGTGGGTAGAAGTCCTCGGAGTTTTGTAGTTACAAAATGGCTAGGAGGAGGATATAAACTATTTTTGAGGAATTAGAAATTCGAGGACATTAATGTAATGGTAGATTTTTATTCTGAATTTAAGGAATAGTTATGAATGAGAATTTCGAGGACAAAATTATTTTTAAGGTGGGTAGATTTGTAACCCCTCTTCCCGAAAATTGTGATAAAATATTTTATTTATTTATTTGAATTAAATGGTATATACGCCATTATTGATTTATTAAATTTTGTTATTATTATTATTTTATTATAAGGATATTCGTATATAATATTATTTTATTAGTATTGGTTATTTTATTTTAAATAAATGTTAGGTATATATATTCATATTTATAGGCCCTATTCTAAGAATAAATGATATTGAGATTTGTATTTTATTAAGATATTATTTAGATGTTTTGGAAATCTATTATATAAGTAAATATATATATATAGAGTAAATAAATGGATATATATAACTGTATGTGTGTATATATATATATAAATATATATATATATGTATATGTATGTATGTGTATATATATATAAAATATATATAGGAAATTGTGTGCATGAGTATATATATAAATATATATTTGTGTATAGATATATACAAAAAAAAAAATATATATATATATATATATGTATATGTGTATTTATATATATATATATATATATATATATATATATATATATATATATATATATATATATATATATATATGTATATGCGGGTATATATGTATGTATACATATACATACGTATTTACATATGTATATATATATATATATATATATATATATATATATATATATATATATAATATATATATATATATATATATATATATATATATATATATATATATATATATATATATAAATATATACATATGTATTTATATATGTGTGGGTGTATACTTATAGACATATAAATATAGTTAATATAATAAATAAAAAAAAGAGGATAAGCCCAGCCCAGCCATTTCGAACCGAGCCTTTAACCAGCTCCCCAAGTGGGCCCAACCTAGCCCACAGCTTAGCCCCCCAAAGGCCAGCCCAGCCTAGCCAGGGGCAGCACTGAGTCCCGAGCCCTTGGTTCAGTTCAGATATAATATATCGTATATATATATATAGAGCCAGAGATTGAGAGTTCGATCGAGAAAATCACAAAACCCTAGCGATCAACACCGACACCCCGCCGACCTTAGCACGTGGGCGCACCCCCGCGCGTGCACGCGCCGCCCTGGGCCGCCTCCGGCCACCGGCAGCGTGGCCACGCGCGCAACCAGGCCGCACTGCGAACAGCGAACAGCAACAGCAGTAGCGGGTGAAGACGCTGAGTTCGCGATGTGATCTCTCGACGATCGCTCGATCGTTTTGCGATCCATCAACTCTGGTGCGATCTCGGTATAACCAACTTCGACACCCTTCAAATATTTTAATTTATTTTGTATTATGTGCCTCGTAAAACGAGTCCGAAGATTGGCAAAAACCTGTCCAAAAAAGGACATGTAGCAGTCTAAACTCCCAACTTGGAAGGAAAATTCCTGCCAATCCGTTGACCTATTCGGAAATCCATTTGAACAATTTTTTAGATCACATATAGGAGCTCAGAAATCAGTTTGTAGATTCGAAGTTCATTAAATGTGCACAGACAAATCAGTTGTAGAAGTTAGAAAAAATCATCAAAATCTACTTTCAAAATATTGAAAATCCTTCCACACGACGTGCGTCCCGCCATTCCGGGCGACATGGTCGCGAACCGAAAGCATCGAAAGGTGCGTAACGGCTTCGTGGTCGTGTGGGCTTTGACGGAATTCAAATTGGTTGTGTGTGCACGACGAATTTGATGCGTATCCGTCGGAATCGCTCCGTATCCGTGCAATGCAAATTCAGTCATAACTTTGTGTACGCTCGTCAGATCGAGACAAAACTTGTGCCAGCAGGACCGTATCATTTTTTTGGTCCTGTATGCCAAGTTTGGTCCAATTCTGAGACAGTTGAATCGTACATCATTTTGTGGGCCGCACGGTCCTACTCAACGGGCGATTTGGTGCACGGCCCGCCGGAATCCAACTCGGGATATACGGTTGGGTTCGTATCGGAAAACCGGATCCGTAGACATGTAGTTTGATGACTTTAGAGACCGTTGACTCTGGTACGCTTTTCGGTGCAAAGCGGGTCCAGCGACGGATACCGTTTTTGTCTGAAATTACCGTTTTGCCCCTGTGTCCAGAATTGGACTTAAAGACAGGCAATCCTAGCTAATTCGACTATTCTGAGAACGTTGGTACTATTTATTTCAGCATCTGGAGACTTCTGCATGTGTTGACTGATTGTGGCTCATTGAGTGGTATGGTATTATTGGTTTCTCCAGCTACGGACCTCAGGCAAGTGCACTTTCTGATTGCTTTCCGATTCATAGTAGTCTTTTCATTTCATGTCTATACATATATCTTGCTGCTTGTTGACACGCTCGTCACACGGAGTAGTCGGGAGGGGAAATATCTTAGTAGACATGTGGACTACCCAGAACTATTTCTCGTGTCTTTCGTGAATGATAGCAGCTGCACACGACACGTGCACGGTGCCGGATTTACCCCTAGCCGTTCACATGTCGAAAAGGATATTTCATACCACCTAGATAGATGTCTTTTATTAGTTTTTCCTTATTTTCTTCTCTATCGTGCTATGTCATCAGTTCTTTCCAGTTTTTATATCTTATATGTTATTTTCATGTCTTGTTAATTCTATTGTGTTTTCGCATTGTCGTCGGTTTGTGTACTTGTTCCATTTCTGACTGGAAACCAACATTTTTCAGGTTTAGCCGCGATCACTCTTAGCAATGGGAAGGCTTGGGTATGCTGAGGTCAACCTAGAAATAGAAAAACAGTTGTACCATTTTCATTAATTGTAAAATCTTGTATTTCCTTTAATTTTAAATGATGTAAATGTTGTAATAAATTTAGAAATGTGAATGAGCAGCAAATGTTGTATTTTGAGCATTTATTTCTTGCGGGCTTGACAGCGTTCTACCGCCGACTCTGCGGCGTAGGCTGGCTTGGACACGTCTCGTATCCAAAAAGTGGGTGCGGGTCGTGACACCAACTAAAACTCAAACCTAATCTGCTATAGGCCTAACCCAAGCCAAAAGCCAATGGCAACAAAGATTTAACTAATTACAACCCAATCCTAATCATGAATACCCAATTTGCATCCCACTCTCAGTTCAATTCTCTCTCATTCAAACTTAATATACTTGCACTTATACACTATCTCTCAAAACACTAAGGTACACACTCTATTGTATGACACAAGGTTAAGTGCACCCTCACTCACTAAGGCTTGCCAACTCTACACACTCACCCAAAACCTTACTGCAGGTTCAACTCTCTGCAGGCCATCCCTCATAGTAGCTACTGCTACTAAGCAACAATTTAGGCAGCAGGTTGCTGCCACTGCTGTAGAAGCATGGAAAAGAACAGGAAAGTCTATGTGGCTCAAAACAGAGGGAGTCTCATGCGGTTCAAAGAATCTCGTAGAGCTTCATGTGGCTCAATAGTCCTTCAGAGCTTCCTGCGGCTCAAAAGTCCTTCAGAGCTTCATGCGGCTCAGAAATCCCCAATAGCTCCATGCGGCTCGGGTAAAAGCCACGTGGCCCTATGCGGTTCGCCTCTACAACTGGCCATCAAGCAGCGGCCTCATTTAATGCTCTGACGCAACACGGCAGCTCTGACATAAAGGTGAATTGACAGCTCTAACATAAAGCTGCAATGATGACTCTGACATAATGGCGCGCTCCTAGGGAAATGAAGGAAATCTTTATAGCTGGCACGATTCACCAATTTCGAAGCTCACTATACGGCTGCCTACTTTAATGCGGCTGCCACTCTCATGCGGCTGCCATCTCCATGCGGCTGCCACCCTCATGCGGTCGCCACCTTCTTGCGGCTGCCATCTCCATGCGGCTGCCACCCTCATGCGGCTGCCATCTCCATGCGGCTGCCACCCTCATACGGCCGCCACCTTCATGCGGCTGCCATCTTCATGCTGCTGCCACCCTCATGCGGTTGCCACCTTCATGCAGCTCAGTTGTAAGGACTTCCATACGGCTCAGATTAAAGGATTTCCATGCAGCTCAGTTGTAAGGATTTCTATGCGGCTCAGTTGTAAGGACTTCCATGCGGCTCGGTTGTAAGGACTTTCATGCGGCTCGGTTAAAGGCCACACTCATGCGGCTCAACGATGACAGTCCTTCACGCGGCTCACAGCAGTTGGGACACGTGGCAGGAGTTGATCAAATCCTAACAATCCAGATTTATGGCAATCAACATAACAGGCAGTTGGGACACGTAGCAGGAGATTGACCAAGATTTATTCACTCGGATTTGCTGATATCCACAAATCATCACGATGCAGATTTGTTGCAATCAACATTAACTGCCCATGCTGATTTGGTGCAATCAACATTAACTGCCCAGATTTGTTACAATCAATATTAACGGCCCAGATTAATTTCCAACAAACAAGATCAAGGCTAATCGTAACTAATCCCTAACCGCCCACTTTTCAAGGAGCAATCATTGCAAACCCTACTTATCACACCCCACTCCTATAAATAGCAAGGTGCCATTCCCTTGCAAGCAGACACAGAGACGCACAGAGAGAGCGGCGACGCCCAGAAGAATCTCCCCACATATCCCGAGAGCATTTCTTCATCAGAGCCAAGGATACGTCCGATCGTCCAAGGAGTAAGGCAGAGTTGATAGCACTCTCCCGAGCCTCTACCGTCACCCCCCAGAAAAACTAAACAATTGTACTTAGATTGCTGTACCTAGGTTTTCATCCCTAGGCTTTCTTTGTACGAGCGAGTTTGTGTTGTGAAGTAAAAGTCCAGTCCTCCTATAAAACTGCTCTGTTCTTTTACAATCAATGGCAAACATGATGGCGACTCTGCTGGAGAATAACTTCTCCACGGCTGAAGAGTTGGGGACGAAATCGGACGCAGCCAAACTTGGCTCCACTCAACAGATGTTGGTCGTCCGCTTCGACCAGCAGGCAGAAATGCTCTCCGACGGGAGCGCTGGCCCGGTCCAGAAGTGAGCCCGTATGAAGAAGGCTCGCAAGGAGTGGAGGCCAAAATCATTTGCTCCTCCACAAGCTCTGGAGGAAATGCTTCCTGCTATCCAAAATGGCGGGGAAGGCTCTCATGCGGCCCCACTTCAGACCATAGAGGACTCTGCTGTCCCCAAGTTCGACAGAAAAAAACACTACGATGCTGGACTTGTAGGGGCAAAGAGGAACTCTGTGCGGTCCAAGAAGAAGCCACATAAGGGAGCCAGTCACATGAAGACTCATGCGGCCACAGAAGCCAACCGCATGCAGAAGGCTCATGCGGCCAAAACTTCCAGCCGCATGAAGGAAGCTCATGCGGCCACGACTGCCAGCCGCATACAGACTGCTTATGTAGCCACCGCTTCTAGCCGCATACAGAAGGTTCTTGCGGCCACACATGCCAGCCGTATGCAGACAGCCTGCACGGCCACCAATCCCAGCCGCATACCATCTGCTCCATGCGGCTCACGGTCAGTCTTTGACCGCCTCTCATGCGGTCTTGACCTTAGAGGCACTCAGGAGGTTGTGCCAAACTCTGTGACGCACCACTTGGACTCTTCCTACTATGCACTCTCGGGTGCTAGAGGGAAGAAGTCTAGGACAGCGCGAGCTCGTCGAGCTGAGTCAGCTGTCCCAACTTCTAACTATCAGGGCATCCCGCTGACTATTACGCGGGCCCCTGATGGAAAGTTGTATAAAACTATCCGTATCCAGCCCCCGGCGGCCAACGAACGGGATAGTTATCAAGAATCTCCCAACAATGATCAGGGGCAAGTATTCGTACTACCCCCATATCAGGGAGCAGGCAGGATGCCAACACATTCATGTGCTCAGGACTCCCGGGCCCATAAAACGAGTGACTTGTACAACGTGATTCTTCACAAACACAAGGAAAGGGACAAAAACTTGGTGTACAGAGAATCCTTTCATGGACATCACTGTACTCAAACTGCTGCTGCAGCAAGGCGGCTACACAAGAGGACCGACGATCCGTCTTCCAACGACTGCAACAACCAAGCTCAGAGGACGAAGCGCTTCTCGTCGCCTCCTACAATTCTGCTCAGAAGATCCCTGGCGGCGGGAAAGGGAAGAAAACAAATGTCTCCAGCCCTAAAATCTCAACCAAGAAACTCTCTTCTAAGCGGTTGTCCACGACCGTTACAGGAGGAGTTTTCCAAGCTACTAGCTCAAAGACGAAATCTGCCACACTTGGAGATTCGTCGTCCACATCTCTGGGAGGCGCTGGAGCCTAGGGTAGCACTCCTTCGAATCCACGACAATCCGGTGTTCCAAGAAGATAATCCAGAGGAAACGGTTACCCCACAGATGCAGCATGTTCCGACGTCCCCGAGGACGTCCATAACTCTCAAGACGAGGCAAGCTCTGAAGCTGGGGGTACCACTCCTTCTGAGTCCGAACCAGAGGAGAATATTCCTACATACCCTGACGACTTCTCTGTACAAGGGTATGACTCAGAGGGCACGTCCTCCACCGTTCCTTCCATCTCTCCTCATGTAAGGACGGGGTTCATGAAGGACAGCAACCCAGACGGTCCCAGTGATCGCCAACGCATCGACACTCTGGAAGCCACACTTCATACCTTGGTCAAATCCGTGGACGAGATCAAAGCGGCCCTTCCAACTCTGCAAGGAAGGACGCAAGGCCAAACAAACTTGGGACCCATGGTCAATGCGGACTCGAACTCAGCTACACCAAACCCGGGTGATAATCTTCCTGAAATATCGGCCCCCACCGCTGCAGACGAGGCCAGGGAGGCAAGAAGAGAAGTCCAGGAGCTCCAAGCCATGTTTCACGCTCGAGAAACCTGTCAGGACCTCAGGATACGACAACCGTATCCGGCTGCATGGAGAGATGTTCCCTTCCCACCAAGATATAAACCATTCAACATCAATCCATATGATGGGAAGATATCTGCAAGCAGGTACATCACCTACTTCGAAGTTACAACCGACCATCTACCTCATGACGACGCCATCCTTACACGGCTGTTCATTGGAGCCTTGGAAGGGGTCGCCTTCGACTGGTACCGCAACTTGTCGGACAACTGCATCCATTCCTTCACCAGCTTCAAACGTATTTTTCTGGAGAGGTTCTACGAAGTAGGACAAGACGTGACGATGTCCACCCTCATGGACGTTATTCAAGGAGAAAAGGAGCTGACAAGGAACTATATTGAGCGATTTTGCCAAACCGCGATGAAGTTGCCTTCCGGTAACCCTGATTCCTCCCTGATTAAAATTTGCCAAAAGAGGCTGCTCCCCACAATCGGCCTCTGGATGGGCGAGAGTTAATTCAAGGACTGGAAGACGTTCATCATCAGTGCCATTGGCGCAGAAGACAAGTTGAAGAAAGCTCGCCAATTGGGACTGCACATCTCGGAGGGAGAGGACAACGGTAAACGCCCTAATGCCAACAACAACAACGGCGGTAATTCCTCCAACAACCGAGACAACAAGGGCAAGCAGGCTATGTTAGCCGACACAGCCCAGAAGCCTGAACCAAATCGGCAGAAAAGCAGTGGCCTCAGATGACTTACTCCTTCGAGGACGGCCATGTCAAGCCCATCTTGGACATGCTCATACAAGGAGGTCGAATTCAGCTCCCTCCCCCAAGGCGTGAACCTTGTCCTGCAGAGATGGAGAGCCCCAAGTACTGCCACTACCATCGCTATGTTCACCATGCTACACAAGACTGCTTCCAATTGAAGCGATACATCCAGCATCTCATCGATTCTAAGGCCTTGGCTATTAATTTCGAAGAGGTGACCGTGGCAGCCAACATGGTGTCAGTACAATTCGGCAGCTTCCCTCCGACAAAGACTCAAGATGGAGTAGTACCCGTCTCCAGAGCAAAGATGGAGGTCGCTAACCTTCCACCTTTCCGAGACCAGGCTGCTGGTCTAGTGCCCCTTACCACATCACGAGGAGAGGTCATGTGGGTCCATCCGGACTTGGTACCTGAAGTGACTCAGTCCGCACCACCCTCCACCAAAAATAAGAAGAGTGGGAAAGTCAAATCATGCTGCACAATCTCGGCAGAGGTCGAAGAAGCTACGGCTGTTATTACCCGATCTGGTGCACAAACTCAACCTCTACCGGGTAACTCGGCTGAAGATCATCAGCCGGCTACTGTTGATGCTCCAGGACCTTCTTAGTCTCCGACGACCGACAAGCCTAGGCCGAAGGAGACTCGCTTTGACAAACCACTCCGAAAAGAGGTGCTTCACGGACTAGAGAGGCCTTACAACTTTGACATCTTGTCACAATTGGCCAACACACCGGCCAAGTTGTCATTATACGAGCTCCTGAGACTCTCCAAAGATGTCTACGTCGCACTGAGCGAGGTACTCCAGAATGTCGACGCATATCTGGCTCAGTCTAATCTCACTTGGGAAAGCTCGCCTACAGATTTCCAGGACAGCGCTTGCACAGGTGCAATGCCCAATATTATCTTCACTCCGCAGGATATGCTTATCAAGACCAACCTGCACGATCGCCCTCTGTATTATACTGGATACGTTGGCGACATCAAGGTGGATCGGATGCATATTGATCCCGGTTCTTCCATAAGCATCAACCCAAAGAGTCTGCTACACCATCTGCGCATCCCAAAGCATCGCCTGACGCCGACAAGCACTGCCATCAGTGGTTTCAATTCAGGCAGAAGCTATCCGATCGGGAAGATTCGCCTGAAGTGCCAAATCGGCGACCTTCAATCAGAAGTGACCTGTTATGTCATAGATGCGAATACTTCCTACAATATTCTCCTGGGGCGTCCTTGGATACACGATTACATGATCGTGCCTTCCATACTGTACCAATGCTTCAAGTACGTCAATAAGCATGGCTTCGTCAGGACAAAATTTGCTGACATCGATCCCTTTAAAGGGGTCGAATCCTATTACTCAGACTCATGCTTGTACGAGAAGTCGAAAAGGTACCTTGTCGAAGGAGATACTCAAGCTCAAAATGAGGCGGCCGCTGGATCGGAAGAACCTCTGACGATCCACCTCCAAGCCCGCAAACCTGGCAGAACTGCACCCCTTACAGCCACTCTGCGTAAGGATGCAATCAGCCTCTCTGTACAAGAGGGACAGATGATAATCCGACTGTCAAGGTCTGGCCAAGCGCCAAAACCCATGACAGAGCCAACGACAATCAGGCTGCCTAGAGCTAGCCAGCAATAAACAGAGGAGCTCAATCCTTTCGTCAAGCCAATGATGATTCGCCTTCCCAGAATGAATCGGCAGCCGAGCGCTAAGCCGGGGACTGCTAGCCAGCCAACAACTCCTCGCCCAGCTCCGAGCACCAAACTGGGGATCGCTAGTACGCTAACAACTCCACATTCTGCTCCACCTATGGAGCCCCTGATGATTAAGCTGCCCAAGTCATCCTCTCAGTCTTCATTGACACAGGGGGTGGCTGAAGAAGAGTCAGAGCTCGCCAAGTATGTGGCTGCTCACACTGATGTTTCATCCGCAGATGATATAATCCTACTGGAAAAGATACCTTACTTCATCAATAAAGGTTCATCATTGAACTACCTCGAGCTTAATAAGCTTTATACAATGTATGCTATAGAAAACGGTATAGGCACCCACCTACACACACAGGTGACAAATATCTATACCGCAAACCAACTTACTCCAGTAGAAGACGCTTACCAAACAGTCGAGGGAGAGGATCATCCAATCATCTTCGGCTAGAAGAATGATCCACAACCCTTCAGGATAGAAGAAGTTGATCTCGAACCCGATACCGGGAGACTGCCCCTTTATTTGTATAGTTTCTGATCCAAGTACATCATGCAAAAACAGGGGTATGATCTGGAAACTATGCCAGACTTGAACTACGGCACTGGACGGCGGCTACCCTTACAGCTGTCGGTCCAGGCTTGATCTGGTGATGAGTCCTTTCCAAAGCCAATCTTCATCAGCAAGAATCTGACAGACGAAGAGCTAAAATTGCTACTGCAACTCATCAGAGAATACATCGACGTGTTCGCCTGGAGCTACGAAGACATGCCAGGACTGAACCCCGAGGTTGCACTTTACAAACTCAACATTCATCCGGACGCAAAATCGGTCAAGCAACAGCAACGACGGTTCCGCCCCGACATCATGAATGCCATTGAAGTTGAGGTCAATAAACTGATAGCTAGCGGCTTCATCCGCGAGGAACAACATCCAGACTGGGTAGCCAATATAGTACCAGTCCTCAAAAAGAACGAGAAGATCCGAATCTACATTGACTTCCGAAACCTGAATGAGACGTATCCGAAGGATGAGTTCCCCCTCCCTATCATAGACATCATGATTGACAACACCTTCGACTTCGAACGTATGTCATTCATGGATGGTTTCTCGGGGTACAACCAAATCAAGATGTTCCCTGATGACGAAAAGCATACATCATTTCGAACACCAATTGACACATACTGCTACACAGTCATGCCTTTCGGTCTAAAGGATGCTGGCGCCACCTATCAAAGAGCTATGAGCGTCATCTTTAGAGACCACTTGTGCAAGACAGTAGAATGCTACGTCGACGATATCGCCGTCAAGAGCCGCTCTAAGGAAGATTATCTGCATGATCTGAGGACAGTGTTCGACCTGATGCGAGCGCACAATTTGAAGATGAATCCTACAAAATCCTTCTTGGGCGTATCCAGCGGGAAGTTCTTGGGTTTCATCATTACTTTCTAGGGTATCCATATAGACCCTGAAAAAACAAAGGCAATCATGGAGATGGGTCCCCCAAGAAATCTCCGTGAACTCCGAAGCCTTCAAGAGAGGCTAGCTTACATCAGGAGGTTCATCTCTAACCTCTCCGGGCGATGTCAACCATTCACCCACCTCATGAAGAAGGGCATTTCATTCATATGGGATGAGGAATGCTAGCACGCCTTCGACAGCATCAAAGAATATCTGTCGAACCCTCCAGTCCTGGTAGCCCCGGATGCTGGAAGGCCATTCCTGCTCTATGTACGATCGATGGAACATTCTCTCGGTGCTCTGCTAGCACAAAACAACGATACAGGCCATAAGCAAGCTATATACTACCTCAGTCGAAAGATGATGGGGCCAGTGTACAGATACACTACCGTAGAGAAGGAGTGCCTTGCTCTAGTGTTCGCCATTCAGAAGACAAGACACTACGACACGGGATAAACCATACACGTGATATCATGAGTCAACCCTCTCAGGGTCCTCATGACCAAACCAGGGGCACTCAGCTCTCGCCTTGCTACCTGGGCAATATTATTGTCTCCATATCATATGATCTTCGTCCCACAGAAGGTTGTTAAAGGTCAAGCTCTGGCAGACTTTTTAGCAGCCTATCCAGGCTCGAAGACAACCAGAATATATGAAGAGATACCAGACGAGGTCGCCAATTCATATGCGGTCTCCCATGATGCCATCTGGCGAATGTTCTTCGACGGTGCTTCGATAACTCGGCCCAAGGGCAACATCGTCGCTGGAGTCGGAGTGGTGCTGATTTTTTCCTCCGGGATGGTGATCAATCGGGCTTACTCCCTCATGGATCCCTATTCAAACAATGTGGCCGAGTATAACGCTTTGGTCATTGGCCTCCGACTTGTAAAGGAGCTGGGGGTAGAGTATCTTGAAGCATACGGCGATTCGCAGTTAATCGTCAATCAGATCCGGGGTTCATACGAGGTTCGCCATGAAGATATGATACCTTGTCACCAAATAGCGATCGACATCATCTCGTCCTTGGAAGGATTCTTCATAGAACATATTCCCAGACTCCAGAATATTGAGGCCGATGCCCTAGCAGGCCTCGCCGCTTCCCTAGCGGTACCGAATCATGCTCATCATCTGGTTGACATAATAGGCTGTAAATTGGTCTGTCCCAAGAATAATGTTCAATGTGTTGAGACTTACTCCGCTCTGAAAGTCGACGAAGCACCTGACTGGAGACAACCATTCATTGACTTCGTAGTCTACGACATCCTGCCAGAGAATCCGAAGGAAGCCACTTCTATCAGAAGACGTTCCCTCAGATTCTTTTATGATACAGAGACGAAAATGCTGTATCGGCGATCCTACGATGGATTACTGCTTCGGTGTCTGTCAAATACAGAAGCCAAGGAAGTTGTACGTGAAGCTCACGACGGCGTCTGTGGGGCCATCAGCCTGGCCCAAAATTGCAAGACCGCCTTCGCCTTATGGGCTATTACTGGCCCACGATGGTAGCAGATACGAAAGACTATGCAAGAAAGTGCAAAGCCTGTCAAGTCCATGCAAATTTCATCCATCAACCATCCGAGTTCTTACATTCGACGGTGGCATCCTGGTCCTTTGAAGCATGGGGAATGAACATCATTGGTCCGATCACTCCGCCTTCGTCGAGAGGACACCACTTTATACTCGCAATCACAGATTACTTCTCCAAATGGGCGAAAGCTGTTCTGCTTACAGAAGTGAAGACATCAAACGTGATCAGCTTCCTCAAGCATCACGTGATCTACCGCTATGGACTGCCCCGAAGGATCATCCACGACAATGGTCCGTAATTCGCAAGCCACGCCTTCTATCGGTTTTGCGACAAACACCGAATCCAGAATATTGCTTCAACACCGTACAACCCGACGGATAATGGTCTGGCTGAAGCGTTCAACAAAACTATAATCAAGCTGCTCAAGAAGTTCGTGTCTTCCAACAAACGCGATTGGAATGATAAGCTTGGCAAATGTTTATGGGCATAGCGTACTACAGTCTGGATGGCCACTGGAAAAATACTATTTTGGTATACGGGAGTGAGGCAGTTCTCCTATTGGAGACTCAAATCCCCTCACTCCGCGTTGCCCTTACCTATCGATTGACAACGGACGATAATCATCATCTTCGGTTACAAGAGTTGGAGGCTCTAGATGAGAAGCGCCTGTTAGCTCAACAACGAATCGAGCTGTACCAAGCACGTATCTCGGAAGCTTTTAACAAGAAGGTTAAAATCAGAACATTCCTAGTGGGCGATCTCGTTCTGGCAGTTCGGAGGCCGATGGTTATGACTCGTAAAACCGCCGGCAAATTCCAGCAAAAGTGGGAAGGCCCATTTATCATCGAGGCCGTATTCTCCAATAGAGCTTACCGCCTAACAAAACAAAATGGAGACTTGCTCATGTTGTCCATCAACGGCAAGTTCCTGAAGAAGTATTATGTCTAAAATGGCATCCTCCAAATCTTCCAGATTGTTGAGTTATGTACCCTTTGGTACCGCTGAACTTACACTCTGACTCCAAATCTCCCAGATTGTCGAGTGTAGTACCCGCAGGTACCGCTGAACTTACACTCTGGTCACTCCAAATGAATCTATATCGCATCTTATATGTAGTAAGTCATGTATGATCATACCTCTGAACTTTTTTCCTAAAAGAGCTCCTTCCTCATGATCCACTATCCGTACTTTCAGTGCATAAAAAGGGTAACAGATCCACAAATTTCCCGAAACAACCACGTCGATGTTACCTCTGAGTTGTTTTACTTCCATCAAAAACAAATCACCCCTCATGTAGAACTTCCACGTCCTCATTACCTCTGAGTTGTTCTATGTACCCTTCATGGAGCCCACTTCTGCCACATCCTCATTACCTCTGAATAGGAAGGCTCCATTGAATAAACCCTCATATTTATCACGTCCTCATTACCTCTGAGTAAGTATGTTGGTTTCCTCTCGTCCTATTATCTGTATCCAAAACCAGGGTACGCCAAGGATAATAGGTCCATAAAAAGTCCCCCATTAGGGCGACTACTACAAGCAAAGAAGGGAGCGAATGTATTTTGTTTATTCAAAATCAGTTACATTCACATGACTACATTTCATGAGCAAGCCAAAAAAGTTCTCCATCGCTTCATTCGGACAAAAAAAAAGACCACATTGATGTCCAAAAGAAGCGAAACATAAACTACAACTAAAGGCAGACAGAAATAACAAGACAAAAGACTGACATTTATGGGAACCCTAGTTGTGGGGATGCATATACCATTCCCTCAACCATCTTGTATATGAAGGATCTATTTGATTAAGATTCTCGTCCGGGGCAGGAGGGTCAGAACTCCCAGTACTACTACCCTCAGACTGGGGCTCCTCCTTTAAAGCAGCTTCAATGTTGGGAGTGTTTCCCTCCCCGATGGGCGCCAGCTCTTCTTCTTGTTCCTCCATTTTGGGTATCACCTCCTCCTTAATAAAAGAAGACTCTTGTGTGATGAAAGGAGGCAGCATCTCCTCCTTTACAATGATCTCAGCCTTCGGCATGTATGTTGCAAGAATCAAAGACAAAAGAGTCAGGAGATGGCTAGAAAAACATTTAACAGAGCTCATGCGGCTCTGTTTCGGTGGGTCCTTATGCGGCTCAGTTTTAACGGAGTTCATGCGGCACTGTCTTGATGGATCTCATGCGGTTCTGTTTAGTGGAGTCTCATACGGCCAAGTTCAGATGAGCTTATGTGGATTTGATTAGTGTAAGCTTATGCGGCTCTGTTCGGCGTGAGCTTATGCGGTTCTGTTTAAAAGAGCTTAGGCGGCTCTGTTTGAACATGAGCTTATGTGGCACTGATTAGCGTAAGCTTATGCGGCCCTGTTTAGCGTGAGCTTATGCGGTTCTGATTTGATGGGGCCTCATGCGACACAGTTCGAGGGAGTTTATGCGGTCCTGTCTGTTGGAACTTCATGCGGCCCAGTTCTGCGAAGTGCTTATGCAGCCACAGGACGATCCTCATGCGGCTCGGACATGAAGGATACCCCCATGCGGCTCGGACATAAGATGTACATGTAGTATATACAGCACGTTATGTGGATTCACCCCAAGGAACTTGAACAGTTCAATGGAAACGAAGAAGGCTCGCGCATGAAAATCATGCGTCGTAGCCCTGGCGGTTAGGATTTTGAGTTCATGATATCCTTACCCTCAATGGTGGGGTGAATGTCGGGATGAACCGTAGGCACCGTAGTCGACGAAGTGGCCGCTCTTTTGCCCTTCGCCGCAGCAGAGGAAGCCTTGGAAGTCTTGGAGCCATTGATGAGCAAAGTGGAAGAAGACGACAGCTAGGGCAAGAGAGGTTCGAATAAAAGAAGAAAGTAAAGAGTTTTTCTCTAAAAGTTACTCTTATTTATAGGCAGACAGGAGGCTCATAGACCGATGGACGCTTCGATCCGTGTGCCACCTAAATAACAATATCGACTCTTCGGTCATCGAGGTAAATCTGGATATTTAAAACTGACCCTTGGGATCCTACCCCAAAAGGCGGCTTTAAATCCAAAACAAATCAAGGGCAATTAAATGAGACGCATACGTGGCAGAAAGGACAACATGCGGTTAGAACAGTCCATGCGGCTAGGAAGTCGATGCGGCTAGGAAGTTCATGCAGCCAGAACAGTCCATGCGGCTAGGAAGTCCATGCGGCCAGGCAGTCCATGCGGCTAGGATGTCCATGCGGCTAGGAAGTCCATGCGGCCAAAACATCCTATGCGGCCAGAAGAGCTTATGTGGACATAGCCATGCTTCTTATTCGAAGTATTTCAATTTTACAAATTGAAAACTTTGAAGGGGGTCTTGTAGAAGCATGGAAAAGAACAGGAAAGTCCATACGGCTCAAAACAGAGGGAGTCTCATGCGGTTCAAAGAATCTCGTAGAGCTTCATGCGGCTCAATAGTCCTTTAGAGCTTCCTGCGGCTCAAAAGTCCTTCAGAGCTTCATGCGGCTCAGAAATCCCCAATAGCTCCATGCGGCTTGGGTAAAAGCCACATGACACTATGCGGTTCGCCTCTATAGCTGGCCATCAAGCAGCGGCCTCATTTAATGCTCTGACGCAACACGGCAGCTCTGACATAAATGTGAATTGACATCTCTGACATAAAGCTGCAATGATGACTCTGACATAATGGCGCACTCCTAGGGAAATAAAGGAAATCTTTATAGCTGGCACGATCCACCAATTCCGAAGCTCACTATGCGGCTACCTACTTTAATGCGGCTGCCACTCTCATGCGGCTGCCATCTCCATGCGGCTGCCACCCTCATGCGGCCGCCACCTTCATGCGGCTACCACCCTCATGCGGCTGCCATCACCATGCGGCTGCCACCCTCATGCGGTCGCCACCTTCATGCGGCTGCCATCTTCATGCGGCTGCCACCCTCATGCGGTTGCCATCTTCATGTGGCTCAGTTGTAAGGACTTCCATATGGCTCAGTTGTAAGAATTTCCATGCGGCTCAGTTGTAAGGACTTCCATGCAGCTCAGATTAAAGGATTTCCATGCGGCTCGGTTGTAAGGACTTTTATGCGGCTCGGTTAAAGGCCACACTCATGCGGCTCAATGATGACAGTCCTCCACACGGTTTACAGCAGTTGGGACATGTGGCAGGAGTTGATCAAATCCAAATAATCCAGATTTATGGCAATCAACATAACAGGCAGTTAGGACACGTAGCAGGAGATTGACCAAGATTTATTCACTCGAATTTGCTGATATCTACAAATCATCACGATGCAGATTTGTTGCAATCAACATTAACTGCCCATGCAGATTTGGTGCAATCAACATTAACTGCTCACATTTGTTACAATCAATATTAACGGCCCAAATTAATTTCCAACAAACAAGATCAAGGCAAATCGTAACCAATCCCTAACCGCCCACTTTTCAAGGAGCAATCATTGCAAACCCTACTTATCGCACCCCACTCCTATAAATAGCAAGGTGCCATTCCCTTGCAAGCAGACACAGAGACACACACAGAGAGAGCGGCGGCGCCCAGAAGAATCTCTCCACATATCCCGAGAGCATTTCTTCATCAGAGCCAAGGCTACGTCCGATCGTCCAAGGAGTAAGGCAGAGTTGATAGCACTCTCCCGAGCCTCTACCGTCACCTCCCAGAAAAACTAAACAATTGTACTTAGATTGCTGTACCTAGGTTTTCATCCCTAGGCTTTCTTTTTACGAGCGAGTTTGTGTTATGAAGTAAAAGTCCAGTCATCCTATAAAACTGTTTTGTTCTTTTACAATCAATGGCAAACAACTGTTGCTACCAATGCATGGCAAGCAAGGTAAAGCCTGAACTCTAACACTCCCTCTATCTTCACTGTACCTAAATACCCCAACTCAACATATCACCTATATATATAAATATCACGTATATCCTCATAAACCCAAATCAATTGATTTCAAACACAAAACCCAATCACTGGTGTCAAGTGATGTGAAGAGTATCCACGAAGTGTCTAACACATGTGTGTGAGAGTGTACATGTGAGAAGGAAACAAGTTATGTGTGTGTGATAGTGTCAATTGAAAGGGGTGAACTAGTCTCAGGTTTCAATAGCTAGTAGGGGTATCACACATGCAAGGGGGGTTAGTGATCTCATGTTTACAACATGAAGGTCCCAAACTCAGTATTCAGTTCACAGTTTTCAAAATTTATAGAGTGTGTGTGATAGATTAGCTAACAGGGAATAGGTAACCTGTGTATAACAGGAAAATGAGATCAGTGGTGTGTAGCTCAGGTAACAGTGTGCTAACTCAGGAATTTTTAGGGATTTAGTGTACACATCTCAGGAATTTACAATTGTGTGTGTGTGAGTATTTAATGGTACAAGTGAGGGTTTAGATAGTGCAATGTGTGTGTGGGATAGGGGCTGTTCTCAGTTGTGTGTGAGTGGCAGAAATGACAGTGTCCATCTACTTGTTCTCAGAAATTCAGTGCTCATCGATAGTGTATATATATCAGTGCATTGTAAATCAATAACCGAATTCCCATGTTAATATAAACCCCCAATAGAGTTGGTCAATCCCAGATATATATAGGTATCACACATCACAAATTAAATCAATGAACAATTTACAAACATCGAAGTCTTCATGAATCAGAAATTTAAGGTTCAAATGACAGTTCAACATCCAAAATCCATTTTGAAATCCTAAACCTAACACCTATCATAAACCGACATTAACAATAGTCTAATACATGTGTGTGAGTGATTTAACATAAAAATTAAACAGGAAAAAACAGTTTAAATAGGGAATTAAACTTCTCAGAAATCTCAAAACTGAACCACGTATCAGTCCAATGGTGAAAATACGATTTGAAAATCAAAATCGTAATAATAATCAAAATTAGTGGTTGGTAAATGACCCCCAACCTGTGTTCGTGTCCCAAAAAGTTTTTTGTGTCACCCTAGAGCCAGACACGGCGTGTCCAAGCCTCAAACACGCACAGACATACTGTGTACAGGCTGCATCGTGCACGCATGCACGCGTATCCAGTGCACGACACAGGCCACGTGGTGACACGTAGCCATGCACACGTGTACGCCTAGGGTAGGGGTACGTGTCCACGTGCCTGCAACATGTCCATGTGGTGTCGTGTCAGAGTTGTAGCCACGTGTCAGTTGCGTTTTCATACGCGTGCACAGCCCGCACGCGCGACCAGTGCGGCCAGTACGAGGAGGAGAACTTCTCGCACACTACACCAAATAGGCTCAAATTTTGGGAGAGCCATGTCAGTCAGTGCCCTGACATCCTTCCAAAATTTGGCGTCTCCTCGTGTCCGATACAGGGAGATATTCAGCCCGTGATGCAGGACACAGTGTACGTGCGTGGGCAGCGTGTCCAACTCGAAAATTCGACACAAAATGACACAAAAACACAAAACACTCTTCACAAAAATTAATGTACACACCTAGATCTAGGGATTCATGAAATTAGATTTTCAAAATATGAAAACAAATCCCTAAGGGGCAATTCATCGAACACCTAGCCTACACAAATGATACGTGTCCGATACGGACATGTAATGGACACGAATTGTGCCCAAATTCCAGGGACAACTAGGGGTCTCCTAGATCTAGCCCTAAATGCAAATAAATTAGGAAAAATAGTGGCTTAGGGTGGTTTACCTATTGAGTGCCAATACTCCAAGAAGCTCCAAATGGGAGGATTCCAAATAGCAACTCCCAAGCTCCAAATGACATTAAAACTGAGATAAACATCCAGAAATAATAAACATACAGAAATTAGATCCTAATGCAAAAGACTAGGGTTAAAAAGGAATTAAGATGAATTTATTGGGATTTTTGGAAGGGGAGAAAATACCTTTTCTTCAAATTCTAGGTCAAGCTCTAAAAGAGGCAAGAACACCTCAACATGACATTAAATGGGGGGGTTCTCCAATGGCCAGCCATGGGGGTGTTAATTAGGGTTAGGGTTTCTTAAATTGGCCCATAGGGTCATGATCATTTAAGTCATGAAGTCATAAGCCATTTCTTAAAACCATAAGTCATGACTTGATTTCACTAAACCTAATCCTCCTATTCCAAAACTAAATTCTAAGTAACTAAAATGGGTTAACTCAAGTTAGACTAGGGTTAGCCACTAGGCTAGTCTACAAGGCTCAATGAGTCAAAGTACAAACTAGGAATCACCAATCCAATATTTTAATCAATAATTCTAATAAGCTAAAATGACCAAATTACCCCTAGGCTAAAATGATAATAAATCATCCTAATGATATGTTTAGGCTCTAGGTCATGCAGTCTCAAGGATTTCACTAGCAGCACATCAAAATCATGAGTCATGACTTAAAACAGTTTTTAAATAGTTTAAAAATGATTAAAAATTACCAAAAATCATAATGTGAAATAAATATCAATAAATAATAATTATAATTATAAAATTTTAAAATTACCCTCATCTGGAAAACTGGGTGTTACAATCCTACCCCCCTTAGAAAAATTTTATCCTCGAAATTAAAATGATCGCACCCCTTCTAGGTCAAACCCAAACAATCATGGTCAAGAGATAATCATGCAAACATAATCTTACTGGTCGTGATTCTACGGTCTCGAACAGGGTAGCTACACTATCTATCACAGCACAAAACATCCTGACAGGTACTAATGGAATCACACAACAAGATGAAAGGAAGAACAAGAAAGATAGACCTGCTAACCCGTCACCCGTAGCGTCAGTCTACTCGACTGTCAGCGCAAAAGCCCTGCCCCTCTAGGGTGTATCCCTCTGATGGTGCGGGACACGATGCTGTGCTACAGGTGGCCTAGCTCCTTCTATCTAATCCATGACACTCAAGTAATATCCACCCTGATATTCCACTCAATTACACTAGGGTACCATCTATATGGTATCTATTCTGCAATCTGATAATCATACCCGTCTATCCAGAGCCATGTTACCAGAATCCTCGTCACACCATTAAGTATGGCTGCGATAATCCATAGAGTCCACAACTAATATACATACCTCTAGAACCATGGTATTTAAAATTTTCGCATTGCCGCTAGCTTGGCTACGAAAACTTTAAATTCCCACACCCGAAAAATACATCCAAAATCAGACTCTACCTCATCGCCTAACTAGCTGATATGACTGTAGAAGACTCTAGATTCGATGACTGAGGCAACCTAGCCCATAATGTTATCTTGGTAGAAAATCAAGTCAATAATGAATACCAAGAATCAAATTCAACGATGAACAAGGAAGATAGACAGATACTGTCAGAATCGAATTTCGAGATAGTTTATAATGAGATTCTAAAGGGTCATCCCAGGAATCGTCTCAAGTAGTCCTAACTGTGATTGAGTACCTCTCCGTTATAGCCTATCTCTAAATCCTATCGCAGGCTCGCAGTAGTACAACTGTGTTGCCGTACCACCACGATATCGCACTATTGCGACTCTCGACCTGCATGGGCTACTACTAAAAATGTGTCACGATCCACACCCACTGTGAGGGGACGAGCACGTAACAACGCCCAGCCTATGCCGCAGTATCGACGATAGAACGCTGTCCTAGGTTACTATCTAACCAACAACTCACGCAATATATAATGTACTCATCATGATCAACTCCGAACGGAGGACAAGTATAAGATATTAAAACTCAATCACAGTCCAAGCACGATAAGATAACACAGAAGAAATAACTAAGAAATAGAAGGACAACTACTAAAATAATAACAACTCTCAACAATCTCAAATACTACACAAGTCTCAAATCAACTACAACAAGTTCAACATGAAAACATATGCTAGTCTACTAAACTAAATTCTGATCACTCCTGAGTGTCGGGGCCAAAGGTTGCCATCCCGTCTTCGGGTCCATAATATGTAGGACAAGTGTCCTCAAGGCAATCATCTGTAAAATTTTTAACAGGTCCAGTCAGGACAGAAACGAGTACAACTCATCAAGAAATCCCAAATAAATGACAGAAAACTATAAAGCAGTTATAGACAGTTATATTGATGAATCATGGCAGTTTTATACAGGTAGTGATGTAGAGAACAGTTAAGGTACATGGAAAGTAAAGTAGCTAAACAAGAAGAGAAACATGGCAATGAAGACTGTAAAATATAATCTAGCTGAACTAGAGTAGCATGAAATAAGTCTAAACAGTATAATAAGAGTCATGTGTGAGTCCAGACAATGTAAATCCAATACCAGATGATTCCAGTACAAGATGAGTCCAGTATAAGGTGAGTCCGGTCAGTGATCAAGATTCCAGGGTGAGTCCAGACTATACTCTAACAGTGTGTTTTAAAATATCAGGATCGACATGTAAACGACTGTAGGTAATACGGCACACCGCACACTCGGCCAAGTGTGGGATGGCTATCATTCCAGTATAATTCCAAGGGAGTGGTTCCAGTATTTGGGTATGTTTACATGCCTACTCCAATATTTCCCTGCCCGACAAGTACAAGTGAATCCAGAATCCGACACGAATGAATACAAGTCCAGCCAGAACACGAATGATACCAGTAAATGATTCCAGGGTGATTCCAGTAGGTGATTCCAGTAGGTGATTCCAGAAATAGAGGCCAGACATGAATAAATGAGTGTCGTATGAAATGGATCCAGTAATATCAAATCGTGTTTGAAACAGAGAATCAAATAGAACTAACAACAACTGAAGTACAGTAATTGACAAGTAAATGAGAGAACTATCAGAGAATGTACTCACCTGCTACTCTGAAAAGAGTAGTGTAATATCAGATTTCTGCACCGGAGTCACAATGTCCTAAATAGAGCAGTATAGGTTATAATATGTTTAAAACAAGGTAAATGATGTTTACAATACAATCTACATGATTTCTAGGTCAATCTAGGTTAAAGTCAACTCTTGGTCAACTCTGGGTCAAACCAAGTCAATATCTAGCTAAATTGTCAAACCTTGGTCAACTAGTCAACCTAACAGTCAATTTTGGTCAAACAAGTCAACTAAACTATTCCTAGTCATTATCTGCCCTACCCTAGCACTATAGCTAATACTAGACAATACTAGACAGTGTCCTAGAGTATCATATTTCTACCATAGGCCTATATCTAAAACATATACCCCATTCGCAAACCACATGATAATACTTATACATAATTAAACATAACCTCAGCCTAATATCATAACTTTACCTACCCATAACACTTATACCATATAGATACATACCCACATATATTCAATATCTCCTTTCCACTTCTCCCTCCTTACCAATCGACCCAATACTTATCTAATTGTCACTGAACATGGCCTAAGGCCAAGTCCAACTAAAACTCAAACCTAACCTGCTATAGGCCTAACCCAAGCCAAAAGCCAATGGCAACAAAGATTTAACTGATTACAACCCAATCCTAATCATGAATACCCAATTTATATCCCACTCTCAGTTCAATTCTCTCTCATTCAAACTTAATATACTTGCACCTATACACTACCTGTCAAAACACTAAGGTACACACTCTATTGTATGACACAAGGTTAAGTGCACCCTCACTCACTAAGGCTTGCCAACTCTACACACTCACACAAAACCTTACTGCAGGTTCAACTCTCTGCAGGCCATCCCTCATAGTAGCTACTGCTACCAAGCAACAATTTAGGCAGCAGGTTGCTGCCACTGCTGCTACCAATTCATGGCAAGCAAGGTAAAGCCTAAACTCTAACACACCCTCTATCTTTACTGTACCTAAATACCCCAACTCAACATATCACCTATATATATAAATATCACATATATCCTCATAAATCCAAATCAATTAATTTCAAACACAAAACCCAATCACTGGTGTCAAGTGATGTAAAGAGTATCCACGAAGTGTCTAACACATGTGTTTGAGAGTGTACATGTGATAGGAAAATAAGTTATGTGTGTGTGATAGTGTCAATTGAAAGGGGTGAACTGGTCTCAGGTTTCAATAGCAAGTAGGGGTATCACACATGCAAGGGGGGTTAGTAATCTCATGTTTACAACATGAAGGTCCCAAACTCAGTGTTCAGTTCACAGTTTTCAGAATTTATAGAGTGTGTGTGATAGATTAGCTAACAGGGAATAGATAACATGTGTATAACAGGAGAATGAGATCAGTGGTGTGTAGCTCAGGTAACAGTGGGCTAACTCAGGAATTTTCAGGGATTTAGTATACAACATCTCATGAATTTACAATTGTGTGTGTGTGAGTATTTAATGGTACAAGTGAGGGTTTAGATGGTGCAATGTGTGTGTGGGATAGGGGCTGTTCTCAGTTGTGTGTGAGTGTCAGAAATGACAGTATCCATCTACATGTTCTCAGAAATTCAATGCTCATCGACGGTGTATATATCAGTGCATTGCAAATCAACAACCGAATTCCCATGTTAATATAAACCCGCAATAGAGTAGGTCAATCCCAGATATATATAGGTATCACACATCACAAATTAAATCAATGAACAATTTACAAACAACGAAGTCTTCAGGAATCAGAAATTTAAGGTTCAAATGACAGTTCAACATCCAAAATCCATTTTGAAATCCTAAACCTAACACCTATCATAAACCGACATTAACAGTAGTCTAATACATGTGTGTGAGTGATTTAACATGAAAATTAAACAGGAAAAAATAGTTTAAACAAGGAATTAAACTTCTCAGAAATCTCAAAACTGAACCACGTATCAGTCCAATGGGGAAAATGCGATTTGAAAATCAAAATCGTGATAATAATCTAAATTAGTGGTTAGTAAATGACCCCCCACCTGTGTTCGTGTCCCAGGAAGTTTTTCGTGTCACCCTAGAGCCAGACACGACGTGTTAAGCCTCAAACACGCACAGACACACTGTGCAAATGCTGCGTCGTGCACGCGTGCACGCGTGCACGCGTGTCTAGTGCACGACACAGGCCACGTGGTGACATGTGGCCGTGCACACGTGTACGCCTAGTGTAGGGGTACGTGTCCACGTGCCTGCAACGTGTCCACATGGTGTCGTGTCAGAGTTGTAGCCGCGTGTCAGTGGCGTTTTTATGCGCGTGCACAGCCCGCGCGCGCGACCAGTACGGCCAGTGCGAGGAGGAGAACTCCTCGCACACTGTACCAAATGGGCTCAAATTTTGGAAGAGCCATGTCATTCAGTGCCCTGACATCCTCCCAAAATTTGGCGTGTCCTCGTGTCCGATACGGGAAGATATTCAGCCCGTGATGCAGGATACAGTGACGTGTGTGGGCAGCGTGTCCAACTCGAAAATCCGACACAAAGTGACACGAAAACACAAAACACTCTTCACAAAAATTAATGTACACACCTAGATCTAGGGATTCATGAAATTAGATTTTCAAAATATGAAAATAAATCCCTAAGGGGCAATTCATCGAACACCTAGCCTACACAAATGATACGTGTCCGATACGGACACGAATTGTGCCCAAATTCTAGGGACAACTAGGGGTCTCCTAGATCTAGCCCTAAATGCAAAGAAATCAGAAAAAATAGTGGCTTAGGGTGGTTTACCTATTGAGTGCCAATACTCCAAGAAGCTCCAAATGGGAGGATTCCAAATAGCAACTCCCAAGCTCCAAATGACACTAAAACTGAGATAAACCTCCAGAAATAATAAACATACAGAAATTAGATACTATGCAAAAGACTAGGGTTAAAAAGGAATTAAGATGAATTTATTGGGATTTTTGGAAGGGGAGAAAATACCTTTTCTTCAAATTCTAGGTCAAGCTCTAAAAGAGGCAAGAACACCTCAATATGACATTAAATAGGGGGGGTTCTCCTATGGCCAGCCATGGGGGTGTTAATTAGGGTTAGGGTTTCTTAAATTGGCCCATGGGCTTAAGTCATGATCATTTAAGTCATGAAGTCATAAGCCATTTCCTAAAACCATAAATCATGACTTGATTTCACTAAACCTAATCCTCCTATTCCAAAACTTAATTCTAAGTGACTAAAATGGGTTAACTCAAGTTAGACTAGGGTTACCACAGCTAGGGTTAGCCACTAGGCTAGTCTACAAGGCTCAATGAGTCAAAGCCCAAACTAGGAATCACCAATCCAATATTTTAATCAATAATTGTAATAAGCCAAAATAACCAAATTACCCCTAGGCTAAAAATGATTATAGATCATCCTAATGACATGGTTAGGCTCTAGGTCATGCAGTCTCTAGGGTTTCACTAGCAGCACATCAAAATCACGGGTCATGAATTAAAACAGTTTTTAAATAGTTTAAAAATGATTAAAAATTACCAAAAATCATAATATGAAATAAATATCAATAAATAATAATTATAATTACAAAATTTTAAAATTTCCCTCATCTGGAAAACTGGGTGTTACACAATGCATATACAGGATAGCACCTCAGTGTGTATTTAGGGACGCACCTCAATGCTCAAGCAGAAATTGTACCTCAGTAAACATAGAATTGTACCAGCACATCCACAAGTAATCAAGTCAAGAACATGATCAAGTTAGGTAGTCATATGGGAATCTCTTGACATATGGGTCAATTGGGTGCATCAGTCACATAGTCTAAAGTACCCATGGTATACTAAGGTCATGACAGGAAATCAAGTCATCAAGGGAATACACCAAAATCTACTAAAAATATAAATCAAGCAAAACATGCACATGGGGCCTTAGGCACATAAAATAGTCATGCACATGGAACGATCATGTGCATGAGACAGTCATGCGCATGGAACAGTCATGTGCATGGCAACCTGGCGCTTGGTAGTCTGGCGCATGGCAATACTGCACATGTCAAATACTGCGCATAACAACACTGTGCATGACAGTACTACGCATGGCAATAATGCGCATGGCAGACACTGCGCAAGGCAAATACTGTATATTGCACGTATGGCACATGGCAGACACTGCGTATGGAAAATACTGCAGATGGGATACACTGTGCATGGCGAATACTGAGCATGACAGACACTACGCATGGCAATACTGCGCATGGCAGACATTGTGCATGGCATACAATCATGCGCCTTCAGCCTATGCGCATATTGCACATGTTGTCAGGGTTATATGTCGTATGTTTCTAGGCCACTTGGCATTTCTATCGCATGGGCACCTGCGCGCATGGAGGGTCGTCTCCCAAACAGCAAATTCGGCCATAGAGTTTCTCAAAACTTGCCATGGCCATAACTTCCTCTTTCGAACTCGAAATTATGAAAAATAAGAGCCAAAACTGCATGAAATCAAATTATCTACAACATGGAACAACTAGTTTTGAAAATAACAACTTTTGATAGATCATTTCTGTAAAAAATCCATAAAATCCTAACATTAAAACTTAGATCTACACTAAGCTAGCCATCAAATTCGAAGACACCAAGAACTAAACATGTAGAGAAAGTTTAGATGCATAATATAGGCTAAAAATATGTTAAAAAAATGAAGAAAATAAAATGAGCAATCGGTCCCTCCATTAGTGCAAGATGTACTTGCCTAGGGTTTGGTTGGGAGATCTCAATGAGAGTGAATGAAGAGAGAGAGAGAGAGAGAGAGAGAGGGGGGGGGGGGGGGAAGAGAATATTTATAGGGGGTGGGACGGCTTCACTAAACCCTAACCCTAACATGACTAATCCAAGTCTACATGTCATGTTATATTATACAAATTAATAGTTAAATATGGTCCGGAGCACAACACGGTCCACTATTCCATCATCGAAGCAGTGAATCACACCTACAATCCGACAAGGACAAGAGGTGGCTAACATTTTGCGACGAGACATTGTTCTATGTCATGATCATGTGTAAATATAGGATACAGGTTCACATGCTACGGATACCAGATACCATGTACAGGAATGATGCAGAAAAATATGTACACGGGGAACGGGGAGTGACAAGCCCAAAAGCCCACTATTCATATAAAGCCTATCAATATAAAACCCATGATTATTATTCAAATATAAGCTGACTAATTTATTGTAGGTATATGCCTAACCAAGTGCTTTATATAAACAAACTCATTTTATTTCATCTTAAAGCAGGGCCCAGTCCAATATATAAAGCCTCACATAATTATTTTGCTAAAGTCTATTTAGGCTTAAAGTTTTAAGTCCAATATATATGAAGTAATCAAATCAGCATCAATAACAAGGTTACTGCTAGCAAAAGAAAATAGAAGATCAAACTTCATGATAACATGACACAACCACACCAAATAACCAAAACAACAAATCTCCCATCCTAAGTACATATCATCGAGTTAAACTCTAATGAAGTAAATGCTAAGTTCAGTGCCTCCATTACTTGATATCCAGAAAAAAAAAAATTTTAAAAAATTGTCTAAATACCATAACCTAATTAGAAAATTAGGGTATAAATCAGATGATTTTAATTGAAATCATAGAAAATTTGGGTAGAATCAAATAATATATATCCAGTCCTAAATCACAAAAAATAGGGTATAATCAGACGAAATATATCCAGCACCAAATCATAAATTCATGGAAGAAATCAATTGCAAAAGCTTTGCCTCGTTGTAGTTGGGCATATTCATGAGAGAGGGTTAGAGCTAGAATACCCTCACTGGAGCTGAGTGGAGCACAAAAGCACCAAACACACAGACAAGCCGACGCGGACACGGCGCCTGAGAGATCTAGATGAGAGAGAGGGAGGGCACTACGGATCGAGGGAGGGGTGACGAGAGAGAGAGAGATTGAGAGAGGGCACCGCCCAGGGAGACGAGAGAGTGAGAGAGATCGAGATCGAACAGATGAGAGAGACAGAGGTCGGGTCGGCTATTTTTTAAAAATTAAGGCATGGTACTGAGCGATGGATAGGCGACGTCACGCTAAGTAAAATGTTATAACGAGTAGGTGTTGCTGGACGGTCGTTGAGTTTTTTCGTTGTTAACCGCGTATACGTCTGGATCTTAGCCGACATCTTGGCAACGTCTTGTTCATTAAAATCCGAGATATCTCCGGTTGGTCGTTGGCCAACGGCCGTCTGTCGTGATGTGATGACAGATTGAAGCCGTCGCCACTGGTACGTCGTTGACATGCCGTATTTGGGTAGTGAACCAGCCATCGTTCAATGGATTATGCTTCCAAAACAGTAATATACACATGGAAGCCCAGTGGATGATTTTCGACATGATTTCTTTCTACTGCATCGCAGCCCAATCTGCTGTCCATTAGAGACATGAGATGCTTCCAAGTCATAATTCCTCTTCTTCCACGAGTCAATTTTGTGGCTCCCGGACCACTGATGAGCCAGCCTATATAGTCTGGACCAGTACTGCTTTCTGACTGACCCAGGACCAGCACCCTAACAACATAGCTGCAACACATATATTCCATCATCACCAATCTCATGCCTCCACTCATGTTTGCTAAAACCCAACTCTATTATTTTTCCCACATCAATTCAATTCTTGCTGCACAGCACTCACTCCTGTTGCCAACTCCACAGTTATAGCTTCGAATATATATATATATATATATATATATATATATATTTGCACAGACACAATGAGAATAGTTCTCGAGGCTCAAATGATTGACAGAAAGAATCTAATCTCTTGTTACCAGAAAAGACAGTTAACCTAAAGGAGTACCTAGCTAAAATAGTAGTGAGAAGAAGAGGGGCATTGCAGAGGAACACTGATGTAATAGCTAAGCCGCACCAGAAAATGAATGCATCAATACAAATCAAGATGCATCACATGCATGTGTCTGTCCACAAGTAGACAATCAGGAGCACCACGACAAACAAAATCTATGCCACAATCCAGCAGAGCCATAATCTATGCTCAACGACCACCACCACCACACCACTACTTGAAACTGCACTCTAAATGGGAAAAAAAAAATCATAGACTGAAGTAAAAGTAAGAACATGAAGAAAAGCACTTACTAGCTACTTCAACTGAGAGGTTCCTCAAACTGAAACGAACAAAGAAACAAACAAACAGTGGACCTAGAGCTTCAATGATAGATCTATACTGCTCACGTCCTTACCAGAGTTGTTACTACCTACACTATTTTCACCCTCGGTGATGACCTGATGGTTCTGGTGGGAGCCCCTCTGCCAGTTGAGGAGGTCTATCGTCTCGCGGCAGTCTGCAGCGCCGGGGGGTAACCCTAGACAATGGTGGTGATCAACGAAGCGAGCCGCAGAGCCAGAGCCGTAGCTGTAGGCTACGGATCCCTCCGGATCCGCCTTCAAGGAGTGGGAGGCAATTCCGAAAGGGTAGTGAGTGTCGGCTGCAGAAGCTCCTCCTCCGGTGGCGCCAACGGTTGCGGACGGTAGGTACAGCTGCGGGTTCCAGCCGACGCTCCTCTCCTTCTTGTGGGCGTTCTGGTGCCCTCCCAGTGCCTGGGACTTGAGGAATTTCTTGTTGCAGAAGAGGCAGGGGAAGAGCCTGACATCCCGGCCGTCGAGGCCAGCACCGGGAGAGTTGGGAGACGAAGACGACGACGAAGATGATGATAGAGTGAGGTTGAGGTCAAGAGGAGATGCTGATGGTGGTGGTGGAGCTTCTTGCTGCATCTTTGTTGTGCTCTAGACTTGCCACTCTCTTTCTAGTTGTGAGTACTACTTGCCACTTGCATAGCCATAAAAGCACAATTTCTGGTCCAAGTGGGGAGAGAGTGTTGGCACAAATGACCTCTCCTGTGGGACTTGTAGAATATATTGGTTTATGATGTGAACACTTCACCAGTGTCATCCCAATTGTTGAAATGTCACCAACCCCCCCCCCCCCCCCCCCCCCCCCGACCCCCCAAAAAAAAATTATTATTAGACAATGCCACTAAGTATGCATTGAGCCATTGGGAGCTTTGGTCTCGAGTGAGTGAGCACAGTCTATCATGTCAAATATCTTTAGATTAGGTGGTTTCATATTGGTTGGTAAAACTTTATTGGAAGAAGATTTCCCTAGCTTTAGTTGTTACTAGTTGTGCTTGACAGAAATAGGCTTCAGAGAGGAATGAACGGGAGGATCGGAATGTAAAAGAACTCCAAAAGTTCAAGTAAACTATTTTCCCTTCTACGCTGGTTGGTAAGCTTGAGAACCACCACACATATGAGGTTGATAAGGAGTTGCTATTTCTACAAAATATTTTGCATGGCCAATTTTAGAATAAAGAAAAACTAAAAGGAATTGATGAGTTTTAGAAACTGCATATGTTACCTATTTATATGTTACATATGTTACATATTTTCTTGGCAGTTATCTATAGCATGTGGATAGATGAACTGGCCTATAAAAGGGCACATGTATATCACTAAGGGTGTTTTATATTAGAAAATTTTCTTTAGGTAACCAAAGTTTTACATAATTGGTCAGATCATGTTTGCAATTTTTTTTACAAAGATCCAACACTACCAAAATAAGTCAAATTAGCGACGTATAAAATATCGTTAACCTCATAATTTATGTCGCTAAAATGTATTAGCGATGTATTTGCCGACGTTTTTAATGGGTCGCATTTTTGCTAGTCGCATATTGTAAAATCATTGCTACTCGCCGCTGTACTAACATAAGAAGGGACGTCACTCCCATGTTGCTATATTAGTGACGTTTAGCAAGATACCTATATATGTCGCTCCATTAGCGACGTATTAAATGGTTGCTATTCGTCGCCTTTGTATCGACGGTATTTTTTTATATTAGCGATGTTGGTTGGGTCACTAATAATCGCTAAACCTGCCAAATTATATCTCATGTAGTGATTACATAGTGACACATAACATTTTGATAAATTTAGCAACATTTTTGATATACATTAATATGTATTTATTGTGTCATATAATAACAGAGAGTACGTAATACCATAAAGTCTTTGATACAATAGATAGTACATCATTCAAAGATAGTGCATTGTTACAACACAGATAACACAGCATAGTACACCAAGAGTCATAGCACATCAAACTAATAATAAATCCTATAATAGAAAAAATATAATTTATTTTATAAGGAAACGGTGCATTGCTACAACAGACAAATTACTCATAGCACACAGAGAGTACATATCACATCGAATCACTAAAAAATTCTCTAATAGAACAAATAAATTTTATTTATATACGGAGCCAACACAATTCGTCGTAGTTTTCTTATAAAATATATCCAGCCTCATTCAAATACAACAATTATTTTATATATCAATGACATGGAGTAGGTGCCATACATGTTTCTGCATGAGCTAAAGAGCCGGTGCCATAGATGCGTTCATCTTCCCCTTTTTCAATATATTTCCAATTTGTTGCATAAAACCTGGAAAGACTAATTTTGCGGAATACGGATTTTGACCCGTATTTTATTTTACTGTAATTCTGTATTTCTTTATGGCTTGCCTTAATGTATCTTGACTAGGGTTGACCTTGGGTTGGTTTGGTTCAACTTGACTTGTTTTAGATGGCTTGATTTAGTTTATTTTGATGGTTGGTTCAACATGTTGAACCATTCCCTCTCTTTATAAACCATCAACTACTTTCTCTCTCTTCCTTTACTCTTCATTACTTCTTCTTCTTCCTCATAACTCTCTCCACCTACCAAGAAATCCTAGGCAAGTGCATCTTGCTTCATGGAGTAACCTATTTCTATTTGTTCTATTGTCTTTCTTACATGATTCTATGACAGTTTAGAACTTGGCATTTTTCAATTTGGTGGATATTTTCTTGTAGAACTAAGTTTATACCATTTTTTGTTTTCAATTTGGTGGATATTTTCTTATAGATCTAAGTTTATACAATTTGGTGCCCTACCATTATCTGATGGGGTGGCTGTTGATGCACTGCCGGTCTTTGATGAGGCCTGGAGCAGAGGATGGCATCACGGCTGATGATGCTTTCATTTTCCAATATCACCATCAGTCCTGGGAGTGCAGTACTATGCCAGCCTGTCGGAGGACGCTGGCGAGAGTGGACGGATACGATTTTTTTGTGTCTGTTCCTCGTTTTACCACTGAAGAAGTGAGGGGTGTACATATTGATGGTACCGGACCTCCCCACCTCTTGTCTGAGAAGATGCTCCTTTGGTTGCGTAATATCCGTCCCGCGCACCTAGTATACCGTAACCGCAACAATGTCTACCTGGAGCCCTACTTGCCCAGCAGGTTCTCGTGCCAGTTCGGGTATAGCCAGCTATTCTTTGGCAGTCCCAGCTCTTGCCTGGGCTTTGTAGGTAGCGTCCTCGACGGTATCAGGGCCTGGCATTATTATGACACGGTTCATACCCGAACCAGCTTCTCGGTTCTTGATGCTGAGGCACCAGGGGAGATTTTGTATATGGCGGTCCTATACCATGTTACGGCGAGCAAGCCTCCCGTTAATTTTGACCCGAGTACGAGCTTCATTGTGGGTACTGGCTTGGCGGAGAAGCCCAAGGGGTCTAAGATGAGGAAGAGGAGGGCGAATGTGGTTCCTGTGCCTGACTCGGAGTCCACCAATGCGGACGAAGAGGATGACGAGCATGATGCCGATAACTCTCTCCCTCCTGCAGAAGAGATGGTAGCGGATCAGCCGCCTGTTGTGCCAGATGAGGTGGCGGCGGATCAGCCGCCTGTTGCGCCTGCCCTTTCACGCAAGCGAGGCAGACGTGAGTCTATTGGCGGTGTAACCTTCTCCGTGAAGCAGGCTGCGGTAAGACGCCGCGGGCTGTTCATTAATGAGAGAGGCGAAGGTGATGACGCCGTTTCGGAGGTGAATTAAATTGCGACCATCTCCTTCTTCAGCCCTTTCTCTTCCTGAATTATGATCTAATTATTTTTCTCTTCTCTGTAGGCGTCAGAAGAGTCAGACTCTCGAGAATCGGCCGCTGTTTCTGAAGTCAATCTGGTCCTGACCACTTTGATTAGTGACATGTGTGCCGAGATTATTTCTGCCGGGGTTCTCTCGGCGGCGGCTGAGGGATCTCACGTTGCTGAGGTCTCGATCCAGGACGACGAGGGCTCCGCTGAACCCGTCCCCGAGACTGCTAAATTTTAGCAGGGTGACGCTGATCCAGTCGTATCTCCTTCCGGGGTGGCTGGGGCGAAGGAACCAGCTAAATTCGACTTGGAGGTCGCTGGTGAGGGGACTACGGTGGCTGTGAGCGAACCTCAGCCTCCACAACCCTCACCTGGTAAGATAAGCCAAATCTGGACTAGTGAGGAGGCTTATTTGCTCTATCATCACATCCTTCGGGTTAGGCTGATTGATGGTTGCTCTGGACATACAGGTCCTGCCTCTTCACTGTCAATGACGGATATTGTCAGGGAAGGCTCTGCCAGCGGGGATCTGGTGGAAGGGAGTGTGCCCCCTCCCCTTCCGACTTATATTGAAGGGCCCCCCGCTGGATCGAGTTCGAGAGATCAGATGGCGGCACAGCCGGGGCAAGGAGCAATGGTCCCTGCGTCCTCCTCTGCTCATGTGGCTTCGGGGGTCATCCTCTCCGCCTTATCGAGTATCCAGGTTCTTCGGGCCGCGGAGGAGGAGTTAGCTGGTATCCAAGCGTCGTTTCGCTCAGAATTTGTTTCCCTGGTGGCAGGGGTGGCAAGTTCTGGTGCGTCTCCTTCGATACTGCCAGCTACACTTCCTTTGACGCCGTCCTCTACGGAAGTTCTGGATGAGGCATCACAGGATGTGGTTGACAGTTTCTACCGCCACTTGAAGAAAGGGGTCGAAGCTACTGTGGAGCGGGGGACCCCCTTTGCCTTGGCCCGATAATGCGCTCGTAGCCAAATTAAAATTCTTAAAACCCTCCCTGGTGGGGCAGAGATAGTTGCGCTTCTGGAGCCCAAACTGCTAGAGGCTGATCAGCTCGTGGCCCAGTATCAAGTGTTGCGGCAAGCTGATCTGTCTGCAGCCATAGATCAAGAGCGTGACTTCCTCACCACTGCCCTGAAGAAGGTAAGGGCTGCACGAGATAAGTCTAAGCCGGTTATAATGAAGGACCTTGGCGACCTATCTCTCCAGTATGACCAGCTGAGCCGCAGGAGCGAGGATTGCATGGCTCGGGAAGCGGCCACCTCCCGCAAAATAATTGATATAAGGGAGCAGATCCTCGAGCTCCAGAGGAAGCTGGCTTTCTTGGAATCTGAACTCGAAGCTTCTCGTGCGGATAAAGAGCTGATCGTTCAGGAGGCCGAAAAGGTCTTCCGAGCTTCTGCTAGCCTGGAGCGTGCTCTGAAGAAGCTTAAGGATGGCTGGCGGGCTCATGCGCATCTGGAGGATGTAGAGCGGCTGACTCAGGAAGCCGAGCGCCGGGCCACGCAGAAGTTTGAGCGGTCGACTGTCTTGTTGAGGGACCGTCTCATGGAATTATGTATCGCCGAACCATAGTCGGCCCTTTTTCTTCTTTTGTTTTTTTGTTCTTTTCCTTTCTTGAGAGGGACATGGTCCCAGAACATGTAGTACTTTTGACTTTCAAATAAAAGAGTATATTTTATTTTACCCTTCATTTGTATTGCTTACTGCGTTTGTAGTGTTGTGGTATTTGCCCCACTGGGGGACTGTTTGTGGACTTGTTACCCTTGGTATACCTTGGTTTTAGGTATGGATAACAAGTTTGATGGGGATACTTAGAATAATTCCACAGTAAGTTGGCCATGGACGTTCCTGGTATCGGAAGAAAGAATGCCATGGAGCAGCTGGGCTCCCGGGGCATGATGAAAAATGAGGGGCATGTACTTAGTACAGCATTTGTGGTCAACATAGGACATTTGTGGTCAACAGAGGACATTTGTGGGCCTATTATCCTTGGCGTACTCCGGTCTTGGGTACGGATAATAAGTCGATAGGAAAACCAACATACTTACTCAGAGGTAATGAGGACGTGGTAAATATGAGGATTTCTTCGATGGAGCCTTCCTACTCAGAGGTAATGAGGACATGGCAGGAGTGGGCTCCATGAAGGGTACATAGAACAACTGAGAGGTAATGAGGACGTGGAAGTTCTATATGAGGGGTGGTTTGTTTTTTATGGAAGGGAAACAACTCAGAGGTAACATCGACGTGGTTGTTTCGAGGAATTTGTGGATCTGTTACCCTTTTTATGCACTGAAAGTGCGGGTATTGGATCATGAGGAGGGAGCTATTTTAGGAAGAAAGTTCAGAGGTATGATCATACATGACTTACTACCTAAAAGATGCGATATATATTCATCTGGAGTGACCAGAATGTAAGTTCAGCGGTACCTGCTGTAGAAGCATGGAAAATACTAGAAAAAGACCCATGCGGCTCAGAAAACGCATGCGGCTCAGGGAGTCATGCGGCATAAGGAGCTATGCGGCCGGAGGCATTCCATGCGGCTCAGAAGACATGTGGCGTGACAGTGCTCCCCTCCGATCCATGCTGCATTAATTGCTTTGACGGCTGACCCCTCTGAAAAGTTGACAGACCTGACACCAAAGCAGGTAGTTATGACTCTGTCATGATGATGAATCTCTAGGGAAGAGAAGAAAGAAATATCTGACACGATCCCCCGAGAGCAACAAAATACCACGTGGCCCTGCCACGTGGGTGTGCTTATGCGGCTCGAAGTGAAGACTTCCCATGCGGTTCAGAGTGAAGCTGTCCCATACGGCTCAAGTGGAATCATCCCTATGCGGCTCAAGAAGATCATGCCCATGCGGCTCAAGCAGACACACCATTATACGGTTCATGCGGCTCATCATATGGTTCAGAAGTCTGAAGGAGGGGGCCACTGCCCAGACAGCCCTGACACGTGTCCCAAGTCTTATGCGGCCCAAAATTCATGCGGCCCAAATCTCATGCGGCCTAATCTGCATACAGTTCCAGTCTCACCATCTCAGGACACGTGTCCTCAGCCGATCAATCTCCCAGATTTATGACAATCCAAGATCGGGTCGAATCCCAATGATCTGGGGCACGTGGCAGGAGAATAAATTTGATTTATTCGCAGATATTAGAGAATCATTATAAGGAAGATTTATGCCAATCAGCATTAATTGCTAATGGGGATTTGGTGTAATCTACCCTTAATGGTTCTGATTCGTCACAATCAGAAACGAACGACCTGGATTGATCAATCCCCAGGCCGCCGCCATCTCCAAGAGCTAATCATTGGCAACCCTAGTGATCATATCCCACTATTATAAAAAGCAAGGTGCCATTCCCTTGTAGCATAGAGAGAGATATACAAAAAAAAACCCAGAGAAGAATACGTATACACAGAGAGACTTCCCCCATAGTCAGAGAAAGAATATACACAGAGAGAGAGAAGCCAGGAGAGCAATCGGAGAGAGAGCAAGAAGGCATTTCTTCAACGACCAAGCAGATCTTCTCCGAGTCAAGGCTGCGTACCGATCGTCCAAGGAGTAAGGCAGAGCGGCCGTCGCTTTCCCGAGCCTCTATCGTCACCCCCCAGAATCTAAAATAAACAATCGTACTTAGACTGCTGTACCTAGGTTTTCGTCCCGAGGCTTTCTTTGTACGAGCGAGTTTGTATTGTGAGTCTAAGTTCAGTCCTCCGATAATTGTTCTGTACTTTTACAATCAATGGCAAACACGATGGCGACTCTGCTGGAGACTAACTTCTCCACGGCTGAGGAGTTGGTGACGCAATCGAACGCAGCCAAAATTGGCTCTATACAACAAAAGTTGGTCGTACGCTTCGACCAACAGGCGTTCGAAGAGATGCTCTCTGAAGGTAGCACTGGCCCGGTCCAGAAGCGCACCCGCACCATAAAGGCTCGCAAAGAGTGGAGGCCAAAATCATTTGCTCCTCCGCAAGCCCTTGATGGGGTGCTCTCTATTGCTCAAGATGGCGAGAAAGACTCCCCTGCGGCCCCACTTCAGACCGTAGACAACTCTGCTGTCCCTAAGTCCGGCAGAAGAAAACACTATGATGCTGGACTTGCAGGGGCAAAGAGGAACTCTACGCGATCTGAGCCGCAGAAGAGTATTAGCCGCAGGGAGAAAGCCCATGCGGCTACAACCGCCGACCGCATAAAAAAAACTCATGCGGCTACATCTGTCAGCCGCATAACTTATGCGGCTACAGTTGCCAACCGCACGGATGAGACTCATGCGGCTATTAAAGTCAATCGCTTGCAGAAAACCCATGCGGCCACAGATGCCAACCGCATGCGGTCAGCCTGCACGGTCATGACTCCTAGCCGCATAAAGACTCATCCTACAACAAAAGACAGCCGTATGCAGACAGCCTGCACGGTACCCAATACTAGCCGTATAGCGTCCGTCCCACGCTTCTCTCGATCAGTCTTCGACCGGCTCTCATGCGGTCCTGACTCTGATCATTCTCTGGATGATAATCCAGACTCTGTGGTATTCGACTTAGACTCCTCCTATTACGCACCCACAAGTGCTAAAAGGAGGAAGTCTAGGGCAGCGCAGGCTTATCAAGTCCAGACGACTGTCCCAACCTCTGACTATCGGGGCGTCCCGCTGATTATTACGCGGGCCTCTGATGGGAAGTTGTATAAAACCACTCAAGTCCAGCCCCCGGCGGCAAACAGACAAAGTGGTTCCTCTGACCTGCATGAGGTTATCCTCCATAAACGCAAGGAAAGAGAAGGAGCTTCGGGGTGTAAAGAGCCCTCACACGGACATCAATGCACCCAGATCATCGTCAACTGCTATTGCAGCAATACGACGGTGACGGAAGACCAGCCATTCGTCTTCCAAAGACTACATCACTCGAGCTCAGAAGACGAGGCACCTCCTGTTGTCTCCTGCAAGTCCGTGCAGAAAGTTCTCGCCAAGGGAAGAGGGAAGAAAACGAGCATCTCCAGCCCAAAGGTGTCAACTACTGCAGCTAAGAAACCGTCGTCTAAAGGGTTATCCTCCACTGGAGTATTTCAACACACCCGTTCGAAGACGAAAACTGCTGCAGTAGGAAGTTCGTCGTCTGCAACATTAAGGGTCGTCGGAACTGGAGGTAGCACTCCTCCAAACATCCACGACAATCCGATATTCCAGGAATACGGACTGGAGGAAGCAAATCCTCCGACGGATACAACAGATACCGACGTCCCCAAGGACATCCTAGACGAAGCAGCTCCGAAGCTGGGGGTAGTGTTCCTTCCGAGTCTGAACCTGAAGAGAACATCCCCACATATCCTGATGATTTCTCGATGCACGGGTACGACTCGGAGGGTATATCCTCCACCACTCCTTCCGTCACTCCTCATGTGAAAACGGTGTTCATGACAGACAGCAATCAAGGCGGTTCCGGTGATCGCCAGCGCATCGACACTTTGGAGGCCATATTGCACGCCTTGGTTAAGTCTGTAGACGAGATCAAAGCGGTGCTTCCTAATCTGCAGGGGGTGACACCTGGCTAGACAAGCACGGGTCCCGCAATCAACGTAGATTCAAATTCAGCGGCACTAAACCCGGGCAACAATCCTCCCGAGATAACGGCCCCTACCGTGACAGATGAAGCCCGAGAAGTAAGAAGAGAGGTTCAGGAGCTCCGAGCAATGTTTCATGCCCGAGAAAACTCTCAAGACCTCAGGATACGGCAACCATATCCTGCTGAATGGAGGGATGTTCCCTTTCCACCAAGATATAAGCCGTTCAATATCAACCCATATGATGGCAAGACTTCAGCAAGTCGGTACATCACTTACTTTGAGGTCACTATCGACCATCTGCCCCATGATGACGCTATCCTCACGCGGTTATTCATTGGGGCATTGGAAGAAGTCGCCTTCGATTGGTACCGCAACCTGCCGGACAATTGCATCTATTCCTTCGCTGGCTTCAAACGCCTGTTCTTGGAGAGGTTCTATGAGGTAGGGCAGGACATCACGATGTCTACCCTCATGGACGTCATTCAAGGAGAGAAAGAGCTGACGAGGAATTACATTGAGCGGTTTCGTCAAACCGCAATGAAGTTACCATCTGGCAACCCAGACTCCTCCTTGATCGAAATTTGCCAAAAGAGACTACTCCCAACAATCAGTCTCTGGATGGGCGAGAGTCAATTCAAGGACTGGAAGGCTTTTATCATTAGTGCTACAAGTGCCGAAGAACGATTAAAGAAGGCTCGCCAACTGGGATTACATATCTCAGAGGGAGAAAACAAGGGCAAGCGTCCCAGCACCACCAACGACAATGGGGGTAGCCCCTCCAATAACCGGGACAACAGAGGCAAGCAGGCTATGGTGGCCGATACAGCCCAGAAGCCTGAGTCGCAACCTGCGGACAAACAATGGCCTCAAATCACTTACTCTTTTGAAGACGGTCACGTCAAACCTATCTTGGACATGCTCATACAAGGAGATAGGATTCAGCTTCCTCCACCAAGACGGGAGCCTCGGCCGGCTGATCTGGAGAACCCAAAGTTCTGCCATTACCACCGCTACGTCCACCATGCTACGCACGACTGCTACCAACTGAAACAATATATCCAAAACCTCATCGATTCGAATGCTCTGGCCATCGATTTCGAGGAGGTAACCGTGGCAGCCAACATGGTGTCCGTACAATTCGACAGCTTCCCTCCAACAGAGACCCAGGACGGGGTTATACCCATCCCTCTAGCAACGATGGAGATTGCTAATCTCCCGTCTGCTCAAGCTGCTGGTCTAGTACCCCTCACCACATCACGAGGGGAAATCATGTTGGTCCATCCGGACCTAGTCCATGAGGTAACTCAGTCCACTCCATCTTCTAAAAAGAAAAGTGAAAAAGTCAGATCCTGCCGTACCACCTCAGCAGATGAAGAGGAAGTCACGGCCGTTGTTACTCGATCCGGAGCACAATCTCAACCTGTGGCTGAAAACTCGACTGATGATTATCTGCCCACTACCACGGATGCTCCGGGACCGGCTCAGCCTTCGACGACCGACAAGCCTAGGCCGAAGGAGACTCGCTTCGATAAATCCCTCCGAAAGGAAACATCTCAGGGGCTGGAGAGGCCCTACAACTTCGACATCTTGGCACAATTGGCCAATACACCGGCCAAATTGTCCTTATATGAACTCCTGAGGCTCTCGAAGGATGTCCGCACAGCTTTGAGCGATGCACTTCAAAATGCCGACGCGTACCTGGCTCAGGTCAACCTCACGGGAGAAAATCAGCCCGCAGACCTCCAAGACAGTGCCTGTACGGGAGCAATGCCCAACATCGTCTTCACTCCACAAGACATGCTCATCAAGACTAATCTACACGATCGTCCATTATACTACACAGGCTACATCGGCGACATAAAGGTGGACCAGATGCACATTGACCCTGGGTCTTCCATAAGCATCATTCCAAAAGGACTACTGTATCATCTTTGCATCCCGATGCATCGTCTGACCCCTACAAACACCGCCATCAGCGGGTTCAATTCGGGCAGGAGCTACCCAATCGGGAAAATCCGTCTGAAATGTCAGATTGGCGATCTCCAATCAGAAGTCACTTGCTACGTCATAGATGCCGACACTTCATACAACATCCTTTTGGGGTGCCCTTGGATACACGATTACATGATCGTGCCTTCCACGCTACACCAATGCTTCAAATATGTCGACAAGCACGGCTTCGTGAGGACCGAATTTGCTGACATCGATCCCTTCAAAGGGGTCGAATCTTATTACTCGGACTCCTGCCTATACGAAAAGTCAAAGAGGCACCTTGAAGGAGGAAATAAACAAACTGATGTTGAAGCAACCACGGGATCAGAAGAACCTCTGACAATCCACCTCCAGGCTCGCAAACCAGGCAATTCCGTACCCCTTACGACCACGCTGCGTAAGGACGCGATCAGCCTCTCGGCACAGGAAGAGCAGTTGAGAATCCGGCTGCCAAGGTCCGGCCAAACACCGAGACCCACAACGGGGCCACTAACAATCCGACTGCCGAGAGTCAGTCAACCCCAAACAGGGAAGCTCAATCCCTCCGACAAACCGCTGACAATACGCCTTCCTAAGAAGGGTCATCACCTCGATGCGAGGTCTGACACTTCAAGCGAACCAGCCACCCCTCGCTCCACATCAAGTGCCAGACTGGAGGTTGCTAGTCTACCGACAACTCCACGCTCCGCTCCGTCAGTTGAACCTCTGAAGATCAAGCTGACTAGGACGCCCTCTCAATCTTCATTCACACAGGGGGTAGCCGAAGAGGAACCAGAGCTAGCCAAGTATGTGGCTGCCCACACTGACACTCCCTCCGCAGATGATGTAATCCCTCTAGAAAAGATACCTTACTTCATCAATAAAGGATTATCTTTGAACTACACCGAGCTCAATAAGCTATGTACAATGTATGCTATGGAACACGGTATAGGCACTCACCTACATACACAGGTGACAAATGTGTACACCGCTATCCAACTTACTCCAGTAGAAGATGCTTACCGAATAATCGAGGGAGGGGACCACCCAATCATCTTCGGCCGGACGAACAACCCGCATCCCCTCGCCATGGAAGAAGTCGACTTCGGGTCAGATGCTGGAAGACTGCCTCTGTATCTCTATAGCCCTCAATCTAAATATCTCATGCAGAAACAGGGGTATGATCTAGAGACAACGCCAGGACTGAACTACGGTACTGGACGACGATTACCTTTGAAGACGCCAGCCCCGGCGGGCAAACCACGGAACTACTATAACAAAATTCGATGCGGTTTAGGGAATATAACGCCTACTATGACCCCTGAAAGCTCAGATGAAGAATGCGACTGGCAGTCACATTCAACCGGATCACCGACTTCCGACTCAGATACCAGCATCGGAGATGTGTTCAGACAAGTCATGTCAGTCAACATGGCATTCACCGACGCTTACGAGGAAGACGAAGACATCCCCGAAATCCTTGAGCTAGAGCCATGGGCCCAGCAATTAGACGCACAATGGGAAAAATGGTTCGAACTGAGAGAACCTCCTACTGAAGATGAGGTCATACAAGTGGATCTCGGCAGCGAATCTTCTCTAAAACTGATCTTTATCAGTAAAAGCCTAACTGACGAAGAACGAGAGTCGCTGTTAGAACTTGTCAGAGAATACATTGATGTGTTCGCCTGGAGCTATGAAGACATGCCGGGGTTAAATCCTGACATCGCTCTCCACAAACTCAATATACGGCCAGATGCAAAGCCAGTCAAGCAGCAACAACGACGCTTCCGCCCAGGCGTCATGGATGCGATCGAAGCCGAAGTCAACAAGCTAATAGCCAGCGGCTTCATTCGTGAAGAGCAACATCCTGATTGGGTCGCCAATATAGTACCCGTCCTCAAGAAGAATGGGAAGATTCGAATCTGCATCGACTTCCGCAACCTGAACGAGGCATGCCCCAAAGATGAATTTCCCCTTCCTATCACAGACATCATGATCGATAATACATGCGGCTTTGAACGTATGTCATTCATGGATGGATTCTCGGGGTACAATCAAATCAAGATGTCTCCCGACGACGAAAAGCACACCTCATTCCGAACCCCGATTGGCACCTACTGCTACACAGTTATGCCATTCGGTCTAAAGAATGCTGGCGCTACATATCAACGAGCCATGAGTATCATTTTTAGAGAACATTTGCACAAAACAGTGGAATGCTATGTCGACGACATCGCCGTCAGGAAGATCATCTGCAAGACCTGAGAACGGTGTTCAACTTAATGCGAGCCCACAATCTGAAGATGAACCCTACAAAATCGTTCTTGCGCGTATCCAGCGAGAAGTTCTTGGGCTTCATCATCACTGCACGGGGTATCCATGTAGACCCCGAAAAAACGAGGGCAATCATGGAGATGGGTCCCCCGAGAAATCTCCGTGAACTTAGAGGCCTCCAAGGGAGGCTAGCTTATATCAGGAGGTTCATTTCCAACCTCTCCGGGCGATGCCGACCGTTCACCCACCTCATGAAGAAGGGAGTCTCATTCGTATGGGATGAGGAATGCCAGCGCGCTTTCGATGACATCAAAGAATATTTATCAAATCCTCCAGTCCTGGTGGCCCCGGTCCCTGAAAAACCATTCCTGCTCTATGTACGAGCAATGGAACACTCCCTCGGTGCCCTGCTGGCACAAAACAATGACGCAGGCCACGAGCAGGCCATTTACTATCTCAGCCGAATGATGGTCGGGCCCGAACACCGATACACCGCTGTGGAGAAAGAATGCCTCGCCCTGGTATTCGTCATTCAAAAGACGCGGCACTATGTCACGGGGCAAACCATACATGTGATCTCACGAATCAACCCTCTCAGGGTCCTCATGACCAAACCAGGGGCACTCAGCTCCTACTTCGCTACATGGGCGATATTGCTGTCCCCCTATCATATGATCTTCGTCCGGCAGAAGGCTGTCAAAGGTCAAGCCCTGGCAGACTTTTTGGCGGCCCATCCAGGATCGGAATCATCCAGAATATACGAAGAAATCCCAGATGAGGTCGTCGATTCAAATACAACCACCCACGATAACATATGGCGGATGTTCTTCGATGGCGCTTCAAGAATCGGACCCAAGGGAAACATCGTCGTCGGAGTCGGAGTAGTATTGGTCTCTCCTACCGGACTAGTGATCAATCGCGCCTACTCTCTCACGGAACCCTGCTCTAACAATATGGCCGAGTACAACGCTTTGGTCATTGGCCTCCAACTCGCAAGAGAACTGGGGGTAGAATACCTTGAAGCATACGGTGATTCGCAATTAATCGTCAACCAGATTCAGGGGACGTACGAAGTCTGCCATGAAGACATGATCCCCTACCACCAAATAGCGATCAATATTATCTCATCATTCGAGGGATTCTTCATCGAACACGTCCCCAGACTCCAAAATATCGAAGCTGACGCCCTAGCAGGCCTGGCTGCTTCCCTAGCAGTGCCAAACCACTCTCATCACTCGGTCGATGTAATTGGCCATGAGCTGGTCTGTCCCAAGAACAACGTTCAAGCCATGGCGAGTTATTCTGCTCAGATGATCGACGAAGCGCCAGACTAGAGACAACCATTCATAGACTTCGTGGTCTACGACATCCTGCCCGAGAACCCGAAGGAGGCTACTTCTATCAGACGGCGTTCTCTCAGATTCTTCTACGATACAGAGACCAAAATGCTGTATCGCCGCTCCTACGACGGATTACTACTTCGGTGCTTGTCGAACGCAGAAGCCAAAGAAGCCGTACGAGAGGCTCATGACGGTGTCTACGGGGCCCATCAGCCTGGTCCTAAGCTGCAAGACCGCCTTCGCCGGATGGGCTACTACTGGCCCACGATGGTGGCTGATGCAATAGATTATGCCCAAAAATGCAAGGCCTGCCAAGTCCACGCAGACTTTATTCACCAACCATCCGAATTTCTACATCCAACAGTGGCGTCCTGGCCATTCGAAGCATGGGGAATGGATATTATTGGTCCAATCACCCCACCTTTCTCCCGAGGACATCACTTCATACTTGCGATCACTGATTACTTCTCAAAGTGGGCAGAAGCTGTCCCACTCGCCGAAGTCAAGACTTCAAACGTAATCAGCTTCCTGAAGCACCACATCATCTACCACTTTGGACTGCCCCGAAGGATCATCCATGATAATGGTCAGCAGTTTATAAGCCACACATTCTACCGATTCTGTGACAAACACCGCATTCAGAATGTCGCTTCGACACCATACAACCCGGCAGCAAACGGGTTAGCAGAGACATTCAACAAAACAATCATCAAACTCCTCAAAAAGTTTGTCTCCTCCAACAAACGCGACTGGAACGAGAAGCTCGGCGAGTGCTTATGGGCTTATCGTACCACGGTTCGAACAACCACCGGGAATACACCATTCTCTCTGGTGTACGGGAGTGAGGCAGTTCTCCCATTAGAGACTCAAATACCCTCACTCCGCGTCGCCCTCACTTATCAATTGACAACGGATGCTAACTACCGACGTCGACTACAGGAGTTAGAGGCCTTAGATAAAAAACGCCTCCTAGCTCAGCAAAGGATCGAACTATACCAAGCACGCATCTCAGGAGCCTTCAACAAGAAGGTCAAAGTCAGAACATTCCAAGTGGGCGATCTTGTTTTGGCAGTCAGGAGGCCAATGGTCATGACTCACAAGACCACTGGCAAGTTCCAGCCAAAATGGGAAGGCCCATTTATCATCGAGGCCGTGTTCTCCAATGGTGCTTACCGCCTCGCCAAGCAGAACGGAGACTTGCTCATGTTACCCATCAACGGCAAGTTCCTGAAGAAATACTATGTTTAAACAACATTTTCCAGAGTTTTGAGTCATGTGCCCGCTGGTACCACTGAACTCAACCCCCTAATTTTCTAACTTATCAAGTCACGTACCCTCTTGTACCGCTGAACTCATATCCCAAATTCCCAAGTCATGTACCTGCTCGTACCTCTGAACTTACACTTTGATTCTAACATTCATGGATTGTCGAGTCATGTACCTGCTAGTACCTCTGAACTTACACTTTGATTCCAACATTCACAGATTTTCAAGTCATGTACCCGCGTGTACCGCTGAACTCATGCCCTTCTTCCATAAAGATATCCTAAATTTCTAAGTCATGTACCTGCTGGTACCTCTGAACTTATACTTTGATTCCAACATTCATGGATTGTCGAGTCATGTACCCGCTAGTACCAATGAACTCACCCCATAATTTTCCAGATCTTCGAGTCATGTATCCGCTGATACCACTGAACTCACCCTCATAGTTTTTCAGATTTTCGAGTTATGTACCCGCTGGTACCGCTGAACTCACACTCACCATTCTCCAGATTCTCGAGTCATGTACCCGATGGTGCCTCTGAACTCACATCCCGGTCACTCTTTCAGGTAGAAAGTTATGTATGATCATACCTCTGAACTTCCTTCCCGAAGGAGATCCCCCCTCATGATCTAATACCCACACTCCCAGTGCACAAAAAGGGTAATCGATCCACAAATTTCTAAAACGGCCATGTCCTCATTACCTCTGAGTCGTTCCACTTCCGCCACAAACAAGTCACCCCTCTATATAGAATTGCCATGTCCTCAATACCTCAGAATTATTCTATGTACCCCCCGTCAAAGAAACCCTCATGCTCACCATGTCCTCAGCACCTCTGAGTCAGTATGATTGGTTCCTTTCTTTTTAAACTTGTTGTCCGTATCCAAAACCAGGGTACGTTAGGGATAATGGGTCCACGCAAAATGTCCCAATAAGAGGATTATTACAAAGCAAAAGAGTGAAGCAAATATATATATTCCATTCATTCAGAAATCGGTTACATCCACACGATTGCAAGCAAGTCAAAAGAGTTCTTCATGAAGGCAAGAAGAAAGGCGAAACAAAATAAAAGACTACAGACAAACATCCACGAGAAGCCCCTACATCCTAGTTACAGGAGCGCATGTACCATTCTCTCAACCATCTCACATATAAAGGACGCAAGTGAAGAGCATCCTCGTCCAGAATAGGAGAAACAGGGTTCCCAGCGCTGCCACCCTCAACAGTCTCGATATTTAGAGAGTTGCCGTTCCCCTCAGGCGCAGGTTCTTCTTTCTTCACTTCCTCCTTAACAGAGAAAGATCCCTGGCTGATGACAGGAGGCTGCGGCTCCTCTGACGCCGCAGTCTCAACATTCGGTGGAGATACTGCGAGAACCAAAGACGAAGAAAATGAAAACAGTCAGAAATATTTATGCGGCTCGTTTTAGACAAGTCTCATACGGCTCAGTCATGGGACGCATATGCGGACCATGTAGTTTGAGAAGTTCACGTCAAAGTCGTGTACATGAAGCATGCAGTGAAGCAGGCTCTGCTAGGGTTTCAAATCGACTACTTAATCCTTACCTTCGATGGCAATATGAACATCAAAACGAACGGGGGGCACGACAGTCGAGGGCGAAGCCGATTTTTTACTCCTCGCCACAGCCTTCTTTACAGCCTTAGAAGCCCTGGGTGCCATTGTTGTCTGATGATCAGAGGAAGAAAATACGACAAAAATCTGAGTCAAGAATAGTCTAAGAGAGAAGACCGTCCAAATGCCCTTCTATTTATTGACAGAGAACTGTGGACTGACGCCTCGTACAAACGCGATCAGCTCTTCGGTTATTGAGCCAAACCAGCCATTTAAAGACTGAGCTCTTGGGATCCTGTCCCAGAAAGATCCACACGCATGGCATAATGACGTGGCAAATAGCTTATGCGGTTCAAATGACCATGCGGCTGATAGCAACTATGCGACTCAGATGGTCGGGAGGCAGAAATTTCTATGCGGCTGGGCCATCCATGCGGCTGAGACGCCCCTGCGGCAGAACTTTCCATGCGGCCAAGATATCCATGCGCGGCCAGAAGAATATCCAGCCATGCTTCTTATTCAAAGTATTTCAATTTTGCAAATTGAAAACTTTGAAGGGGGTCCTGTAGAAGCATGGAAAATACTAGAGAAAGACCCATGCGGCTCAGAAAACGCATGCGGCTCAGGGAGTCATGCGGCATAAGGAGCTATGCGGCCGGAGGCATTCCATGCGGCTCAGAAGACATGTGGCGTAACAGTGCTCCCCTCCGATCCATGCTGCATTAATTGCTTTGACGGCTGACCCCTCTGAAAAGTTGACAGATCTGACACCAAAGCAGGTAGTTATGACTCTGTCATGATGATGAATCTCTAGGGAAGAGAAGAAAGAAATCTCTGACACGATCCTCCGAGAGCAACAAAATACCACGTGGCCCTGCCACGTGGGTGTGCTTATGCGGCTCGAAGTGAAGACTTCCCATGCGGTTCAGAGTGAAGCTGTCCTATGCGGCTCGAGTGGAATCATCCCTATGCGGCTCAAGAAGATCATGCCCATGCGGCTCAAGCAGACACACCATTATGCGGTTCATGCGGCTCATCATATGGTTCAGAAGTCTGAATGAGGGAGCCACTGCCCAGACAGCCCTGACACGTGTCCCAAGTCTTATGCGGCCCAAAATTCATGCGGCCCAAATCTTATGCAGCCCAATCTGCATGCAGTTCCAGTCTCACCATCTCAGGACACGTGTCCTCAGCCGATCAATCTCCCAGATTTATGGTAATCCAAGATCGGGTCGAATCCCAATGATCTGGGGCACGTGGCAGGAGAATAAATTTGATTTATTCGCAGATATTAGAGAATCATTATAAGGAAGATTTATGCCAATCAGCATTAATTGCTAATGGGGATTTGGTGTAATCTACCCTTAATGGTTCTGATTCGTCACAATAAAAAATGAACGCCTGGATTGATCAATCCCCAGGCCGCCGCCATCTCCAAGAGCTAATCATTGGCAACCCTAGTGATCATATCCCACTATTATAAAAAGCAAGGTGCCATTCCCTTGTAGCATAGAGAGAGATATACAAAAAAAAAACCAGAAAAGAATACGTATACACAGAGAGACTTCTCCCATAGTCAGAGAAAGAATATACACAGAGAAAGAGAAGCCAGGAGAGCAATCAGAGAGAGAGCAAGAAGGCATTTCTTCAACGACCAAGCAGATCTTCCCCGAGTCAAGGCTGCGTACCGATCGTCCAAGGAGTAAGGCAGAGCGGCCGTCGTTTTCCCGAGCCTCTATCGTCACCCCCCAGAATCTAAAATAAACAATCGTACTTAGACTGCTGTACCTAAGTTTTCGTCCCTAGGCTTTCTTTGTACGAGCGAGTTTGTATTGTGAGTCTAAGTTCAGTCCTCCGAAAATTGTTCTATACTTTTACAATCAATGGCAAACACCTGCGGGTACATAACTCAACAATCTAGGATATTTGGAATCAGAATGTAAGTTTAGCGGTACCAGAGGGTACATAACTCAACAATCTGGAATATTTGGAGGATGTCATTTCAGACATAATATTTCTTCAGAAACTTGTCGTTGATGGGCAACATGAGTAAGTCTTCATTTTGTTTTGCGAGGCGGTAAGCACCATTGGAGAATACAGCCTCGATGACAAATGGGCCTTCCCACTTTGGATAGAATTTGCCGACGATTTTGTGAGTCATAACCATCGAACTCCGAACTACCAGAACGAGATCGCCCACTTGGAATGTTCTGATTTTAACTTTCTTGTTGAAGGCTCCTGAGATACGTGCTTGGTACAGCTCGATTCTTTGTTGAGCTAACAGGCGCTTCTCATCTAGAGCCTCCAACTCTTGTAGTCGGCGATGGTGATTATCTTCTGTCATCAATCGATAGGTGAGGGCGATACGGAGTGAGGGGATTGAGTCTCCAGTGGGAGAACTGCCTCACTCCCATATACGAGAGAGAATGGTGTGTTCCCGGTGGCCGTCCGTACTGTAGTACGGTATGCCCATAAGCATTCGTCGAGCTTTTCATTCCAGTCGCGTTTTGTAACCCCACTTTCCGGAATTTTGAATTATATTTTATTTATTGAATTAAATGGTGATTTTTGGAGTTTCCATAAATAATTATTTAGTTAATTTTTACGGTAGATGATTTTAGCCATAGTGGAGTTTTGGAGTATACGATGACTAGGAATCGTAGCACGGATAGTGCAATGGCGTGCTTTGGCTAATGTATTAGTCCTGATAGGGAAGGCCAAGCCATAGCGATGTCCTAACTAGAAAAATCAGGCCAAATTGCGACTTAATTCTTGCCAAAGTTTTATTTGTTTATTTATTTATTAATTATATTATTGAGATTAGGGAAACCGGTTATACCATGTTAGCTGGACTGGACCCGAACTGAGCCAAGCCATGTAGGGCATGCAGCACGTCCAATGAAAATCGTGTTGATGGAATTTGGTAAGAGAGTATTGTATTTCGTTTTAATGGTTTAAATGAATATTTTCTAAGTGTTTGTATTTAAATATTATAAATATTATTATCAGTTGATAATTCAATAATAGTTAGGTCCTTGTATGTTTAGTGATTAATAGACCGCACATGATAGAATATATACACTATTATTGATGTATTGGATTTTATTATTATTATTATCATTTTGTTGAGATTATTATTATGCAGTATTATTTTATTATTGATTATATTATTCTGTCAAATAAGTGTTATACTACATATATTCATATTTGCATAAATGAGCCCTACACTAGGAACAAATGCTATGGGAATTATTTGGGTTTTATCGAGATTATATATATATATATATAATGGAATAATAGAATAATGTAGAATAAGTTCATTTGAAAATATACATATATTCATATTTGCATAAATGAGCCCTCACAAGTGGGTGCGGGTCGTGACACATTTTTAGTGGTGGCCCATGCAGGTCGAGTTTATGTAGTGGTATTCGAACTAGAGTATCATTACAACCTGCAGCAGAATTAGGATTATTTTAGAGGTACTCAATCACATTAGAAAAAACTCTTAATCAGATTCCTTTGTCTAAAATTGTTGCTTATTGACTTCCCTTGAATATAAACTGTCCTCCTTTAAATTTTCGCTTCATTCTCAGAAATTGCTCCTTGTTTTGATCTGTTTTCATGATGGTTATGAAGACAAGATCTCATCACTTCGGTTCGGGGGATACTATCGAGAGGCTGGCCACCTCTCGTCCTGTTCATCAGGGCCTCGAGACCGCAGCTCCTGTTGTGCCGACTCAGGTTGGCGTATCTGCTACATTGGAGGTGCACCTCTATCTGTACAGAGATTTTCTCCCGTCATTTCTGATTTCTCTCAGCAGCGGTTCATGCAGCATCAGCAGCAGACCAGGGGAAACTAGCAGGGCGAGCTATCGTCAGGACAGTCGAGGATGCACAGACCATTGGAGATCTTGCTGTAAGCTCCGTTCTTCTCAATTCCATTTTTGAAATTGTCTTTATAACTCCCTTGAAATCCGATTCCATCTGTTCCTTGCTGATTAATTTATTTTGTCATGTTGTTCTTTTGTTATGTTGTTTTTCTTCAAAAATCATATGGGCTAGGTCACCTAAATCATGGGATCTAGAATCTTCGATAGTCGTGATAGTTGGCATAGTGAGGACACGTAGTCAGACTTTGGATGTATTTCTCTGGTATGGAATTTAAGGTTTTCGCCGTCGCATGCGGCAATACGAAAATTTTAAATACCATGAACCTAGTGGTACGTACTTTAGTCAAGGACTCTGTGATTATCGTAGCCTTGCTCACTAGCATGATGAAGACTCTGGACAACATGATTTTTGACAGACGCATATGATTAGCAGATTGTATCTTGAGAAGGTTTAAAACATCATACCCTTTTTATTGTTATAAATGACTTAGGAGTAGGGATATTTAGATTGTAGAGCTTGTTCATAGGTAGTTCCTTCATAGTATATAGATATGGTGACTTGTAGAGTGTCTGTACCCTAGAGGTGATAGTTAGCATTGGTGCTAGAATAGTAACCCATTGCAGATAATTCCCTGTTATTATGATACCAACCAGTTACGTATAGGATGTTAGTGTGCCATACAACCTTGATGATTATTTATTGTTTTCCTTTACCCTTCCAGTAAGGCACCCAGTAACCAGAGCCTGCCCTTGAGCATAGTTGTAGTTTCACCTAGGACTAATAGGTCTATATATATAGATGTATACTTAGGATATATGGATGGTTGTTGTTCTTGAGCATATATATATATTATATATATATATATATATGGTATTTGGGATTGGTGTGCTTAGCTTGTAGGTAATTAGTTATGGATGACTTGATAGGATTTGGAAGTTAAGAGCTAGTCTATTATAGAGTTTTCTTTGCTAATCCCTAGTTGCCAACACTAGGTAGCTAGCATAGGTAAAAGTCCTAAGAAGTTGACCAGCTGATGACCAAGTACTAGGATGTTGAGGAAATTGACTAGTGATTGACCCTTGTCTATATTCGGCCTAGAAAAGGGTGCGATCTTAATTTCGAGGACAAAATTTTTATAAGGTGGGTAGGATTGTAACACCCAGTTTTCCAGATGAGGGTAATTTTGAAATTTTGAAATTATAATTATTATTTATTGATATTTATTTCATATTATGATTTTTGGTGATTTTTAATTAATTTTAAACTATTTAAAATCATGACTTGTGATTTTGGTGTCTAGCTAGTGTAACCATAGAGACAGCTTGACCTAGAGCCTAGCCATGAGATTAGGGTGTTTCATTTATCATTTTAGCCTAGAGGTATTTTTGTCACTTTTGAATTATTAGAATTTAATATATTTTATTAGGAATTTAAATGATTTATTGTGAATGGTTTGATTTAAATATTATTTTAACTAATTTTCATGTGGTCTAGATTAGCCTAACCTAGATTGACCTAACCTAGATTAGTCCTAGTTAGTCATGGTTAGACTAAGTTAGATTGAGATTGGTCATGGTTAGTCATGGCTAGTCATGATTTGTGATTTGGTTAGTTATTATCATATTGATTAGTTAAGACTAGTGATAGGCTACCTAGGTTTCATCTAGCCATTGAATTGTCTAGAATGAGGAGAACCCTTAGATCAACCCTAGCCCTAGATTTTAGGGCACCCATCTTGGGATCCCCTCCCTATTTAATCCCTCTCAAATCCTTTGCCTCTTCACATCATTTCTCTATTCTCAAGAACAAGGTGAGCCTTCTATTCACTCCTTCATAACTTCGTCATTTCTTAACCTTTTTCAATGAAACTTCTTTCATTGTGACCTAACCATCACCCTCTTACTGTCCATGGAGGTAGAGGACTGATTTGGGAACCTATTTGTGCTCGAGCTACAGTAGAAAGCACTGTTCATTGAAGGTTTTGAGCTTGAGGAGAACCCATTGGTAACTCTATTAAACCCTATCTAACCTACTGTTTATTCATCATGGATGCATAGCCCTAGGTCCCCTCTAGTCACAGATAGGAGCTGACCCCTTCCTGTGTCGGATACGTGTCCGTATCAGACACGTATCAGTAGAGTATTAAGGTGTTCGACCTAATACCTCAATAGGATTTTCTTTACTGTTTTTAATTTGTGTTTGAATGGAAATGTTTATTTTAATGTCATTTACGAGTTTCTTCTTGACTGAGCTTATTTTGAGTCAGTTTGTGTGCGTTTGGGGACTTGGACACGCTGTACAGTAGCCGGGTTGGGTTGCCCTGCTACCCGAGTCACATTGTGGACACGACATGGGGTCTTTGGACACGAGATTCGATAGAGAGCTAGGGGAAATGTCTGTCAAGACATTCCCAAGTTTCGTTGGATCTCGTTTGGTATCGAGAGAGAAATCTCGATGTCCTTAGTCGACTGACCCTACTGGTTCAGCCATTTTTGGGACTCGTGTGGTTTTTGGCTCTTGGACACGATTCAGGGTGTCCAATCGATAGCCCTAGTCTAGGTTGACACTGGGACACAACCTCATGGGTTGTGTCGTGTCGTATCGTGCACACGAGAGTCGAGAACACGTGCACGATAATTAGTTTGGTGGACACAAACCACTTGTGTAACATGTGTACATTATGCTTATTTGTTACCAACCTCTGTAATATTTTAATTCGGAATTCATTGTTTATTTGTCATTTTTCCCCTTTTCTGAAAACTAATGTATCAGCCTATATCCTATTCTCTCCAGTTTTCAAAAAAAGAGTTTTAGCAGTCTTTTAAACCTACTTAACACAGTTAATTACATGTTATTAAATGCCTAATGTGTTCTCCTATGTGTATCCTAACTATGTGTCGAATATGGACTGTTTTAGATGTGTTCCTCACTGTTTTCTATTTCATTTATTCTCTGTTTCCTATGCACTTCATTGTCTTCCAAAATCCTAAGCTATGAGTTGTTTTCATATGACATGTCAACTGTTATTTCCCTCTTAATGAACTATTAACAGAGTTAATGTTAACCTGAAATCTGGACTGTTTTAAACTGAGTTTTCATTGTTAAGTTACTGATTTTTTCCTGGCAACTGAACATGAACCTGAGTTTAAGTGAATGTTAATATGTTGATTTCCCTTTTGTTTCTTTAAACTGAAAACTGAATTGTTAGGTATAAAATCTGGGAACTTGATTACATGTAAATTTTTCACTGTTTTGATATCCTAAGAACTTAATTGCCTACACTATACACACACATACCCACATGCATGTTTCAGCCCCTTCATGAGCTTCCTGTCATGGGTTATAAATTCCTGTCATGTTTTCCTTGCACACTTGTCACAGGAGCACTTTTCCTCACTGAAATTCTGTGGCACACTGTTTGCACTTGACACCCACACACACTGATTTCCTCTCCTTCTTGCCATAGTTTTAGTTCCCTTTAACTGAGATGGAATGGTAAACTGAATGTGAGACTAATGATAGTTAGATTTTAACTTGAATTATCAACATGTTAACTGAGTTTTGTATGAATCTGAAGTGAGAATTCATTTGATATTCAAACCTGAGAATAGGGTAAAACCTAAGTTCCCTCTTTATTTAATGCCTGAATTGATTTTTTCTCTTGAATCGACTGAATCCAGATTTAGTTCTAAGAAGAGGTTCAATTTTAGGTAATGTGTTTGGTTGCTGATAGTTCAAACTGGGAATTGGTTTTTGTGGCTGAACCTGAGATAGTTGGGGCTCCCTCTCACAGTTCCTGTACACTCTAGTACTTGCTTTTTCTGGCTACACTATAATATATTGGCACTCATTGCAATCTTGCTCTCACACACATCCTCACATAGCACACACTCTTATACACACACATGCCCATGTCTCATGTCACTAACACATATACTCTAGCCTAACACACATGCCTATACACTCTCATGCCTCACTCTATATCTCACACTCTCTCATGACACATACACACTAGTATATATATATATATATGTCACTCTCACTCTCACTATTTGACACACTCTTGTATTTAACACACACCCAATTTCCATGATACACACTCACACATACACATGCTCTTCTCTATCTCTCTATCATAATATATATTATATATGGCTAATGTGTTAATATGATAAATAGAGATTCCCTATAGTTATATACATATATGTGTGTATAGACATGTATATATGTGGGTATAAGATATATGGCCTAGTGTTGATTTCTCTTTTCATGTACACATCCATGTTCACACACACACATAGCTTACATGTTAGTTCCTTCCTCTTTTTATATATATATATATTGAATATGCATGAATGGATGTGCCTTGATATGTGCTTGTGTTTGGCTTGTATAGCCTTGTGATTGGTGTGTGATTGCTAGACTAGGCTTGGTTAGGCCTAGTGAGACTTGTTAGACTTGTTTGGGCTAGGACTTGACCTAGTTTGACTAGTGTGGTTGACTAGAGTTGACCAAGTGTCGACTTTAGCCTAGTTTGACCTAGACAGCATGCAGATGCATTGTACATTTCATATATCACCCTCTGTATACATCTTGACTTGTGTTGCTCTAACTAGGAGTCAGGTACCTCATCTCGGACACACATTTACTTCAGACATTCAGATACGAGGCGAGTACATTCTCTGATCATTTCATATCCTGCTTAGAATTATTTCCTGCATTAAATTACTTTACTTGATACTGTCATGTTGGTCACACGGATTAGTACTATACGGATCCCTTCTTGAGATGTTATCCCTTCAGGGAGCATCGGGTACTCTATGTTCTGTGTTTCACTTACATAGCGTATCATATGCTTCTTTGGTTCTTTGATCACTTGTGACATATACTCAAATGATCACAGAGTCTTCTTTGAATCCTTATCCCATTTATTGGTCTATCAGAATTTCCATTTTTAGGACTACTATGTACCACCCTTTGGGGGCTTACCACCCTTCGGGGGCTGTTACATAGAACCATGTACGTAACATAACTTGTTTGGATCCTTGTGTATTAGTTGGGGGTACGGAGGAGCATAAATAGCCATGTGAACAATTCCAAAGTAGAATAGCCATGTACGCCTCTTTAGTATAGCCATGTACAATTAAGCCGTTCACATGTCGACTTTGTACTCTAAATCGCTAGTCACTGGTAGCTCTCTACTTATAGTAGATATTTCTATTACAGTTCTCAATCTGTTACATACTGCATTTCCTTCAGTATCTATATCTTACTTTACTGCATGATTATATTTTCTAACCTGCTATGAACTGTTGAGATGTACTGTGCTCGCTCCCGTCCTGACTGGACCTGTTAAAAATTTTACAGAGGATGATGAGGAACCCTGCACCCCTTACTTGGAGCTTGCTTAGATGACACTCGCGACCTGGACCCCTGGAGAGGTTCAGGAAGCTGCTGAGGATGATACCCTTGCATAGTATAGATAGCTTAGACTGTTTCTTTCTATGTTTAGTTGTTGTTCTTGTTTCAGAGTTGTATATTTTAGAGATGATAAGACTTGTATTTCTTTTCTGTTGTACCTCAGTTAAGGATTTCTTTATCTATTTCATCGTGCCATTTCTATCTTTAGATTGTGATTGAGTTGTACCTCTGTGTTGGCCTCCTTATGGAGTGTATTCATATTATGTTAGTTATAGTTCATGACCTAGAACAGCGTTCTACCGCCGATACTGCGGCGTAGGCTGGGCGTTGTTACGCTCTCGTACACTCACAAGTGGGTGCGGGTCGTGACATCCGGGGACTGTTGTACGGGTTTTGACTATTGTAGCACATTGAGTAGTTCAGATTGTCGGTTTCACCAGCAAAGGACCACAGGCGAGTACAGTTTATTGTCTGCATTTCGATATTGATTTTTACTATATTTCATTGATTGGCCATTGGTTATGTGATTATTTTCTATGATAAATTATTGAGTCGGAAATAAGAAGTACCAAGGATGTGTGATCTGACCTTAGACCTTGTAGACCGTGTTTATTATTGTATTTATTTCTTGTAGACAGTATAGATAGTGATTTATTTATTGTAAAGTAGACAGTGTAGACAGTGATTTATTTATTACAAAGTAGACAGTATAGACCGTGATTATTATTGCATTTAAACTGTGTAGATCGTGATTATTATTTGTAGACAGTGTTTCTTTATTGCAATATTTTCTATAGACCGTGTAACTGTAGACCGTGTAACTTTAGACCGTGTAGACCGTGTCGCATAATTGTCCCGAGATCGATCACATATCAAAGGTACTTCTAACAGTTGGGAAAAGTATTTTGTGTCTATTTATTGATATTGGTTTTTCGTATTTACTGTTTATTTTCAAAACTCATGATTGATGTCTAACCTTTGTTTTATAGTCATTTTCTTTATTTGAAATTGCATTCAGTGAATTGTGCTCGTTCTATTCCTGACTGGAAACTAACATTTTTTAGGTTAGCCGTGGATTCACTTAGCTTGGGGGTGACGGGAATACTTGCAGACAAAAGCCTAGAGACTAGCTAGATAGTTGAGTTGTAGTCATTTATTTATTTGTACAAGTTTATATTTTTCTACAAATGTAAAACTTATGATCATTGTAAGTTAAATTAATTATGTGAATGAGCATTATTTATGATTTTGATCATCATGGCCGTGACAGCGTTCTACCGCCGACACTGCGGCATAGGCTGGCTTGGACACGTCTCGTATCTGTTTTAAAAAAAAAGGGTGCAGGTCGTGACAAGTTTTTGTGGTGGCCCATGCAGGTCGTTTTCGCAAATCATGCGAACTCGTGATGGTACTTAAGATAGTTGTACTATTGCGAGCCTGCGACAAGGAAATGCTCATTCACGAATTAGGATTAATTTAATTTAAGTAAATGACTAGGACTAGGAGTCCCCTATACAAATTTACCGATGGGTAGTCTAGACCATGGAATTTAGATAAGGAGTTATTAATTTTGATAGTTTGTTAGATCCCTATAGGTACACTTTTACCTCTTGATTGGAAGATATGGTCCAATGTGGATAGATTATTCACTTGGAGAGGCAGAGCTTCCTGGAATTGATGATCTCATCTAGATAAATTATTCAATTCCTTCTCCTTGCCTCTTTAGATATCATCCTCATATCTTAGTCCGAATTGCCTATTTAGTTCCTATTTTGCCTAAGAATTATTTTTTTATAAAATTTCTGATTATGTTACCCATGTATAAACCTCGAGTTAGTTTCGATTCAAGTTTTTCCTCAAAGGCTTGAGTAAATATGAAATAGATACTAGGATATTTGTATTTCTGTCTTCAGTTATTCCTCCCTGTTAAATCTTTTATGTTAAAGGGTTGTGAACGATAGACAAATACCTACGCTCTATTTCATAGTCAACATGTTTGAATCTCTAGAAGCTCATGAATTCTTACAGATATAGTTAAAGGAATGTTCGTTAACTCATAATGGCTAGACAGCAGCGCACTGTCGCCAATTACCTGAGAGTGAAGAGTGTGGGTTCACTGCAGCCGGCAGCGCACTGACAAGGCACAACCCCAGAATTAGAATCATAGTCTATGGAACATTGCTAAAACTATATTCTCGTTGACCTCTTTAGATCTTAGATACCCTTGTGTCAATATAAGGTAGAGTATCGATAACATATCACATCTGAATCACGGAACCAAGGGTTTACCACAGCCAGAGTATACGGGCGTGACGTAATCCGCGGTAAAATGACTTCAAACATGATTACAAGTTTGGGATACCATAGAGGATAGGACAGTGTCCTGTATGTTCTATAAGATCCGAAGCCAATAGTAGTGGAAGTTCTGTAAGATTGGGTAGCGTGTCTCCCGACCTAGCATTTCGTGGTCCTTATGATCTATTGACGAGGTAATTGACTGACACTAATAGGTTTACCTAGAATATGGAATTTAGAATGTCTATAACCCATTAGTCGACCAAGTCCTTGTGGATAAGAAGATAGTAGGAAGACCGTTTGATTCTTACGAAACTCGAACTACTTATGCCTTCTTTCAAAAATCTCGCATAATTGTATTCGACTATCTTAACAAACGCTGCTGTTACAGCTTAGTTTTGCAAGCTTACCCTTTTATCGAGCTTGATTCAAGACATATGTTTATTGGGGACGCCCGCTAACTTATTGTCTAATCAGAATCAGTATATTATGGCCTGATCAACCATGATGCATTTGGTTCGCTCTTCGTTTAATTATACTATGTGGATGGATATATATAGGTATCTAGGATCTCATCCGCGACTGCTTTGACAATTCCTCTTGAATTATATGTTCGCCCTTGAATCACGAAATTGTATTCAGTAACATCTTTCTTGAACTCTTTATTGTTTTGTCTTTCACTGATTTAGAAAGACAGAAGCTCGTAATTGGTAGAGAGATACCGAGTATCCCCATGGCTATGGTAGTTCTATACACAAGGGTAGTGATCATCAGCCAGCCATGTGATTGAGTTACTCGTTCTCCTCTCGACTTTCAAGCTACTATTGGAACCCCTAGCCATCTAAATTTGAGAATGATTAGGGTTTCACCATTGTTCAAAATGCCAACCTAGGAGACTCTATTTTCAAGGAACCAAATGTTGTGAGCCCCTAATCATTTGTTTGAAGCTTGGTTTAACTAGAACACTTGTGACAATGGTCCTGCAGGTTTGACCCCAATAGAAATTCACGACTCAGTTGTTAGAAATCTGTTCATACGATGTGCCTTAGAGTTGGTTACCCCGTCGACAACTCCTGTCTAACTTGGACGAGTAGATCATTCTATTTTATCGACCATGTGTCATTGTACACACTCGTTCTCCATTTATTGAAGAACGATCCTTGACATGATTTATATCTACCGTATTTCGTTACGCAGTGCCTTATCCTCTATTAACAAGAGTCGAGGTACAATATCCGGACTTTGGAATCCTTCTAACCTCGTTATTCCTAAAACCATGTCTTAGCTTCTAATGTGGGTAGACTGTAAGCTTCCTAAAAAAAATTTGGGATATACGAGGATTACCGATTGACTAGAATAATTCCATTGGAATGATAATTAGTGCCCCGTGGACCCACACTTTCCATTTAGATCATGTGTCCCCGGCTGTGCCATTAATATTCGAAGCACGAGACCAACTGTTACCTTCCAACAAATTCCATATACAAGATCTAGACGAGTCCATCTTCATCTAGGTATATCATGTCCCACTCAAACTCATCCCCTTTGCACTCTATTTTTGGGGTACGACTTTCAGGTTAAAAGGACTAGCTAACTCCTACCATAGTACCTACCCGGTATACTTTTCGACTTCCATTAGAGCCTTAACCTCGACTCAATTCTCTCGACCCAATATATGGTTGTGATTTACTCAAGTCCACTACGCATATGGTGCTAATGTGCCACTCAAATGTGCCTCCTCGTGCTAATTAAACACAAAAGTCACGAAAGGCACATTCTGGAGCTTTAGGGACCTAGCTGACCAACCTGACTAGCAACTATAGCTCAACCACTCGAGTGAAAACTTATTCCAGGTTACCCTAACCTAGTAGAAATAGTTTTATCATTGGGATCTTGTCCAGTCAATATAGATTAAGTCCAAGGCTTATCCAACCGACGACTGATGTCCAAATCGGGGAACCCATTAAGACCCAGTAATACCCATTCATGCATACCACCATAATTGGACTATAAAACCGAACCTTCCGGAATAGGTCCCTATACCCTTTATGTTGTCTTCCCTTCTTAGAATGTGAAGTCGTTCGTAACCGTTATTCCATCTATCTGGAAGTTGCGATATGATCTTGCATTGCCTTTATAACCCTTGCTCGTGTGTTTAAATAACCATAGGAAAGATCACAATCTTGACTCCTCAAATCTCGTCCTATTATGGAACCTTGTTTAGATAAATTTCGAGAACAGAACTTCTATATTGCACGGAGTGCAAGCCCTCTGAGAAACGAAGGGTCCTTCGAGTTAGCAAGTGACTTGACTAGAGTAGCCTAATATAGCCAATAAGGCAATGGTTCATGAATTTTCTTTCTAGCTATATCATTGGATACCGTTACTGCTCTTGAAACTTCATTTTACTCTCGATTGTTCTTCCTTATCTTTATGTCCTACCTATTCGGAGCGACGATGGCCATACTTATTAGAATTTACCAATATTTAGCTACGTGTGTAAAATTGTGCTTGTTAGATTTTGGGTTATTGATAGATAGGAG